>CAXKVX010001140.1:0-266729 GCA_964058865.1 Eleocharis quinqueflora
GTAAGATTTTTTATTTATTCATGAGCACTGTAAGAATTACAATGATATTTGAATAATACATTAGAGATCATTTAAGTAATTTACTAAAAAGTACTTACATCTTCTAACGAATCGTTGAAATGGGTTCAAATAATTACTACAGCGCACGCTGGTGCACAAATAGAAGGATAATTGTGACCTTCTGGTACGAGCTCTGTGTAACATCCGTGCAGCAAACATCAAAAGATATTATAAATAAGAAACGTTTTTTTTAGTAAAAGATGGATCCACTCATCCAAATTTTATATATAAGATGATCACATAAATATAGAGGTGGCGAGTCGGATCGGTCGGACGGATTTGGATTGGATCAGGTCGGGTTAGTTTGATTGTTTATAATAGTCGGGTTGCGGGTCGATTCAGGTGAGGTTGGATCGGATTTCGGATCATTAGATGTCGACAACTTTCGAGTCATGGGTTGGGTCAGGATTTAGGTTCGGTCACTTTGAACTTTTTGGGTAACAGATCGGGTCAGGTCTCGGATCGGGTCTCGGGTCAGATTGCATCGAGAACTTTCAGGTCTTGGGTCGGGTCGGACGAGATTGGATCGGGTTCGAGTCGGGCTGCATCGACAACTTTCGAGTTTTATTTTGTTTTAAATTCAATCGGACAAGATCAAATCGTGTTATTGAATTATGTTACTAAATCTTGACTTTCTTTGATGTTAATTTGTTAGTAAAATTATATTATGATGTGGCCAAGATGAAATTAGATCGATTTACAAGTTGTATCACGTCAAGTCGGGTCGGATCATGCTCGAATCCTCATGTGTCGCTCTATCTTGGGTTACGGGTTATCTCGAGTCGGGACCGAGTCCTCATGTGTCGCGTCATCTCGGATTACGGATCGCCTCAAGCCAAGTCGGGTAGAGCTCGAATAGCTCATGCGTCGCTTCGTCTCGGATTATGGGTCATCTCGGACCGAATCGGGTTCAGATTATTTGACTTTATTAAAATATCGAATCAGATCAAATTCAATCGAGACGAATCAAACGAGCTTCTCGTATCGAGTTGAAATGCCACCTCTACATAAATGCGATCTAATGAAAAATGAGAGAAAATACACTCGTGAAAAGAAACATCAAAGAGGGCAGCAGAAGATCGCCAATGACATCAATAAAACATGACCGCAAGGTCCCGTTTTATTAATGTGGCGTCTCTTCTCTTCTCCTGATCATTAAATGCTCTTTTCTTTTCTAGATGCACCCGGTCCAGCTGTATGTTTCTTAAATCTTAATCCTCAATCCAATGAAAGAATGTGGGACAGGAAAATACGGAAGGTTATTTGGTGCAAGATTGCTTATTTAGAAGAAGCAACCACACGGATGTTTTGTTTAATTAGAGTATCTCAACTGCTCCCAAAGAAAATTAGTTTCACGCTGGTTCCATGTATCCGCAAGGCTGCAACTCTTTTTCTTTGTGCACATGAGCATTAATGCCAACACACGTGAATCGTATTAGGTTGATGGAAAAGTATCATCCGAATATATACAAATTCCGGAATGTCGTTTCGCCCGTACTGATGCGCTGTAAAGTGATGTGATTTTTGCTGTCCGACGCGAAAAAAAAATTCATTTTTTTCATTTTTTTTTACTGAAATGCTGTGTTGCATTGAAAATAGAAATTAGAAAGGCAAAAAACACACACACACACACAGCCTTTGAGGCAATCTCAGGGGTATGGGTAAGCTGTATGGTTTTTAGAAGATATTTATCTTCATTTTAAATTTTACAATTCAATCAACTCCAGATGAAGTTAATCTTTTTTGTATCTTTAAGTGATGCAACGGATATAGTTATATGACAAGAACAGCCGGTTCATATAGGAATAGAGATATTTATAACTGACTAATGAATATAGGAGTTCCAAATAATAGTATGATATTCTATGGAAATTGAAAATTCCTTTAAAAGTGAAAGTGTTTTTATGGCTATTATTGAAGGGGTCGATTTTAATTAAAGATTATCTGATTTGGAGGGAATGGCAAGGAGATGGTGAATGCCAATATTGTCCAATGTTGGAAACTGTTTCTCACTTAAATGTACACATGCACAACTAATATGGAGAAGGATCATGGAATCATTTTATATCAAAAGATTACCAGAAAATGTAGAAGAATTGTATTTCTTTTCTATAACTCTATATAATCACTTCTCTAGATTGTATATTCATATTTGTGCTGCTTTTTTATGGTTGATTTGGCTGGAGCCAAATAAACAATGTTTTCAAGATAGTCAGATTATTAGTTCTGAAAAATTCATGGTTAATTTGAATTGTTTTGATTCTATATTGGTCAGGTTGTGGGATGAAAAACTGCAAAATGCCTATCAGGCATGGAGGGAGATGGAGAGCTTTGAAAGAAGACATGGCAGAACGATCAGGATAGAAGAACAGTCGTCTCAAATGACATTGAGGGGAATAATTATGATATGTTCATAGAAGTTCTAATTCTATATAGTTTTTTTACGTTGAATGTCAAAATAAGTAGTGATGTAATTAAGGGAGTTGACTATGTCATAGATAAGTTTATTGAGTTTCAGCTGTGTTGTCGCAATAATCAAGGACTAATTATAGAGATAGAGGTAGTTAGATAAGGCTAAGGCGCCAGTGTTGGAGATATACAGCATTGGTGCCGTTTATTTTGTTCTGGATTCATGAGTCCTGATGAGTCAAGGACTATAGAGTAGAGTTGATGTACCTTACTTTGTTTTTGTTTTAATGAAAATGAAGTGGTGGATTGGTACCCACTTATTTCAAAAAGAAAAAAGAAACAAAAAAAGAAGAACAAAAAGAACAGCTTGTACATGAGGCACCTGATTCGAGCACTATTCCCCTGATATCAGTGTGGATTTTGTATTTCTATGCTTGCATTGCCCGGTACATACTGGTTAACACAACATACTGCAGCTTCCAAGAATAGAACTTGTGACCACCTTAAATGGGCTTACAAAAGCTCTTAGGCCTAGGATTAGTACCTTCGCCACCCTCTGTCCTTGCTATTTAGCAAGAATCAATGAAAAACTTTTCTGTTTAGATTAGGCGAGGAATAGCCGAATAGGAATTATAGGATAGTAAAGTATTAAGTTTTTCTCTAAAAATTACAAACGTCTACAGAAATATACATGTAAGCCATAAAATTAAGGTCGTCTATCGGTCTATGCATTGACACTATTCTTATCTTATAGCATATTCTCTGGATTGTTAACAAGTCAACAACGGTGTCTAGTGAAATACTTAAATCTGATAATGAAAAAATTATGATAACGAATATTATAACACGAGCTCTAGATCCAGGTACTGAGCTAAGAACAAACGGCATACGGCATCTTGGAAAATGTTTGCAGTATCAATTCCTTCAATTCCTATACTCTGAAAAATTGCTACATAACCGGTTACTTTTACAGCTTTATTCCTGACCATTCCGTGAGATATGGATCCCATGTTCCCTCACACAGTCACACTTGGATTGCAATAGAAATTTACATGACTGTAGAGGTAGTGGAAGTTTGACAAAGATCTCCGCCCCATTTAACTGCAAAGCTTTGGGAAGCTAGTTTTCTATGTTCCTCTCCAACATGTTTTATTTTTATTTTTATGAATCAGTCCCCTACAGGTTTTCACTCGTCAGAAACCTCGCCTTCTCAGAAAAAGCTTCACACTACAGTGGAAGCAATAAACGACTACGTCACCACAATTAAATTCTATGCTTCATTCTGAAGCCTGCGTCAGAATTCCTTATACTCAACCCCTAAAGTTGCAATAATTCAAATACATAAAACATATACAGATGATCATATCAGAAAGCTTATTCAAAAGATATAACACATAATGAGAACACACAAATTGAAACCAGAGCAAATTTTACTTCACTGAATCCACGTTCACAGCTCTTATTATTTCAACACATTAACTCTACTACTCCTGAAACAAACTTTATCACAACCAATCATAGAAACCGAGTACAAACTAACAAACCTCAAACCACATGATAACAGGCACAAAACAGACACAAAACAAAATACTTCTTAGACCACTACATAACAGAGCTCAGAACTCCACCAGACCCTCAACATACCAAATAGGAGCAGCAGCATAGATACACCCATCATGAGGCACTTAGTTTCCACCACGGAGGCGGAGCACCAAGTGCAGTGTCGATTCCTTCTGGATGTTGTAATCAGCCAAGGTACGACCATCCTCAAGCTGCTTGCCAGCAAAGATCAGCCTCTGCTGGTCCGGGGGAATGCCCTCCTTGTCCTGGATTTTAGCCTTCACATTGTCGATGGTGTCTGACGATTCCACCTCCAAAGTGATGGTCTTGCCCGTGAGGGTCTTGACAAAGATCTGCATGCCTCCCCTCAGCCTGAGCACAAGGTGGAGAGTCGACTCCTTCTGGATGTTGTAGTCAGCAAGAGTGCGGCCATCCTCCAGCTGCTTCCCTGCAAAGATAAGCCTCTGCTGGTCCGGGGGAATGCCCTCCTTGTCTTGAATTTTAGCCTTCACATTGTCGATGGTGTCTGACGACTCCACCTCAAGAGTGATGGTCTTGCCAGTGAGAGTTTTCACAAAAATTTGCATCCCACCCCTCAACCTGAGCACAAGGTGAAGGGTTGATTCCTTCTGGATATTGTAATCAGCAAGGGTGCGGCCATCCTCAAGTTGCTTGCCGGCAAAAATGAGACGTTGCTGGTCCGGGGGGATACCCTCCTTGTCCTGGATCTTGGCCTTGACATTGTCTATTGTGTCAGAGCTCTCCACCTCCAAGGTGATTGTCTTGCCGGTGAGGGTCTTGACAAAGATTTGCATACCACCCCTGAGCCTGAGCACAAGGTGGAGAGTTGACTCCTTTTGGATGTTGTAGTCAGCAAGGGTACGGCCGTCCTCGAGTTGCTTTCCAGCAAATATCAGCCTCTGCTGGTCCGGGGGGATCCCTTCCTTATCCTGAATCTTGGCCTTGACATTATCAATGGTGTCAGAGGATTCAACCTCGAGGGTGATTGTCTTGCCGGTGAGAGTCTTCACAAAAATTTGCATGCCACCCCTGAGCCTGAGCACAAGGTGGAGGGTTGACTCCTTTTGGATGTTGTAATCAGCAAGAGTGCGGCCATCCTCAAGTTGCTTACCGGCAAAGATAAGTCTTTGCTGGTCCGGGGGAATGCCTTCCTTGTCCTGGATCTTGGCTTTGACATTGTCAATTGTGTCAGAGCTCTCAACCTCAAGGGTGATTGTCTTGCCGGTGAGGGTTTTCACAAAGATCTGCATACCACCCCTGAGCCTAAGCACAAGGTGGAGGGTCGACTCCTTCTGGATGTTGTAATCAGCGAGAGTGCGGCCATCCTCGAGTTGCTTGCCAGCGAAGATCAGCCTTTGCTGGTCCGGGGGGATCCCCTCCTTGTCCTGGATCTTGGCCTTGACATTATCTATTGTGTCAGAGGATTCAACCTCTAGAGTGATGGTTTTGCCAGTAAGGGTCTTGACAAAGATCTGCATCTGTTGAGTACAATTACAAGATGTATTAGAAGCAGACACAAACAGTGTCATTGCAAGCAAATGGACATTGGCATGCCCAAACAGTAAAGATTTAGGCCAACTAAGGCATAAGATACATGCAATTCAATTCTTTTCACCATTTCAAGAATCGTTTTTCCAATTATGCTGTATCTACAGAAAGCACAAGCAATTAAAGAGGGAAAATATTTTATCCTGTCACAGATTTATATCATTTTCTCATTATATATATCAGGGTTCAGGTATAAATATTATTGTTATCATAAAAAATAGTAGATGGTCAATATAAAAACCATCGAAGTTCATTTCCCAGATAAAATCCACAATTTATTTGTCTCTATCAGGGTTTTGAGAAAATTTTATCAACATGGGAAGAACAATCATTATTTCAAATACATATAAACCACAAACAAATTTAGCTTCTGTCCGCAAAATTATTTACCTAAAATGGTAACATATGTACTCACCATGCCCAATCAAAGGTGGACATACAGGAATAAAATCCATTACCCAGTCTAATCAAGCACCCCAACAAATATGATATCGTACTGAATAATAAGGCTTATTAAACAAAACCGCCAATTTAAGAGAGCCTCGACAGATCTGACAAGATCTTCATAAAAGAACTAAAACTTTCGCACAAAATAGATAGACATCGTCGATCGCCACAGATCGCCGCAGGTTAAAAGACATATTTGATGAATGTGGTGATCTATTCAACAAAATCAAGAAAAATAAAACCGAAAAATCTCCGATCAATGCTAAACGAAACCCTTGGCTTAATCCATCGTACCATGAATATCTGAATACATCGTACCATGAAACCCTTGGCTTAAACCATCTAACCATGAATCTCCGAATACCCTAAAGGGGACAAAAAAAACAATAAAGAAAGGGAGAACCATACCTTGAAAAGAGAGGAGAGCTTTCTTGATTTCTGAGAAATTGTGATAAGATTGAATGAGTGGGTATGATAGCCGATGCCTCAATTTATAGCTGTCTGTGGAGTCTGGTTACCACCTGTTTTAGTTACCGCCTCAAATAATTTGCGTGTATTGCGTGACAAGCGCAACTATTTTCCATGCCGACGATCTAAAAACAGCATTAATTAGCATAAGAATTAAGAACCCCACAATTGCTGCTCACCCAAAAAAAAATCTATGATTGCTATAAATAAAAATGTAATTTTGTAAACTAAATATGCAGTTTTAGACAATTGTACTTTTGATCTGTATTATATCCGAGGTCGAAAATGATTTATTTTGGTGGGTTCACTTTTTTATAACAAATCTTTTTTATGAAACCTTTCTATAACAAATTTAAACCTCTTAAATTTAGCAAAACAAATTAGAAAAAAATTGATTGTATTACAGGGCTGTTATGCGAACTAATTCGCACGAGTTAGGATCAGCTCACATTTGACTAATCTTACATATATAAAGGTTGAACATAGTTGATACAGTGGTTATGAAATCACTGTAGCATTTTCAATTTTCCCCAGCCGTTGTTTTTTTAAATTTTTTTATATTATTTGAACGGTTTATTATAATTTTATTATTGTAATACGAAAGTTTAAAATTTAATTTTTTTGCGCGGAACGCGAGCGCGTACGTCTAGTAAAATATACAAGTTGAGCTAAACTATCTTGCTAAAATACGAACTACTTTGTATGCCGACGTTCTTAAAAAAGTGTTAATTGGAGACAATTCCATAATTGCTATTAAAAAAGAAACAAAGAAAAAAATCCATGATTGCTATAAATAAAATGTAATTTTGGAGACTAAATATGTTATTTTAGACAATTGTAATTTTACATAAGAAAAAAATTAGAAAAAAAAAACATTAATACGCCAAACGAATACATTCTACGCTATGGTCATTTTCTTGTAAAGACTACAGCCAATTTTAAAAGAAACTACATTGACAATAAGTATTACACAATTTTGACATGTGTTTTTATTTTTTATAATTAAAAAATTTAGTGTAGATGATCTAGTTATATAATGATAACTAACTAGAATGACTTCAATAAAATCTTGAGTTGAATCTACGTGACACAAAGGCTTGAAGATATAAATATTTCTTGCTCTTAAATCTACTCTCTTTTTTGACATTTTGATTTAAACCTTCTTCTCATCCATCCCGACAAAATGAATTCAATATTCAACATCAATTTTCATAGCTCTTATTTCTCAAAATTAGCCAAAACAAGTTGAATAAAAGATGAAACATTTAATTTCTACTACACTATATAAAAACATTTTCATTCTGATTGGCAGACTTCTTAGTGAATGATATCGTACTGAATATGAATTGGATAGTTTTTATTTTTAATTGGTTAGTTACATATTAAAAATACTACAACCCGAATGACATCTAACGAGTTGAAAATTTATACGAAAACCAAACCCGATCCATTTACACCCCTAGCTCTCAGAAAATTGAGTTCATCATTTCGTTAAAGTTATTTTAGTTAACTACAACAAAACTAATAGATCATTTACAATTAAACATAATATAATTAGTAAAAAAAATAGCCATGCCACAGCATAAATAATCTAATATCCCCTCTCAATTAATGAGCTAAATAATTAGCAAATAAACGTGGGTTCGATTATTTATTCAGTGTACAAACTTCGTAAGGCATTGACATTGATTGCGTGCACCCCAGCTTCCTCCAAGACATTAAAAGATCCTTTTAAAAAAAATAAAGATAAAGTAAGTCATCCAACTATTGGAGCATTTTTTTTAATTATCAAAATGTTTCTAAGAAAAGTAGCCAACTTTCGGAGTTTTTTGAGATTGCACTGGTCAGAACGATAGAAATTTTATCGTTCGACAATTTTCTTTTTTTTTTGAAAAATTCAAGAACTGTAGTTTTTCTACCATTCGGGTGCATTATTTTTGTTCTTGAAATTATTTACAATTATGAGCATGTATATCAAATTAATTATAATTTTGATCATGAGTTGCTAAAAACCTGGACATTTAGTTATAATTTTAACCAAAAGTTCTTTAAATTAGACTCACTCAGATTGATTATACGAAAATATAAATGAATATATACTGCGACTGGTATGGACTGGAAATAAAAAGACAAAATTATAATTAAATGGTCATAACATTTTGCTATATATGATCCAAATTATAATTAATATTCTATACATGGTCAAAATTATAATTAAATGTTCGAAACTAAAAAAAAGGCAATCGCCGAACGGTAGATTTTTTATCGTTCGACAGTAAACTCAAGTCCCTAACGCTAGTTTTTTCTATCGTTCTAGCCATTGAATCGAAAAACTCTATCTCTTTAGCTACTTTTATCAGTTTCATTTTCATAATTACCAAAAAAAAGCTGACAACTATTGACCGAGTAATTTAAGATTTTGCTATGGTATTTCTTAGCACATAGGAAAAATTACTCTTGTATAAAATATATATATTATATTATGTTCCAATCTATTACACAAATTTATGCTATGGCACAACTATTCTTACTAATTTATTGTGTATGTGCTATATTTGTGAATTTAAATGACCTATAATCACTCTAAATTTAAATCATCTTCCCATTTTGTCATTTAAATTTTATGTGCTAGCAAAATCTTAAATTATTCAAACAATAATTGAATGCCTTATATACTTAAAAAAAAAAAGGCTTAATGCCTTCGACAAAGTTGGATCCAGGGAATCAATGTCAATGCCCTGACATAGTTTGGTACACTGAATTGGTCTAATAATGTCTAAAATAATTAATATGTATTCTTTTTATTTATTTCGGTATGTTTGGGGTTTCCAACCTATTCGTTCGTTCAATGTTTGTCATTATCCAGGTTCAGTTCCGTGTCATTTTTATCTTTCTTTACTTATTCTGTTAAAAATAGTGGGCTAATATTTATTCTTTTCATTAAATTAATGATAGACTACAGAAAGAAAGGAGGGAATGATCATCAAAAAGCAAAAGTATGATTCATTTGTTTCTTTTGACTTATTGATCCAAGATAACATAAGCGCAAAAAAGAAAAAAAAAGTTATATGATTTTAGATGAATCATATCTCGTGAAAATAACAAGATTTATGATTAAACTAACAAGATTTATGATTAAAGTTTTGCTATGACTTGTGCAAAATGTGAAAGGATAACACCTCAAAATACAATATTTGAGTGCTTAGTAGTCATATGCCAGCAGTCATCATACTCAAATCTGCCGAAAATTTTAATAATAAACAAAATAAAATGAGAAAAAATTAAAATAAGAAAATAATTTTTTTTTATCAAAGTAGGAAAACCGAGATCTAAGATTCCGGTTCCATATTATTTCCGGTTCCCAGCTGCTCACCATCATGCACCAATTTTCTAATAATAAAAATATTAATATTTTAATTGATGAGTTGGATTATATTTAGGTAAGTTTTTGTAACGAATTCGACTGACGCAGTCGAGTCTATGACTAATTTTTTTTAACGTCGCAAATCATCGAGCTGTAGATATCCAAGTCTACTTCCACCACGTTGAGTCCGATTTGCGATCAGAGAAACGTGCATCTCAAATTTAGCTCCATCTTGTTCTTATATCTTAATTAGTCTTTTTTATCATGAGTTTGCGTCGGATTCAATTTTGAATTGCTCATTTCTCCGATCGCAAAACAGACTCGACGTGATAAAAGTAGACTCGAATATCTACAGCTTGATGTCTTGCGACGATAAAAAAAGACTAATTATGATCCCGACGAGCGCAGCTGAACTTGTTACAAAAAAATATTAAGTATGATTAACATTTTTTCTACAAACTTCGACTACACTCTTCGGGATCATAATTAATTCTTTTTTATCTTCGCAAGTCACCGAATTGTAGATAATCGAGTCTACTTCCACCACGTTGAGTCCGATTTGCGATCGGAGAAACGCGCATCTAAAATTTGGCTCCACTATCAACTTATGCCTTAATTTGTAATTTTTTATCATGTGTTTGTGTCAGAATCAATTTTGAATCGCTCGTTTCTCTGATCGCAAATCAGACTTGACGCGGTGGAAGTAGACTCCGACATTTACAGCTTGATTACTTGCGTCGATAAAAAAAATTAATTACAGTCTCGACGACCACAGTCAAAGTCGTTACAAAAACTTACCAAAATTGAATCCAACTTTTGTATTAAATTATTAATATTTTAATTAATAAATTTTTCAACGTTCAAAAGTTCAAAATTTTTTTCATGAATGACCTTAGGAAGATAAAAATAGTACTAATGACTTTTATTTCAAATTGTTTACAGCAATAACCATAGTTATAACTATTATTTTTAATATTATTATTCAATTTAATAAACTTAGCACATTTTTTATTTAATAGAAAACAAATTGATCAAAATAAAAAAAAATTAGTATTTAACATTAAGATAGTAAATATGGTCATTGCTGTAAAAGATTTGAATTAAAAGTCATAAATACTATTTTTATTTTCCTAAGGTCAATCATGAAAAAAAAATCAACTTTGAACGTTGAAAACTTTATTTATTAAAATATTAATAATTTAATACAAGAGTTGGATTCAATTTAGGTAAGTTTTTGTAACGACTTTGACTGTGCTCGTCGAGACTGTAATTAAATTTTTTTTATCGTCGCAAGTTATCAAGCTGTAAATGCCGGAGTCTACTTCCACCACGTTAAGTCTGATTTGCGGTCGGAGAAACGAACGATTCAAAATTGATTCTGATACAAACACATGATAAAAAATTACAAATTAAGGCATAAGTTGATGGTGGAGCCAAATTTTAGATGTGCGTTTCTCCGATCGCAAATCGGACTCAACGTGGTGGAAGTAGACTCGAATATCTACAATTCGATGGCTTGCGACAATAAAAAAGAATTAATTATAATCCCGAAGAGCGTAGTCGAAGTTTGTAGAAAAAAATGTTAATCATACTTAATATTTTTTTTGTAACAAGTTCAGCTGCGCTCGTCGGGATCATAATTAGTCTTTTTGTATCGTCGCAAGACATCAAGTTGTAGATATTCGAGTCTATTTTTATCACGTCTAGTCTGTTTTGCGATCGGAGAAATAAGCAATTCAAAATTGAATCCGACGCAAACTCATGATAAAAAAGACTAATTAAGATATAAGTTCAAGATGAAGCTAAATTTGAGATGCACGTTTCTCTGATCGCAAATCGGACTCAACGCGGTGAAAGTAGACTCGGATATCTACAGCTCGATGATTTGCAACGTTAAAAAAATTATTTATAACTCCGATAAGTACAGTCGAATTCGTTACAAAACTTACCTAAATACCAACCCAACTCATCAATTAAAATATTAATATTTTTATTATTAAAAAATTGATGCATCTCTCTAGCGGCATATTTTCAATTTAATATAACCGGATTCTTAGTTTCTGCTTGGGACCGGATTCCTACTTTGGTAAAAAAAAAATTATTTTCTTATTTTAATCTTTTTTTATTTTATTTTGTTTATTATTAAAATTTTCGGCAAATCTGCGTCCTCTATAACATATAAGCTTAAAAACAATTTCTAAATCTGACGATGTACGTAAAGAGATAAACCAACTTATAGTTACAACTGATTTTCTAATTCTTATTCACAGCAACTTGGGTAAACTGTCTTTTCTAATTCTCATTCACATGTGCTTCATAGATTTTATTAATATAGATTAAACCCCAAGCATTCACAGATTCAATGGTAGAACATTCTCACATTGATAACAGTAATAGTACAACCTCCTCTCTCTTACTCTCTCTCACCCCCACAAACACATCCACACCACACACTACCTCTCTCAAGAAGCATAGAGCGGTTCTGGTTCAATTTTTCTCCTCAACCTGAAAAAGAAGTTCAGAAAAGTTAAAAAAAGAAGAAGCAAAATTAGAGGCGTTGCACATGTAAATGTAACATTAATTATAGGGCTTAATGTGGATCTTCTAAGAAGGATTCAAAATCTAACACTAATCCTATTACATCTCTATTTTTTCATTAAAATCAGATCTCCTAGTTTATAGTCATACATAATAAAACAAAAACAAGAAAAAAGTTATAGGACTAAATTGCTAACCAATTATCTTTTGACCATGTACATCCATCGGTATCCACCACATGCAAGCTAAAGGCATGCCTTGATTTTGATGACGAATTTTCAAAACTGCCAAAATTATCAATAATTATGGAAGCAATTAACCAGTAACAAATGCAAGCGTCTTCAAACATCAAATGTGAAAAGAACTTTTTGCCAGCAATGAGGTTTCATCAAGACAAGTAGATACCAATGTTTTCTTATACCATCATTTTTATGTGCAGAGTACCAGAGGGAGGATGACCATAATTTTGAGTATTTGTAAAATATTTATGTAGACAAGCAACTGCTAGAAAATTATCTTTTCGTATTTAATGTAATGTAATGTTGTACTAAGAAAAATAGACGCGAATCTAAATACACTTGGTGGTAGAACGAGAACGTGCAAAAAACTATTAAGAAAAAGAACTGCTACAAGTGTTTGCATAATGACAAAAGTGAAGACAACGTACAAAAGTACAAAACGGCCAAAAAAAATCTGAGTGAAGCAAGATATCGAGCTTATGAGGATTACATCATAAGCTAGGTACGAAGGAAGACAAAAATGATGTCTATAAGCTTGCTAAACTCCGCGAGAGAAAGACGAGAGATTTCAGCCAAGTCAAATACATCAAGGATGAGGCAAATAGACTTTCGACGACGAGATCAAGAACAGATAGAGAGAATACTTCGACAAGTTCAATGGAGAGAATAAAAGCACTATGATTGAGTTAGATGACTCTTGTGATGACACCAACATGCGTTTGAAGAATTCAAGAGAGAGGTGAAGGAGGGTTCAAAAAGAATGAAAGTAGATAAAACTTTAGAACCTGATAACATCCCGATCGAGGTGTGAAAATATCGTGGAGACATGAGTAGTATGGCTAACTAAGTTGTTCAACAACACAAACAAAGTAACAGACAAGTGGAGGAGAAATATATTAGTACATATCTTCAAGAACAAATGAGATATTCAAAGTTGTACTAATTAAAGACAAATCAAGCTAATGAACCATATAATGAAGCTTTGGAAAAGCGTGATTGAATATTGTTTAAGAAAGACGACGAGCTTTACGAAAAACCAATTTGGTTTTATGCCCGAACAATCGACTATGGAGGCATTTTTCTTGACAAGACGACTGATGGAGAGACATAGAGAGCAAAAGAAGGATTTACACATGATATTCATCGACTTGGAGAAAACGTATAACAAAGTACCGAAAAAGGTCATGTGGTAGCACTTGAAAAGGAGAAAGTTCCAACAAAATACGTCAATCTTATCAAGAATATGTATGATAACGTTGTGACTAGTGTCAGATCATGTGACGGCGAGACCGATAACTTTTTCATTAAAATAGAATTACATCAAGAGTCAGCCTTGAGTGCTTACATCTTTGCTTTAGTGATTGATGAGATCACGAAAGATATACAAGGAGATATCTCTTGGCGCATGCTCTTTGCGGATGATGTGATCCTAATTGACGAAAGTGAGGTAGAGGTGGGTATAAATTAGTATTGTCGAGGAAGACTTTAGAAGAAAAAGTTTTTAGACGTAGTAGGACTAAGACCGAGTATATGAAGTACGAGTTCAGCGCCTATCGATCAGAAGATGGAGATGTTAGTTTAGATGGAGATGTTAGTTTAGATGGACAAGTAGTGTCTAGAAGAAACACCTTTCGATATTTGGGATCGTTGCTAGAGAGTGATGACGAAATTGATGAAGATGTTAGTCCTAGAATAAAAGCGGGTTGGATAAAATGGCGATAAATATCTGGCATCTTATGCGACAAAAATGTTCCATAAAAGTTGAAAGATAAATTCTACAGAACAGCGACCAGACCATCTGGAGTAGAATGTTGGGCTACTAAAGGACAACATATAAAAAAAATGAGAATGCAGAGATGCGTATGTTACGATAGATATGTGGGCTACAAAGAAGGTATCGCATTAGAAACGACGATATACGTGACAAGGTTGGGGTTGCACTGCTTGATAAGAAACTTGTTTAACATCATTTGAGATGATATGGACATATTCAGCGAAGGCTTTCTGATGCACTGATACGTAGTGGAGTTTTAAGCTGCGTAGAAAACAAAGAAGAGGTAGAGATCGATCGAAATTGACATGAGATGAAGCTGTAAAAAGAGACTTAAAGGCCTGAAATGTCTCCAAAGAGTCGACGTCAGATAGGAGAACGATTCACGTACCATAACCATGACAGACTAAAATTTAGTAGTGGTATAGTTGTAGTTCAGAATT
Organism: Eleocharis quinqueflora; assembly: GCA_964058865.1. Taxonomy (NCBI): domain Eukaryota; kingdom Viridiplantae; phylum Streptophyta; class Magnoliopsida; order Poales; family Cyperaceae; genus Eleocharis; species Eleocharis quinqueflora. The sequence continues at coordinate 14,869 of CAXKVX010001140.1, forward strand.
AACGATGTAGGAAGCTAGTACGATTTGTAGAATAGTTTATTATTAATATTAGTATTATTATCATTATTATTGGCATTATTATATTTCTATTTTTACTATCATTTTATTATTTATTATATTATTATTTTTATTTTTATTGATTTTTCATTTCACATCGGGTTTCATAGTATTCCTATCATATCATCATGCCGATGTTCTAGTATACAAGGCTCGTTTTGTGCTTGACTGACAAGCTCGTGTAGTCCTCGCCCTACTTCGACGACTAAGTAAGGGCTTATGTTGTCAACGATTTCTAGCCTACCCAACTTATTTGAGAATAAAGGCTTTGTTGTTGTTGTTGTTTTTGTTGTATTTAATATTTCTCAAAAATATAATATTCTTTCTTTGATGCCCGACTAAGTTAGGATATTCTAACAGCCCTGGTGTTTCAACAAATGTTTTTTTTATTTTTTTCCCCCAAAATTCTGAAAGTAATGGTACATACCTTTGATGCACAAGGTCGCCATGTAAAACCACCAAAGAGCCTGATTTGACCTCTAATGGAACAAAGTCCTTCAGATCATAAACTGGAGAAGGGTTGTCGAAGTAGGTCCCATTTTCGCCTCTAATCATGCGCCTCTTGAGACCATCTGCAGAGCATAGAAGGTTAATAATAACATAAGAGGAAATTCTAAAAAGAATTAGAACCCAGAAGTTTGGCACCAATAAGGGTTTGTTCAGGTCCATTCAATTTGTTGCTTGCACAGTTAAGTTACAAAAGATTATTGCAAAACTATATCCTCTCGAGGTCACAAATGCAAAGTATACCAATGAATGAACAATTAAAGAGTACCCTTGTGTGATCGGGGTATAGCCCAAAGGCACCCATTTGCAATAGTTGCATCTTCGAGGGCAAGCCAAAGCCCAGTACAAGTGCGAGGTTCAGTATGGATAAAAGTGCTATCCTGGTGGGGTACCACCTCTCCACCTATGCCTGGTTGCTACATGAACCACAGAAGATTAGTTCATAATAATTTGCTTCATATAGATATCAGATTGAATCCTAGTGAATCCTAGGTTCAGAACTGAACTGTACTAGATCCAGATGGGATAAACGTTGCGCTGTCATTACCATAATTAAGAAAGAGCGGGTCTATCATAAATTCATGAACATATTATGGTTTAGCAGAAGTACCATGATATGATACAGTGCATACCAATGTTAAAACACGGGGCTTATCCAGCCACATCTAATCAAGCTGATGCAAATACTGATTTAAGGGTAGATTAAGAGAATTTTCACGACTGAAATTCAGCTATGCTGTATAATAGATGGCAGCCATATTTGTGTCTGCATGTTGGAAATTTATTTTACAGTTCGTAAAATTGAAATCTTAATTGTGGATCTTTTCTCTGAAGAACTTAAGTTGAGTTTATTAACCTCTATTGTCTGTTGTTTATGTTTTGTTTATATTACAAGAGTTATGATAATGTACATTTTTAATCAACATAGTATATGAGTATGATACAGTTGCTGTCCACCTAGATATCACACAGCACACTTTAAACATTTAGCGAGAATATGGTACCTTAAAAATGTACATTGACTGAATAACAGCTGGTCTCTTGTATCCCAAAGATAAGAAAATCCCCTTGGTTTTCTCAGAGAATGAGAACTTTTTGAAAACTGGATCCAATTCATGTAGAGCTGTAAGAAAAAAGCTAACTATGATCAACATATCATCATTGTGCATCATTCAAAATTTCAAATGAGACAAAATAGATATGTTATTATTACTTCAAAGTAGTAATCCTCCATTTAAAATTTTCAATTGTAGGTGTCATGGTCATTAATATTTGTAACAACTAAGTCGCTGTTTGGTATCAAGGTTTCAGCTGGGAGCCTGGGAACTTATTGGAATTTATACCTAAATGATAAAAGTTCCCTGTAGCTGTTCGGCGCTACTTTTTGGTCCTGAGTTTGGGTTGAATTTTTCTAGCCATGTCAGCAAACCCAAGGGAAAACAAAAATTCACTTCAACTAGATTATGTGTTTCCCAAACGCCAAAGGGGTTGTCTCCACCAGATGCCTTTTTTGTTGGAACTTAGAATTCTAACCAGCTGGAACCCAAACCCATTGGGTTCAAATATCCAACACCCAGGAGGTGCCGAAGGGCCTAACAAGTTTTCTGGATCTAGGTAACAACACAATAGAAAATAACAATTATAACAGAAAATATATTAAGTACTTTGGATTAATCGTACCATGACCCACTTTATTAATTGATAGTTCCTTTGGTTGTTGCAATCTTCCATCTTCCCCATATGCTTTCTCTACAAGTTGCATGTTGCAATGAATCCAGAAATATAATAATCAACAACAACAACAAAGCCTATTGTTCCAAATATAAAATGGAAGCAGCTTTGCCATTGGTATTAACGCATTGTTGGTATTAGTTCTGACCATAGGCATAAAGACAAAGTATAACTCACAGACTTAGTTGTCATACAATAGGCAATCGAAATATTAATTGCAAAGAGGCATGAATACCTTCAAAGAAAAATGAAATGTTTTCTGCGCTTTTATAGAAGTAATCATCTTTCAGCTGTTGCTGAAATAAAAAAGGAGCCCATTTCAGACATACAATAAAGTTAAAGAAATATTTATCCCCGCAAACAATTTTATAGGATTCTGTAATTTGACTACCAAATACTTGCAAGTGGTAATCAAATATAAGAGAATTCGGTTTACTTACAATTTGTTTTTTGCTTCAATCTCCGCTTATCGTCTAAAATTTTAATTTGTTTTAACCTTATAACTGATTCATCAGTCACAAAATTAAGTCTATTCTAAAGAGAATATGAAAAAAAACAAAGGAATTTTGAAGTGGATAAGAAGAGCGCACATGATCTTTAGTAGAGAAAATAGTTGATGAGGAACCATCAAACTCCTGGAGTAGCTCTGCCATCTGATACCTCATCTCCTGTGTTTCTTCTTCACTTGCGTATGACTCAATGACGATATAACCTATGAGGACAAGTACAAAAGTACAATATGTCAACTGAATCCATGTTCCTTTTCTTCTCCATTATACATTTATATTTGAGATAAGAGGTTCTGACTGTACACTTACCATTGGAATTGAAGAACTGGATTTGTTCAGAACTCAAATTGCCTTCGATTCCCATATCTGACGAACTAAGATACTGCTTCCCGCACTTAGGAATAAGATTTCCTAAACAACAAACCAATTGAACTTAAGAAGGCCGCCAAAGATTAATTTGACAGTTTTTTCCTACTCAAAAAGCAAATTGGTGCAGTAATCATACGAATTGGAAAATTCTAAGAGAAAAGGAAAGGTGCCAAACAAGGAGAGGGCGTGCTGCAGAAGTAGAATTTTGAGCACAAAGACAAAGCGACGCAAGGGAGATTGACTTTTAATCAAACAACCTCAAAAAAATCTTAATGAAAACAATCTAAAACCTATGGCCGGAAGTTTCGCATGAAAAATTACTTAACAACCCTATAAATAGATATGTATTGATCTAATCTCTGTAGAAGAAGGAAGAAGCAAAAACAAACATACCTTGATATAGAAAAACAAAGCCTTTCTGATTTTACAATGTGATTGAATGATGATAGAGGCATAGAGCTACACGAATCCAAAAATATATCCCGTGAGTTCAGATTGAGATTCCCTGTTTGGTACGCTTCCCAACTTCCTGCAAAGTACAAACGAGTCAGTGGGTCCCGTTGACACTGAAAGTAGGCTCTCAAATGAGAAGTGATGTGGGCCCATGTTATCAGTAACTCGCAACAGCGACTGCTCCATATTCCCCGGAAACAGGAGTTAAATATGTATTTGTCATTACCGACTTATCTTTTGCTTAAAAGTCGGAATAGAAGTATAAATAAATCTCAACAAACAAGTTTTGACCAGATTAGAAGACAAATTTTGCTTACAAAACCCTTATTTTTAATGAAATATATAAATATAAGAGGCACAGGAGGCGTAGGCGCGTAGCCGCTCTCTCCTGATCTCCTCAGATCGCACAAAGAGACGAAGAAAATACAAGTAAAAGAGATAAAAAGGAGCAAATGGCGTTTAGCTATCCTCAAGGAATTTTTGCATAAAGGTTCAGAAAAATAATATTTTTTACAAATAGGATCAACTGCTTTTTAAAAATATTATAGAATATAGAGCACAACTAATACTTACGCTTCTAAGTTTTTTTTGGGATGCAAGTAATAGTTGCGCTTCTAAAGTATAAAATTTGTACTAAAATCTTAAGAGAAATGCATGAAAGTTGAAAAAAAAATTGAAAAATTTAGGGACGCAAGTAATACTTGCGTCTTGACCTTCTGTGAAATTTTTAAGGAGCAGTTGGCCCTATCTATTGAAAAAATTTGTTTTGTGACTCTCTATGAAAAATTTTCATCCTAAGACATAGTGAACATAAAATTTGCATTTTGTTGAGATAAAAGAGATTCGTAAAGACGGGAGCGGATAAGCTCGAGAATAATTAAGCTCAGACATATATGAGCATAAAATTTGCATTTTTTTTCAAATCCTCTGCGTTATTTGAAAATCGAGCACGAACTTGTTCATGAATGAATCCGCCTCTGCATGGAGATGGAGAAGTGATGAATCAGCTACTCTTTTTAATGAAAATTGTTAAACGCCCTTAAATTTTACAAATTATAATTTATAATAAAACTATTATTCATGTATTACAATCATTCTATTAAATTAAATGATATATGTACTCATATTTTTCCCATGATTAACAAACTTTATATACAAAAATTAATCTATTCTACATCTCCGCAAATTTTTGTATTTTCCTATATAATTTAGATAAATATTTTCAGATGTTCATATCAAGAACTTTACAGAATGATCCCTCCATGTCATATAATTTCAACACACTCGTGTTAATTTCTCAAGAATTGAATATACATGAAAGTTATGTTTCAAGTGAATATTATTATTTAGCATCTCAATTGGATTGATCAATTTAGAAATTTACCATGTCAACCACAAATATTTGATACAGAAAATTTGTCAGAAAAATAATAACAAAATTACTCATGCAAAATTATAGGCCTTCATATAAGCAATGGGTTCAGGATTAGAGGTTAGCGGAGGTAACCGTGTGATTCTAGTCGTCCATCTTGATCCAACGGTGGAGTTTACTCCCCTCTCATGAGAATAGTCCAAAATGACCTCTTCAATCTTCGAACTTTGTTTGGTTTCATCTTGGAAAAAACATGAATTATATGTATGACTCTTGTTTCAAAAATTCTACAGCTATGATTTTATTTTTCTGTGTTTACGTTCACATGTATTATCTAGTCGCATGTGTTCGAAAATCGAGGTTACTCGAGTTAACAAAGCAAAAAAATATCAAATAATTCGAAATCTGCGATCACGTCTAAACTCAGCGTCTGAACGTGCATACAAGTGTCATATTCACAACGTTGTCTGAACGCAATGTTCAGACGCAACATTCAAACATGGATGCTGGTCCGAAATTTTACATCATACTTAACCATTATTGTTGTTTGATTTGCATCGTAGACGCGTGTTTAGTCTGAACATGAACGTAAAAAAATAAAATCATGACCGTTAAATTTTTAAAATCAAAATCATGAATGCAATTTTTATTTTTTCAGAAAAAAAAAATTCCTCAATCTTCATCCTCATCCACAAATGATCCCAAACATGGGGATGGTACAAAGTGCGTTGGTGGCAACAGAAGCTGAGTGGACCAACAAAAATATAACTATATATCATGTTCCAACATTTTGACATTGTTTATTTCTACTGTGTTGAGTGAAATTACTGTAGCATATTTATTTTTTTAAAAAAAATTTCCCAGATTTTTTTTTCGTTGTTATTTTTTTATTTAAACGATTTATTATAATATTATTATTATTGTACTAAAGAAGTTTAAAATTTAACTTTTTCGCACGAAGCGCGAGTCATACGGCCAGTGTCATTTTGCGCTATGTTGTACCGTACTGCGATCTAAAGCTCACGAAAAGGAGATCTGCATCTGCTGCCATTAAATATTTTTTTTACTTCAGCCATAAAATAGTTACATTAGGTTGAATTAAATTTGGACGGTTCAAATTTGATCACGAAATTGAATATTATAATATTGTTTTTGTGGTAGTCACTCATATTATAAAAAAAATATAAATTGTTTCTTCAGACCTCATGTGTTTTTTAATTACTAATACTGATAGCCTCCTTTATAATATTAAAATGTACAAAATTTTCTATATATATTTTCTAATTCCGTCTGAGAAAACGTCACTGACATTTTTTGGGAACTCGTCTCTTTTAGGCTTTTAGCTCTTTCTTCAACCTTTTTGTTTTTTTTTCTTCTAATGATCCGGACTAATTTTTTGAGAACATTTTTAGGGGTCTTTTGGCAGGCCCGGCCCTGACCCAGGCAGGCTGGGCGATCGCCCCGGGCCTCAAAGGTCCAGAGGGCCCATTTCAGTTGGCATAAGTTATTGAGTTATGGGCCAAAAACTCATTCGTTTTTTTCTGCCAGGCCCATCATAAAAGAAAATTAGAAACTCTGAAAACCAAATCCTTCTGCTCCCACTCCGCCTCTCATTCTCATTTCTCAAACCTAAACCTAAACTTCGACTCTTCTTTCTTCTGCCAACCTAATCCTCTGTCTTTTCGCACGCGCCTTTGGTTAGTCTGTGCCAGAGCCTCAAAGAGATGTTCACTCCAGACGTTTTTTTGAAGGCTTACATAATTTCTTATTAAGTCCTCAAATGTATTGGCTTGTCAAGTGCGATATAGTCAGGAAAGACTACTCCACCACTTCTGGAAACGAAGGAGTATTCGGAGAGGATACCACTGTCACGAATATCACAGTTTCTTTCAGATGATTTTCTTGCTCTTCCTTATCGACTTGTTAGCTGCTAGGTAGGTAAGCAAGGCAAGTCAAAAGCTTGGTTAGGCACAAGTCCTTTTATGAGGATTATTCTCAGGAAAGCCCGTCTCCCTTGCTTTGTCACCTGAAACAGAATGGTTGTCGACCTCACATTTCTCACAAAAACGAAAAAACGTGACCTGTCCTGCTGTCCAGTGTCCACTACTCCGCCGTCGCTCGACTCAACGCACATCTAGGCTCTGACCAGTGGCCAACTGGCCATCTGTTCGCTGAATCGACACTTTGGCAGTCGCCAAACGAACGGTACCCAATTAGTACCAGTACCGCCGCAAATACTTTACTAGTCGCAGGTGTAATATTAAGCAATTTAACCCAACAATGTAAGTTTCAATTTACTTCTATAGCTTAACTTTAAGAACCCACCTGCTACGAACAACTTTCTACTTTATACTGCCACCATCTGTCTCCCTATTAAATTATACCCAACCCATTGGAGCCGAAGAACTTGTTGTAGAACGAAGTCGCCTCTAATCTTCTAGGTTTCTGTTCTGAGGGTTTTTTTAACAACAGGTCAGCACTCGCCACTCAGCAGCAGAGTTGCAATACTGGCAGTGTCAGTACTGTACTGCACGGAGCAAGTGAGCATTGATGATATACTGGTATTGCTGTATGCAGTGCAACACTGAGGCAAATAGGTAATGCAAATTGTAAACCTCCTTAACTCCTTTTAGAAACAATAAATTTTAACAAAATTTTCTTTCGCCCCGGGCCTCAAATCTCTCAGGACCGGCCCTGTCTTTTGATTAAATTTTACGCGGTCCTTGTTTTTTTTTTTGTGTGTTTTATGGACGTAGCGAAAAACATCATCAACACATGTACCAAATTTGACTAAATTTTAAATTATGTTGGTCTTTCATCATAAAATCACTGCATTGCGACTATTCAAAATTTAAATTGTTCTTGAAATGCTAAATATTTTTTCAGAAAGTCCAAATTCGATACACTTCTAATCTAAATATGTCACACTCCAGAACTAAGAAGCAAGTCAGGAACGACTAATCCCATCACGTGTGCGCGCAAAAACTTGCATACGGAAAGCTTAATAAATAAATAAATGTGTATAAATATAAACAAGTCACTGATACAACATACAAGATAAATATATAAATCAAGGTGATCACATTAATTCACAAATACATGTAACAAAATACCAAAGTTGCGGAAGCGGATAAAAATAAACAAAGCAGATTACGACCCTGTTGTTAGACCGGTAGCCATAATCTCATCTAGCTTACCATTTAAACTATAAATCAAGGGTAGAAGTAAAATATCAAACAAGTGATAAACAATAACTCTAGTAGCGATCTAGTGTGATCAGCTCCTAACGCTCTCATCTTGTACACTTGTGCTCCTCTCCTAGACCCACAACCATAGTGGAAACGTGAGTAATTATACATTATTCAGTGCGAATCTATGTCCAACCTTTGAGCTTATATCTTTCTCTAAGATTGGACCAAAGTCAACACTTGATAGCGATATAATCACATTTTAAAACTAACCAATTAATTAAACTTTTAAGAAATAATATTTTAGTGGAATGATTTACTTTAAACCAAAAGTGATAAAATAAAGTCGTTAAAAATCTTAAAGAAGGTATGAGAAGTACTAAGATATCTATAATACAGAATCAATCAAGCATCCGAAAATAATTCCCAATTTGTACGACACCTGGATTCGCCCTTAAGCGAGCACGTGTTATCAGACCCCACTTAAGCTTTGTTAAGCGGACATCGTCTTTCGGGACCAACTTACAAACTTAGTGAATTCAAAATTTCAAGACAAAATCACCCTAGAACACTGAGCGGCCCGTGGGCACACACTCTTTGGTAAAAAAACAAATTTAGTACCTACCTCACCAAAAGAATAAAAGGATAAATAAAAATAATTAGTCACAGTTGCCATATAGAAATAAGAAATTGATGACCCTTACAATAAGAATAATACTAAAGGAGACTCCCTGCACCAACCAAGGAAAAAAGGGGAGCTCCAGCCTTTTTCTGTATCCAAATTGGCCATCAAAGGAGAAATAACTATTCAGACATTTCCAAGATCTCACAATATAACCCGACTAAATAATAATAATAATAATAATAATAATAATAATAATAATAATAATAGTAAGCTTCTATAGATCAAATATGGCGCGCATACTCTAAGATTGAGATGCCGGAACCTTAATCACTCAATTAAGGAAAAAATATACTAATATAACAATAATAAGGAGATCGCAAAAGAAAATTTTCTATTGGTGCTATGAGCCATCAAGTGATGCACTCGGTAGATGAGTGCAACAATAAATCTATGAAGACATTCAGTCGCAAGAATCCCACTGGCAAATATGATACCGTACATAATCCTTCAGGCACGATATCCTCAAGCTACTTCTAGCTGATGGACACTTAGCACTCATCAATGTCGTTAAAGTGTATTACTTATATTCTAAAATATTTGTTATCTACCTATAACAATATAGTACTACGATATGTTTACCAGGTCTCACATGCAAATAATGAATGTAAATGACATGAATGCATGTTGGTCCAATAGTAGATGCAATTTACCATCATGCATGTGACAGGTCAAGTCCTATGGTCATTCATTAAGTTATGATAATATTTGGTACTCAGTTCAGCTAAAAGAAAAATAAAGATAAGTCATGTTCGGTCATATATAGAGAAAAATGTATAAGCCCCAGGAATTCGCACTTGAAATCGTCGAGGTAATTGTGTCATTGATAGTTACTCCTGAGGTAGTGACATAGTGTATACTCCAGCATCACCGTGAGCGAAATCTTGACAGACATCTTGTGACGTAGTAAGAGTCGAACGTATTTACTTGATAAATTGAAGGTCTCGTTTAGGTCAGTTATTCGATTACTTTCAAGTTAAGTGTAAAAGGTTTCATGATAAACTTATTTAAGTGAAGTTCATTTGTTCATTTGTGCTATGTATTTAATTTTCAAATTCCAATTGCTTAGTCAAGTGTTTATAATGGATCATGATCGGTTAGTAGGATAATGTTAGTCTCAATAAGAAATTATTAGATCATAAAAATTAAAGACTTATGTTTTATTATTAGTAGTATTTATAATAATTAATGTCCATATAGTTATTCTTTATATTTCTCGCTAAGTTTCTTATCTTTATTAAATAGGAAAGTTGGTTAAGATGGATTAAACCTATCGATTAATTATTTTTGTTTCGCATTTATTTTATAAGGTCTTATCGTAGTTTTTATTAGCATTATTTATGATACTATGTATTTAATTAAAGTTCATACTCTATATATTTTTTTGTTAAATTATAATTAATCCACAGTTATAATCTATAACATCTATTACGTGATTTTATTTTGTTAAGAATATCTAGTTTTATAATTATTATCATTTTAAACATTACGAGAATATTTGACTGCATCTCTCTTAGTTTAAATGTGTAGGAAGATGCATTTAATCGTTATACTATATTATTTATCAAGTCGTCGAGTTAATCAAAATTCATCATCGTAACATAGATTAGAGGTGTGATAAGGTCCCCGGGGGCGGACCCGCCCGTGACCCGACCCATGCCCGACCCGTGCCCGTGGTAGACCCGTGCCCGACCCGTGAAAAATGGACCCACGGGTTTTGGGTGGGACGGGACGCCCTCTTGACCGTTGGACCCGTGCTAGACCCGACCCGTCGGACCCTTGACCCGACCCGTGCCCGACCCTTGACCCGACCCGTGCCCGACCCTTGGACCCTTGAACCCGACCCCCGGACCCGACCCCCTGGACCCGACCCCCGGACCCGACCCCCGGACCCTTGAAATGATTGAAATGATAGAAATGCTTTATGTCACTTCTAAATTCAAAAAAAATCGAAAATATTCTCAGAAAATTCAAAAAATTTCAAATTTCAAATTCACCATACCTCTCTATAAATAACACCCTCCACTCTCACTTATTTCACACATCTATCTCTCATTCTCTCTTTCAAATTCTCAATAATCACTACTCAATTCTCAATTTACTTTCATAATTTTAATATATAAGTTATAACTTCTAAGTTTATAATAATACTTTTAGATATATTAATTAGGTTTAAATATTTAAATTGTTAATTTATATTTATTCTCTCATCATCCACCATCCGTGCAAAGGTACGTTTAAGATTTTAAGTTACAATTTACATTTAATTCTCGAATTTATATTTTTTTACATAACAATTTTGATTCTTATCAAATTTTATTATTTCTAACTCACATTTTAATTAACATACAATTTGTAATTCACATTTTTATTCTTTAATAACTTCTAAGTTACATTTTTTTATTTTCAATTGTAAATTAATTTATTAATTTATAAAAAAAATTCGACATATTTTTTAGTATTATGTGAACAAAATTTGACAATATTATTTGAGTATTATTTGAACAAAATTTGACAATACAATTTTTTGTTCTTCTATTTTTAATTCACATTTAATTCACGCTTTTTTATTATTTCTAACTCACATTTTACAATATTATTTCTTTTTTTTTCAATTTTAGATATGGCATCTCAAGAACCAAATCCTAGCATTTCGGTTGAAGAAACAATACGAAGGATGAGTGTTGAGCTATTCGGTGAGGATAATCCCCATCCCCCAACACAATATGCAAACATAAACCCCCAAACACATCCACAATTGTATCAACCACAACCACAATTTTATCCACCTCCACGACATGCAAACCTCCCATTATATCCTCAACACCCTTATTTAGCACAAGATGTTAATGTTCCACCGACTCAAGCCCCTCCACCAACGATTCAAACTCAAGCTGAAATTGTCCCTCCACCATCATCTGTCGACGAAAGTATTCCTCCATCGTCGCAGCCATCATCAAATCCATCGCCAGAAATTCAAGAAGTAGAAGTGGATCCGAGGCAAAAAAAGAGAAAAACGACCGCGCCTAAATATGATGCACCATGGTGGCGTTTCTATGAAACAACTCATGATGCTGACGGAACTGTTTTGACTTTGAGGTGCAAGGTAAAAAATTGTAAAGGTTTTTTCTATTACAAGAAGTCTAGCGGTATGAAAATTTTTAAAAAACATGTTGAAAGACATGAAGAAAATGGCGACGAACCACAAGAACAACCCGACCAACGGTTAGTCCAAAGTACTATTAACCCTGACGGTACGAGGACCTTGGCCAAGTATGATGAAAAGCGCATGTTAAGTGAAGTTGCTAGGTATATTGCCCATAAAGAAAAACCAATTAGTATGGGTTGTTGTTCTAGTTTTGCTAGATTAATAATAAAAGGCGCTGGTCAAGTAATGTACAAGTCATTTCACCACCGCAAAATAGTGGCCGAAGTCAAGAAACAATATTTAGAACGGAAAAATGAATTGTTAGCCATTTTTGGTTATGCAAACTATAATGTATCCATCACATCTGACTGTTGGTCTGCGGTAAGGGTGGTTTAGGGTATTTTTGTATTACTGCACATTATATTGATGACAATTGGATTTTACAAAAACGAGTTTTATGTTTCCGTAATCTTGATTTTCCGCACAATGCACACGTTATTTACCAAGCCATAATTAATGTTTTGCATGAATTTAATTTAAAAAGAGATTTAGAAAACAAGATTTTTTCAATTTCTTTTGACAATGCTAGCAACAATATGAAATCTATTGATTATTTTTTAAGTGCATTAAATCCCATAATGAATGAGAAATTATTTCATCAAAAATGTGCATGTCATATTTTAAATCTCACCGTTAAAGCAGGTATTAAAACTGAAGGTATTAAAAATTTAATTTTTAAATTCAAAGATGGTCTTCATCACATTTTTTCAAATAATGTTAGAAAACAAAATTTTCATGCATTGTGTTCACGCTTGGGCTTGAGTAATTTGATAGTTTCATGGGATGTCGATACCCGTTGGAACTCCACGTATAGATTGTTCCATCATTGTTTACCATACAAGAACGCAATAAATGAAATGTTGCGGAACTCAACCGAGGGGATACAATTGATGATGAACGAGGGAGAATGGAACCAATTGGAGAAATTGACAAAATTTCTACAAGTTTTTTTCAAAGCAACCGTCAAACTTTCATGCTCGTATACACCATCTGCACACGAGTTACTTCACCATCTATATTGCATCACCAAGATACGTAATCTATATTTATGTTTGAAACAATCATCCTCTTTCTTTATCCATCTCTTATTCTCTTATATTTTTTTTCTTCCAATTCTCTAAGGTCTATCGTCAGCTTGAAGATATAGAAGGGCTAGACCATAATTTGACTCCAATCGTTGAGGCAATGAGAGAGAAGTTTCTCAAGTATTGGGAAGAAGTACCTCCTATCACTATTATAGCGAACTGTCTGCATCCGGCCTTCAAAAAGAAGTACACAACAAGATTGATTCAGAAGTACAACCAGAATCTGAAGTTACCATATCATACGGTGGAAGCCGAAGTGACTACTTTATTCGACGAGATGTTCGACATTTACAATGCTCGACATGTCTCAAGGATGGCTTCTGCGCCAACTCAACCACAAAGGTATGAATGCAATATATTTAGTAATATTTGAAGACTCAATTTATTTAGTAATTTTTTAACACTCAATAACTTTTTTTAATCACAAATAGAAGGACCAGTTCTTTAGGCTTGCTTAGCGAGCTAAGGGAGGATGAACCTCAAATGCTAAACACTAACGAACTGTTGAGTTACTGTTTGGGAAGTTTTGAAGACGATGACATCGACATCCTAGATTGGTGGAAGCGACATTCTGGCGCATATCCAGTTTTGACAGCGATGACTCGCGACGTTTATGCAGTGCCCGTGTCAACTGTACCATCCGAGTCATGTTTCAGTTCCGCTGGTAGAATTTTGACCGACAAACGCACCAAATTGGGTACAACACGGTTCGAGGAACTTGTGTGCTTGAAAGATTGGATTGATGCCGAAGAGCGTAATCAACATGATCCTAATTTTCAAGAAGTCGAAACTCAAGAAAGTAGTACTATGCCAAGAAGTCCTGTCGCCGGCGACGATTCTGATGATCCATTGTGCATTGACGACGACGAATTGTGGCATCTGAACAATGAATTCATGCGTGCAATGTAGTAAGTTTTTAATTGTAATTGTAATTATATTTTTCTTTTTTACAACATTTTTTTCCAATGATACTAACAAAAAAAAAAGTTAGAACTCCGCCTATGTTGTCTTATTCACATAGCCGGTCCCAAGCCCGGAATAAAGGAGGAGGGTAACTTTTAAAAATGATATAATTATAAAATATATTTTTCAAAATATTACAAATTTTTTCTGAATTTTTGTGCATTTTTTTAACATTTTTTCGAATTTATTGAGAATTTAGAGGTTTTTTTGAACATTATATCAATATTTTTTATTTTAAGAAAGATCATAAATAAAAATGATATAATTATAAAATATATTTTTCAAAATATTACAAATTGTTTTCTGAATTTTTGTGCATTTTTTTATTTTTTTAACATTTTTTCGAATTTATTGAGAATTTAGAGTTTTTTTGAACATTATATGAATATTTTTTATTTTAAGAAATATCATAAATAAAAATGATATAATTATAAAATATATTTTTCAAAATATTACAAATTTTTTTCTGAATTTTTGTGCATTTTTTTATTTTTTTAAATATTTTTTCGAATTTATTGAGAATTTAGAGTTTTTTGAACATTATATGAATATTTTTTTATTTTAAGAAATATCATAAATAAAAATGATATAATTATAAAATATATTTTTTAAAATATTACAAATTTTTTTCTGAATTTTCGTTCATTTTTTTTAATTTTTTTGGGATTTTTCCGGATTTTTTAGAGGCATTTACCATTTACAAACTTTAAAATTCAAAAAAAAAAAAATTGAAAATCCTGCCGGGTCGGACCCGCCCCCCACAAACCCGTGACCCGTGCCTGACCCGACCCTTGCCCCGACCCGACCCGACCCGTGCCCGTGAGACCCGTGGGGGTCTATCACGGGTTGGGTTGCCCTTTCGGACTTTGGACCCGTGCAAACCCGACCCGTGAGACCCTTGAGACCTGGGGACTCGTGACCCGTCGGACCATTGAACCCGTGCGGGTCGACCCGTGCCCGACCCGACCCGACCCTTCGTCACACCTCTAACATAGATTATCATTTAGTAATCCTAATTAGGCGATATTTCAAATATCCAGTTAATTGTACCAGTTGAGAATTATAAAACTCACATTTCATTTGTATAATTTAATAGTTCAGCATAACTATGTTGCTAGACTATTCAACTTGTCATAATTTGATAATAAGCAGTTAATGATATTGCTTATAGTTAATAATATAAAATGTAAGATACATCATTTATTACAACCTATTTAATTAATAATGTTATGAATCTTATCAAAATACTTTAATAAATCACAATTTAATTGAATATAGGATGAACACCATTGTTGACCGAGCAAGTATTATTTATATCAGTACTGTAGGTTAGATTCATTCAACAATTAATTACATGAATAGAGTTGTGTAACACAAGAATAATATTGGTCAAGTAACCACGATCAACAAATTAGACAATACAATAATGATGAATAAATATGGAACAATCAATAATTACCAATAAGATACGAATCACAAGGAGTCAATACTTGTAATAACAAACAAAAACTCTGACAAATCTAGTACACTGATGGAACATGAGTGTTACTAAATGAATAAGTCACGAAATATAGTCATTTGAGGTCACAACACAAGGAAAAGATAATAATACTATTTAACATTGTAAATGGTAGAGCATAATTCAAAATCGATAAGAATCTTAATTAATCTCGACATAAATCAAGTAACAAGGATCATATATTCGACCAACAAACAACACATCAAGTAAAGCAAAGACCGAGTATATGGAGATCAATGATATCACAATTTCGAAGAGACAATATATAGGGTTTAGATCGTAATATAACGATGCATAATGTTGTATAGTGTTACCCATAGTTATATAACGTTTCTCATAGTTATATAACGTTGTGAAAATTTAATGCAACATAACAATCATATTTCTGACAGTTGTATTCGAAATATTTTGGTTAAAACGTTGTATAACGTTGTAGAGCGTTGTGTAACGATTTAACACAGAAAATTGAATACGACTTTGAGAGATGACATAAATAGAGATTCCTTCACTTTCTCTATCATTGATCCCAATTCATTAAATCAAAACCTAACTTTGAGCCTCCATTAAAAGATTCTAACTACTCCTTGCAAAATCATTTACTTGATTCAATCTCTTGATATAAACTTATTCTAAATACATTTCATTATTCAATCATCTATTTCGGTTATCATTATTTGGCCTTGTCTCTCAACTTTTGTGTGTTAGTGAATCAGTTCAACTCTATTATCAAGTCGGGGGGGGGGGGGGGTTGGGAGTCCTGGAAAGTAGAATCGTCAATATCCGAACTCCGTTAAAATTCTGGCGTCACTTGTGCCATAGCTTTGTTTGCATTTTCTAAACTCTCTCTCTTTATTTAAGCTTACTATTTTAGTTTAGAAATTGTTTTTGCTTGAATTGTGATAAAATCGTTAAATTGCAAATTAGTCTTTAGAATTGTATTTATTTGCTTGGATTAGTCTCTTTAAGGCTAATTACCGATTTTACTGTTCATACTACAGTTAAATTACTGTTTTATTTTTTTATTATATTTTTTTAGAAAAAACATAAATAATATGGGAGTCGTTTTTTATTAAAAAAAAACATAATTAGTGACGGAAGCAACGTGCCTTCTTGCTATTAGAAAACAGACAAAAACTTCGCCACGTTGATTTGTCAAATAGTGATCAGATAACGAAGAACATCCAAAAATTGACATTAAATAATAAAGACAGCTTGAACCACATTCGTTTTATAACACGAATCTGGATCGAGTCTCAGTGAGTCCAGTTGAATTTCTCGGGAGAAATGGCGTCGTCGCTGCGGCCACAACCCCGATCACCGCCGCTGCCTCAACCTCCGCCTCGCATCTCTCTCCGTTCACCCCGCTTCCTCCAAACCCCTGCCTCTATTCACACCAATGTCAGTTCTCTATTTCTCTTCTTTTTATCTTAATGTTCTGGAAATATATAATCGCTTTGATCGATCAAAATTGAGCAGTTTGTTTAGTTGTTTGTCTTCAAGTATCTTTCCCTGATTAGGCAAGTTCTTTCCCTGACACCATGAAGAATGTGCACCTTGTAGATGAAAAATTGCAAGATATATTACAAGAGTGAAGTTGGAGGCCTTTCGAGTTTGATTAAAAGAGGAATAGTGAAGACCTTTCAAGCAAAAAATGGTAGTAGTAATAGTGGTGACAACAGCACTGGCGATGCTAAAAGTGAAGATATACCTAGCGACAATGATTCAATCACAAGCGATTCTGTTCGAGCTACAATCCTGAAAAGTAAGAAGGTCTTGGCTATGCAGCAAGATATTCTTCGACAGGTTAGCCAGCTTTCTATAATCTATTTCTAGAATTTCTGTTTTTGTGTCTTGGTGCTAAATTTGTGGCCTATTCAATTATTTTGTCAGATTGTTGAGAGAAAAAAACTTAACTCAGATTTGATGGATGGTGCTAGTATTGAGCAACAAGATGCATCGAAAGACCAGAATGGCAGTTCTCCTTCCCCCCTAATCACAGTTGCAGATGATAGCAGTGCTGCTGTTGATAGTTTTGATGGACAAAGTCACAGTGGCATTCACCAAAAAGAAGTCAACACTCAAGCTAGGTACACAAAACCATCACCTGCTGTATCTCAGCCACCGCTGCCGCCACTTGTTCCTGGTATGTATCAAACAAATACAGGAGCAGAATATAATGAGAACCAAGATAGGAAGACTAGAGAACAGGAGCAGGTGGTGGTTTTAGAGGAGAGAAACCAACATATGCCTCCAATGGCAGGGGAAAATGTGATGAATGCAATCATAGTATCTGCGGAGTGTGCTCCGTGGTCAAAAACAGGTAGTTTTTTTTTTTTTCCAATTTTATTATTTTATTTTTTATTTAGCACTTTATGTTACTGTCCCTTTATCACTTCTCAATCTTAACTTCTGTGATAGCCTGAATGTGTTTGTTTTGTTTAGGTGGGCTTGGAGATGTGGCTGGAGCTTTGCCCAAGGCTTTGGCCAGGAGAGGTCATCGTGTAATGGTTTGTATTCTTATGAGCTAACAATGTTCGCTTTTTAAATGGATTATCTATTCTTCAAGGTTCAGAATTTGTTCTTATTGAGTTGGTATTATATCCGTTCTGGTGCCTATATGTTATAGTCTGTAATGCGCTGAAGCTTTCCTAGTTGACAAGAAAAAATTAGTCTTGTTGAATGTTGACATGTTTCTAATGTGGTGGTTGGTAGCTGAGCTTCTTTTTAATGGCATAAACCTGGCCGCCACTATGGTTTATAAGTTAGTTGGCCTTGGGAGTTTGGATTGCTTGGGTTGTTCTAGCAGGACCTGTCTGTTATTGTCAATGGAATATCTCTTCTTCTTTTTTGGCTGTACCTGGTATCAATATTTCAATACAATGTAATATGATAATAAGGGCAGAAATTCCAAAAATTGTATTCATACCCTTGATCTGTGCTGACCTTGAATGTTTTTTATAACAGGTGGTAGTGCCAAGGTATGCGAGATATAAAGAACCTAAGAAAATTGGAGAGGCTAGAAGGTACAAGGTTGCAGGCCAGGTATGCTGTTTCTTATTTTCTGCTAAGTCATGCACAATGCTCTTATGCTCTTCTCCCCTTCTTGTTGTTGGGTATAGAACTATAGATGTCTAATTTCAGTTTATCTCTTAAATATGCCTTTGTATTGGATATGGAGGTTTGATCTCTAAAATATAATTTTTGTGTAGGACATGGAAGTTGCTTACTATCATGCTTACATTGATGGTGTGGATTTTGTTTTTCTGGATAATCCGATCTTTCGCCATGTTGAAAAGAACATATATGGAGGAGATCAACATGTGGGTTTTTATTGTCATTCATTCTACATCTTAAGTAATCTCTCTGTGCAATCCAGCACCTTGATTTTTTTTCCTTCCAAATATATAGAACTAAATTATTCCAATTTCAATTCAAATGCTCGTTTATAATTAAATTTTTGGATGCAGGAAATAGTTAAGAGGATGATCCTGTTATGTAAAGCAGCAGTTGAGGTACCTTTTTATGCCTTAGCATGGTCAACTGTGGATAAGTCTTAACTGTTGAGTAACCTTGGGACTTATCCTTTTTACATTTGATTGCTGCTATTGAACTGATAAATCAAATCCCTGCATGAAACATATCTTCAGACGGTAGCTTCTTAATGATAGTAAACTTATACTAGATAAGTAAATGCTTTTTAATAAGAAAGTTATCTTTGATTAAAGTCCAATGCAGCATACATTTCGAAAAATTAGAAAGTAGGCAGTTGTGCTGAATAATGAAGAAGTGATGGTATGTTGGTCAGGTGCCGTGGCACGTCCCATGTGGAGGGGCATGCTACGGGGATGGGAACCTGGTGTTCATTGCAAATGATTGGCACACAGCTTTGCTACCAGTTTATCTCAAGGCTTATTACCGAGACAAGGGTTTCATGATTTATGCTCGATCAGTCCTCGTCATTCACAACATTGCCCACCAGGTTGGCATGTCAGCCTTGCCTTTAAATCATATCACTCAAATCCTCTCTAATCATACATCTAATTACACTCTTGTCAGGGTCGTGGTCCTGTTGACAACTTTTCGTGGTTGGATTTGCCTGGAGAGTACTTGGATATGTTCAAACTGTATGATCCAGTAGGAGGTGACCACTGCAATATCTTTGCGGCGGGAATAAAAGCAGCGGATCGGTTGCTAACTGTCAGTCATGGTTATGCCTGGGAGTTGAAGACCTCAGAAGGTGGGTGGGGTCTACATTCCATTATCAAAGAAAATGATTGGAAATTCCAGGGCATTGTCAATGGCATTGACACTACTGACTGGAACGCCAAACTGGATGTTCATCTCAAGTCAGATGGATACATAAATTACTCTCTAGAAACCCTAGCACATGGGAAGGCCCAGTGCAAGGCAGCCTTGCAAAAAGAGCTTGGGCTCCCCATAAATCCTGAGGTTCCAATAATTGGTTTCATTGGGAGATTGGATAATCAGAAAGGAGTCGACCTAATAGCCGATGCGATGCACTGGATTGTAAGCCAGGATGTGCAGCTCATTATGCTAGGTTCAGGAAGTTCTGATCTCGAAGACATGCTAAGAAGGATGGAGAGCCAACACCGTGACCGCGTCAGGGGGTGGGTTGGCTTTTCTGTCAAGATGGCCCACAGGATCACCGCTGGGGCTGACATACTGTTAATGCCGTCACGTTTTGAGCCGTGCGGGCTGAACCAGCTATATGCCATGATGTATGGTACTATACCAGTGGTGCATGCGGTGGGGGGCCTGAGAGACACAGTGCAACAGTTTGATCCCTATGGGGATAAGGGTTTAGGATGGACTTTTGACAAGGCAGAAGCAGGCAGGATGATAGATGCACTTGGGCATTGCTTGAACACTTACCGTAACTACAAGAGCAGCTGGGAAGGTTTGCAAAGGAGAGGTATGATGCAAGACCTCAGCTGGGACAATGCTGCTAAGCAGTATGAGGAAGTCTTGGTTGCGGCCAAGTACCAGTGGTGATTTATTTTGCAAAATCACACTATTTGTGAGATGTTTTTCTGCAGGGTTAGACTCAGCTTCTTGAGTGCAACAGCCTGCTCTCTCATCTCATCTACATTGTGTAAATTGGCTGCTACTAGATTTTTAACCAACAGGACATGCGAGGTTGCAGCTGCCTCTCAGTTCTGGACTATAACCAGAATAAGTACTAGTGTTCCATGTTCTCTGGGAGCTGAGTATTAGTGAGCAAAAAACTTACTGTTCTTCCGTTCTGAGCCCAGGCATCCATCCCCTCTCCAGCCCAAAAAAGAAAAAAAAGGGAAAAATAGAAGATTACTTCTCCAGTGGAGCTCTGAGCTGATTTTAGAGTTGTTGTTGGAAGGCAATCATTCCATGAAATAATATTAGCTAGGAAAACATTTCCTCTTATATGTAATTAGTTTTCATTATTAATTGCTCTATAACATAGTTAAAATAATTTTCCTTTAAGCGGTATGTGCAAGAAATAAATTCCGGGTTAGAAATTACCAGTGCTTAAAAAAAACCCTGTGATCGTGGCACAAGCTGTAAAAGCATTTGCTTCTATTTATTTGGCTAAAGTAAGCTCTTATCTCTCAAGGAAAAATTTGCGACTGCAATCAGACAGTTATTTATCTACAGGGAGCTGATATGTAGATATCAATTATTGATATCGATTTTATTATGTATTTTTAGTTGAGTTATCCTGCACATTATTTGAATTATAATGCATGTTATTTTTTGTATCGAAATAGTTATACATGTTATCGATTTTATTATATATCTTTAGTGGAGTTATTATGTACATTATTTGAGTTATTATGCACGTTATTTTTTGTATTGAAATAGTTATACATGTTATTATTTTACTGAAATAGTTATGGTATAACATGCATAATAATTCAAATAATGTACAGATGAATTCAATTAAAGATACATAATAAAATTGATATCAATAATTGATATCAAATGTGGTATCTACGAAACATTATTCTTATCTATAATATGCTTATATGCTTTTGTTAGATTTCGCTTGCTTTATAGATGCCAGTCGCTGAAAACGTTCTACAAGTTTTCTCGAGTATGCGAGTCTGATAGTATGTGGCCCGGCCCGTAAAAGAAATATGGTTCATGGGCCTTTCTTAAAGAGGAAACAGATGATAAACAAAAGATGAGTGAAGAGTGCCGACTGAAAAAGGAACCTGAGATTAACCAATTCCACTAATGAAGTAACCCCACCAGTGACCTCTTCCCTCACATTCAAAGAGAGAAAGGTATCACCTCAACCTCCTGACAACAAACTCAATTTCTCAAGTAAAACATGATATGCTTCCCCGGATATGAGTATAAATACACACTACCTATGAAATTGTTAGGTACCAGATTTACAAGAGAAATATTTCCCTAATCAAAGGATCAACACAAAAACTGAAGTCGTGTTAGCCATTTGTAATAGAAAACATGGATGCCAGACAGAAATCTTTTGCCGGCAAGCGCATCTACGAAGACATTGTGCCTTCCCATGACTTGATCCAATCGGACAAAGCTGATACTCTCAACATCGATGTCGCAGGCATGTTTTTCTTTTTTGGACGATCAAATCCAATTTTAAATTTTCTAGCTTAATTAACTAAAATTTTCTCTGTAACAAATACCAAGTTCTGCCTAAAACTTGCGTGTTTCATATAATGTTTACTAATTGTCAACTACTATTGGTTTAACTTCAAATTGTAGCGAATGGCCTAGTAGTCAGTAGCTAATTAGGATGACTTCCATAAGGTCATGGGTACAAATTTACGTGAGCACAAAGTTTGCATCTCGTTAAGAGGTCTTTAGTAATAGAGGCTGGGGTTTCGGAAACCTCTATATGTCCAAAAAACTTCAAATTGTAAAAGAAACCAAAGAGTATTACTTCAACTATAAACTTAATTGTGCAAGGGGTTTGATATATGCAGGTTTCAAGAAGGAACAGATCAAGGTTCTAATTGACAACTATGGCAAACTACGGATCAGTGGGGAACGTCCCATGGGGGAGGACAAGTGGATTCGTTTTCGCAAGGAGTTTCAAACCCCTGAAAACTGCAACACTGCCGAAATTCGTGCCAAATTTGAGAATGGTCGTGTCTTTATCACATTGCCTAAAGTTGTTGTCGAGCCGGTACCACCTCCTCAAGACCAGGCTACAAAAACCACTGCCCAAGATAAGACGACTACCGAACCAAAACTACGAAGTGCTGACCAAAATGGACATAGCCCAAAAGCCAATGGTGAGAAGAAAGATGAGAAGAGAAGTGAGCCTCCTCCAGTAGAAGCTCAAAACAAGATAGACAACAAGAAGGCCGATCAGAGTGATAAAGATTCGGAAAGTATCAGCGATACCGACAGTGAACCTGAATCAACTGAAATGCCAGCAGAACAGAACAAGTTGTCTACTCGGCTTCGGACATTCAAGCAGACATTGGAGAGAGCATATGGCTCTAGGAAAGAAGCAATATGCAGCACATTTGCTGTTATAGTAGTCTCTGTGGGTGTTGGTTTGATTATCAGTTACAAGTTGTTTGAGCCAACTTCGGGAACATCAGGAGGGAGTACCGACCTAGTAGCTTTAATAGCACCATAGACAATGTGGGCTTGTGTCATATCCATATGTAGATGAATGTGGATATAGAATAAAGATTCGCGTAAATGTACAGAAAGAAGTTGATGAAAAAATTATGAATTATCTACTTCTATTTGGATTTCAGAAGTTTTTCACTCCTTTCTTTGATCATCCTTCCACTATAATAATTAGTAAGCTTCGGACAAAGATTACATGCACTATTTAGAACAATTTGATTTAGTGATGTGGTCACAAGTTATTATTTACTTGTGATAACATTTCTTCAGAAAAACACTATTTGGGACTTGCAAGATTTTGATCCAATGCAAGGTTAACCAGGAAAGAGAAAACCAATTAAAAATTTCCAATGTTTCAGTCAAAACATGATACAGATTGACAACTCGGCAAGATGAGCAGGACAGAACCTAGGAAACAAGATTACAGATGAAACCATATATATACAGAAGTGTTATCAAGACTCCTAATGAAGATCAAGAATAACAAGTCTATGATAACTTTTTTTTTGGCTTTTCTGATGATGTATTTACCAGAACCATGCTGACATGATTAGGCCGAGAAAATCCCGAGTTCTTTTGAGCACATGTAGATGAGATCCTGGATGATGCTTGTATTTGCTACTTATTTCTTCTTTCTTGTGTTGACATGGGAGCACAGGTGTGTGAGGGGATTACATCTGTTTGGGTACTTTTTCTTTTTTCTTTTGTTGATGTTAGATGTGTATTATGCTGCTTTAAGTAAGGGAAAACAGACAACTTTCATTGTTCTTTTTTTAGGTAAAAATAATAAAATATAAAAGTACATTCTGAAACATTCTGCCGTAAATTTTTTTAAGGTAGGCGAACTCCTTGGTAGGTGAACCGTATTCTCTGCACCTACTAATTTGGACTGTCCGATTAGATCTGAACGCTTGACCGCCAATTATATGATTCAGGAAGGCTTTTGTATTATAAAATTACATTCGTTCAAATCTAATCGGACGATTCAGATTAGTGGGTGAAGAGAGCACCCATTTTTTACGAGTGCAGAGGATATCCTTTCCCTTGGTAGGATATCATTCCGGACCGTCAAATTTTATAATTGCACCTTTGATGTACATATTTGAACATAGTACTCAAATTAAAAAAATACAAGATCATTCATGAACATGTATCAAATTTGAGTTGATTTGAAAGACTCTTTTAACTTTCATCAAATACTTCAAAATTTTCAAAGATGAAGCTTTAATGGCTCTATGATGAATAACCAATCAAATTCCAACTCGACTTAAATTTGATATGCTTCACATGTAAATATTTACCACATATGTACATGTTAAGTTTTTTTGAACTTGAATAAATTAAATATACACGTCATAAAAGTTTAATGCACGTTATATTATACATTTGGAATAACCACTGACAATGCAAAAACGGGACACTAAATTTTCCTTTGGGAATAAGCAAGGAAATGTTTGGGAACAAAAGGTGCTAGAATAAAAGATGTTAATCCAACAAGAATCATTTTTCAAAAGTTGAATCAATATTGTCCTTTTTTTTGGAGCCGACTACAGAACTTTGTAAAGGGGATTGAAACGATATCCTCTGCATCTGTTAATCTGGATCGTTGGACTAGATTTGAACGGATCTGATTTTATAATACAAAAGCCACCCTGAATCATATAAATGGCAGTCAGCCGTTCAGATCTAATTGGACGGTCCAGATTAACGGGTGTAGAGAGCACCCATAAAAATGGGTGCAGATGATACGATTCCGAGAAAACTTAGGTACTCCAAAAGATGAGTACACTGGATATTCTAGTCCATATGAGTCGTTCAATTCATCGAGATTGGTAAAAAGTGATTCATATTTAACTTTTGATGTGTTTCTTAAAAAATCACTTTTCATCAATCTCGATGAATCGAACAATGCATATGACCTAGAGTATTTCCTTACCCATCTTTTTTAGTATTCAAATTTTTTCCTTTCGTAAATATAGTTTAATTGTGCTATGGGTAACATATCAAGAGGGAAAAATGTTTTAGGAAATGAAGGAAAGAAACCAATCAGTCTCTCTCTTTGAAAAGAGTGAATGCTAGAAAAGGTAGATCCACTCAGAGAAGCCTCCTGAATGAAGGATCATCTCAACTGTAGGAAAGAAACAAAAGAACAATTCTCTTTCCAAGTAATAGACTTCATAATAACTTTAGCTTTCAATAATATATATATCGTTCAATTCATTCATTGTCTTCACTCAAATCTTTTAATTGCACCAATAGTTCCTACAAATCCTATTTGATATATTTGTCTGAACGAATAGAAGAACAATTTCTCAAATGGCAGCTCAGAACTCGGCCTCTCGCATGTTTTCTGACATCGATCCACGTTGCGAGTGGGTCCAAGGGGAAGAATTCAACACGTTGATTGTTCATGTTTCAGGTATTGTATGCGGCTTCATTTCATAATCTGTATAACCAGAAAAATATGAGAATAATCATTGCTTGCTTGTTTGATGGTGGATATGAAAAATCTCTTAATGCAGGGTTCCAGAAGGAAGAACTGAAGGCTCAAGTTAATACATCAAGGAACTTAAAGGTCAGTGGGGAGCGCAAGCTTGAAGGGAACAAGTGGAGCCATTTTCAGAAGAGCTTTCAATTACCAAAGACATGTGACATCAGTAAGATCAAAGCAAAAATTGACAATGGTGTCCTTTATGTGATGGTGCCCAAATCTTCTGCTTTGGGTCAAACCCCTAGCCAAGTTGGCAATACTGCTACCAACACAATGGCAACAGCCGATCAATCGTTCAAAGATAACAATGGTTACTCGCAAGAAGGTCAACACAATGCCAGCAACCGAGAGAAGCCGGTGTGGGGTGTTGCGAGAAACTCATTAAAGCAAAAGCTTGTGATACTACATGTTGTTATTGCTGCCGTACTCTTGGCACTTGTTCTTTTCAGAAGGTACAAATTAACTGATGGGGACAAAATCGGCCATGACAGGAGCAGCATGACACTAAATTAGCAAGCTGAAATTAGATATAATTATATATTATTATACTAGTGATAACGTATATTGGAGAGATACCTTTATTAATAACAAATATTGTATAAAATATTTGATATATGAATTCTCTCCAAGACCTTTTTAAAAATATGTGTATTATTGTTGTAAACACACATACAAAATTTGTTATTATTTGAAGCACAAATCAGAAATATATCAATAAAATAAGACATGAAATTTGACCTTTCAGTCTTATTGTTTGCGGCTACAAAAGGACTCTTCGCGGCCGCTACTGAATTGGGCTGATAACAGGCATAAATCTGCCTAGTCTCTTGCGACTGCAAGAAGGGCTCTTTGCGGTCGCAAGTGACTTGGGATGAAATTCTGCAGATTTCTTGCCAAATCTATCATAGTCTTCTACGGTCGCAAAGAGGTTCTTTTGCGACCCCAAGCCACTTAATGATTGGCCTGTTTTGTTTGGGCTCTTGATCCAATTTAATTGAATTAGCCCAGACAATATTTCTAACTTTACATTAACAATAAAATTAGTTAAATCAACCATAATTGGTCCACCAACAATTATAATTAATTCACTTTAATTCTATATGTATTCGTATCCAAAACTTAGCAAAATACATATTATGCAATCAACAATTAATCACATTTATGACATATCTTATATTACTTCATGTAATATTAGTTACAGTATTTGATATATTAATCGTATAACACGTACCAAACTTTATTTATTAGATTTGACGTCTCAATTCTAATAATATCCCACATGGACAAGTGTGATTATTAATTACATATATCTTAATATGCATGCATAACTTTTTTGTCTTTATTTTCGTACTTCTTGAACAATTCGATCTACCAGCTGTACCAACAAGGAACTTAAGCGATGTTCATCACATTTACTTTGTGGTTATCTCGACTTAAATAATAGTGCCAAATGCAGTTTGATGACATGAATTAGATTTGGACATATAGTTCGGAAATTGCACGAGAGTGTGATTATATGTGCATATTTCCAAATGAGTCATTTTTATTCTTTACTTTAGTGAGGTCAAAACTTTAAATAGAGAAAATAATGAGATTCAAAATGTAACTTGCATATATAATAACTTGTTACAAATTACATAACATAGAACAAAATTCTCAAAAACCACCCTCACATTTTCCTCAAACTATCCTAAATAGGAACAACACTCATACGAACAACATGTTCATGAAACTTCTTAAGTGGTAGCCCTTTTGTAAGTGGATCTGCAATAATATAGTTTGTACCTATATGTTCTATCTTTAATTCATTGTTCTGCACTCTCACTTTTACAACGAGAAACTTGATGTTTATGTATTTGGACTTAGATGAGCTTTTGTTGTTGGTTGCATAGAGTACGGTTGAATTATTGTCACATAGCAGTGTTAGCAGTTTCTTAATAGAAGAGACTACTTTCAGTCTAGTAACAAAATTCTTGAGTCACACACCATGGTTTGAGACTTCGTAGCATGCAACAAATTTGGCCTCCATTGTGAAAGATGCTATTAATGTCTCCTTAACACTCTTCAACGACATAGCGTTGCCTCCCATCATAAAGATATATCCTGATGTTGATTTCATGCTATCTGCACATCCTCCGAAATCAAAGTCGGTATATCCGGTGACCTCGAGTGTAGGTTTTGATGCTTAGAAAGCAAGGAATAAAACAAAAAAAATTTCAACTCAAAACAAATGATCTAGTTATTGTATATGCAAGAAATAATATTGATTTGTCTAATTAACAAGAGAATAACTTTATACCTTAGATTTGTTCTCTAAATCAAATCAAATAGGATTGTCTTGCTTAATAACTTCTTATTCCCTTTCTCTTTTGATGGTAATTATGCTTTAGCCCTTCAAATGTCGAGCATCCTTAGATATCCACCGAAAGATTAAAGAAATACTTATATCTCTAAGACTAGTAAGAGATCAACAAGTAGAACCTTAATTCTACTTTCAGACCTTCTTCACAATTTTCAAAATTTTAATGGAGGTTTTTCTCAACACATAAGAGAAGGAGAGAAAGAGAAAAAAATATTTTTCTCAAAGAAAAAATTACCAGCCACCAATTTTCTGACTAATAATAATTATTAAATTTCTTAAATGAAGAGGTTATATAGGCAAAGATTAGGGCAACAATTGATAATTAATTTGGACAGAAAATTAATTATTGAGCCTTATAATTTTAGCCAAATCTCTAGAATTCTCTTTCTCTCTAATTTGGATTGGGTTTACGTATTAATCATATTAATATACAATTAAACCCACGTTCCAATACTTTATATGAGCAACATACATATTAACTAGTAATCGTACCCGTGTACAACAACCGGAGAAAATAATGTATACGAAAAATCGCCTCACATATCCTTAATTATATTGGTAAATATTTTATTTTTAATGCAGTGATAGCAGTGATAGACAAGAATAACTATTGGTAAATAATAATATGAACACAAAGAACATTATGGTGCAACAAATAAAGCCTTGAAGAGATCTTCTATGGCGTCGACTGTGTATGAGTGTGTGTTGAAGCTCAAGAGAGAAAGAGAAAAAACATTTTTCTCTCAGAAAAAATGTTAGAATTAGAGTTGGGGCTTAAAGCGCAAGACTAAGGTCAAATCACTAGGCGAAAGTGATTTCAATCAATAATTTCAAACTAAAAGCTTTTAGACCATAATCACCTAGCCAAGTAAAAGAGCAAGTAATTTCAAGAAGTAATTGAGTAAATCACAAATCAAAGATCAAAGTAATAAAGAGAGAGAGAGTGAGTGAAGAAAGAGCAATCGAGAACAAGAGAACACACTATGTAACGTGGTTCGAACTATCAAATCAACTTAGGCCTACATCCACGGGTCTCCCAGAATAAAATTCTTTCCGAGCTGATTTCACTATAAACGAGTGTTTTTTACACAGTGCGGAGCCGATCTTTGACTTCTTCTACACAAGCAAGTCAATCTTCTTCTCCTAGACCAATGTACGGGACAACACCTCAATACACAGTAAAAAAGTTCGATTGACAACACAATCAAGTATTGTACTAAGCAATGTCTCGTATTTGTCGATTTGCAAAACTAAACTTGAATTTAACAAGTTTCTTGTAAGATATTTTGTTCATGGATGATTCAAGCAAAAATGAAGCTCAAGAAAATACCAACAATGAAAAATCAAGATTTTAT
This sequence comes from Eleocharis quinqueflora, assembly GCA_964058865.1. Taxonomy (NCBI): domain Eukaryota; kingdom Viridiplantae; phylum Streptophyta; class Magnoliopsida; order Poales; family Cyperaceae; genus Eleocharis; species Eleocharis quinqueflora. Next base: position 44,346 of record CAXKVX010001140.1, read on the forward strand.
ATATTGTAGGGTAATTTTTCTCAACTTTATATCAAATTTAAATTAAAGAGATTGAGTCAAACAAATAATAAATACAGAAATGACAAGAAATGTTACATAACGCCGTGAAACGTTATGTAACGTTGTCACTTTTATACAAAAAATTTGAAACTAAAACTGAGTTACTTAACGTTTGAAAAATCCAGAACATATGTCAAAAATTTAATAAAACGTTATATAACGTTATGGAACGTTGTACTTCTCTATGCAATTTAAATTGAAAATTTTCAGTTGTGTCGTTTTTCAAAAAATACAGAACATGTGTCAACAATTTAATAAAACATTATAATGTGTTATGGAACGTTATGTAACGTTATACTTCTCTGTGCAATTTAAACTGAAAATTGTCAGTTGTGTAACATTTCAAAAATCCAGAACAAGTGTCATGAAACTGACAAAACGTTATATAACGTTATGATCGATTTTCTGTAAAAATAGATCAGAACGTTATATAACATTTTGTATAGTTATATAACGTTATGATCAAATTTCACAGAAATTGCCATAATGTTATATAACGTTTCATACCGTTGTGTAACGGTTCAGACCGTTATATAACGTTTAAGTCAGAATTTAAAATAAATTGTTGGGAGTTGCTATAAATAAGGGATCTCTTCCCTTTTCTCCCTAATTCATTCATTCAAAAAATAACAATATAATTTTCAGCCCCCATTAAAGCTTTTCAACTACTCAAATTGCAAAATCCTAAGACTCAATCTTCTTGATCTAAACTTGTGTGAGATTAGTGCTAGATATTTTCTAACTCTCTACTTGTGTTACTTTACGGGTCTAGTCTCTACCTTTGTGTAAGAACCTTTGTTCGCTAGTGAAATCGACTCAACCCTATTACCAAGTCAGGGGTTGGGAGTTTCGGAGAGTAGGATCGTCAATATTCGAACTCTGTTAAAATCTCGATGTTCTTGTGCCTTGCATTGTTTGCGCTTTCTTAACTCTCTATTGATTTTACTTTGCTATAAACTCTAGTTAAGAAATTGCTTGAATTGTTGTAGTGTTAAATTAATTTGTGGTAAATTTGGTTAAGTTACAAATTAGTCCATTGAACTTTAGAATTGTGTTGATTGCCTAAATTAGTCTTTATTAAGGCTAATTAGGTTCTACAAATGGTATCAGAGTAGTGTTAAACTTGGAATTAAGGCTCACTTAATCTCAAGTAAAGATCAACCTAAATTGCAACTAAATTGCAAGCTACCCAACCTTCCATCTTAGGACACAATTGTAAAAACTTTGCTTTTTGGAAAATATGTATGACCAATTACTTGAGTGTTGGTGAAATCTTGGATGTTGTTAATGTTAGGTTTCTACCATCGATTGATACGACAATCAATAAATTGACCGTTGAATCTAACATCAAGAAAATAGAAAATGATTTGGCCGTGAATGCCATTCTTGCACATGTGCATGAATCAATTGCTCCAATATTTGAAGAAGCCACAAATGCTTATGATATGTGACAAGAATTGCTTCGTAAGTACGAGGGCAATGCTTTGCTTAAAAGGTCTAGAGGTGCTGGATTAACTACAATGCTTGAAAATTTCAAAGTTGAGGATAGAGAGCCCATTGAGGACATGTTCACTCGCATGACTCTTTTGACTAACAATTTCATTGAAGTATGTAATCCTTTGGACTCCGACAAGATTGCTAGCAATGTCATCAACATCATGATGAGAATACCTAGATGGGAGGCCTATGCTAGCTCACTTCAAGCTTTGCATCATGCAAGTGAAGTACCAAACACACCGGAGGAGGTCTATGCATTCCTTAAAACCTTTGAGGAAACCCTCCGACAATTTGGAGTAGAGAAAGGAAACAAAACCGTAGCTTTTTGCCGCTCAAAGTCCTAAACCATACAATAATGCCTCCTCCTCAAACTATCGCACCTCAAATGATACACCCTTTCAAAACTTTGGCACGAATCAAAACAAAGACTATCCCGTTCTCACCAAAATTCTCCAAGGACTCTTTGCCTACGAAAAGAGGCTTAACACCAAGCGAGAGGAAGAAGAAAAGAAGGTTGTGTGCCTCATGTGTGAAAGGGAAGGGCACTCCATCCACTCTTGTTACAAGATTTACTCTCATTTAAGAAATCAAAATGAGGATAATAGATAAGACCAACGGAAAAATCCAAGAAGAGATGGGGGCCAACTCAAAAGAAATCCTAAAGCCATGCAAGTCGATGTTTGGGAAGAGGGTGATGGAGAAGGATTTGAGTGTGTGATTGATGGCAACAATGAACCTCAAGGTCCATTGCGCTCATGGCAATAGTGGACGAAGAAGACAAGGAAGTAAAGAGTGAAGAGTCTAAGGCACATGCCGTCTTGGACTCAATCATTTCTAAGAACAAGGTGACTGATGGTTTGCTTATTGATAAGAAATCAAAGATATGTTTCGCAATTGTAAATAACACTTATTGTTTAGTGAAATCGATTTCGAAAAAAAAATTTGGTTTTGGGAGTCCCGTGGATGTAGGCCTAGTTTGTTTTTAAGTTGAACCACGTTATATTGCATGTTCTTGTGTTCTCTTGATCTCTCTTGCTCTTTACTCTCTCTCTCTTTACTATACTTACACTTTTCTTGATTTTCTCAATTTCTCTTAGTACTTGCTTGCTGAAATTTTAGCTAGGTGATTAAAGTCTAAAAGTTTTGAATTGTAATTATTGTAAACACTTCCACACTATCACTTGACCTTATGACCCCCAAATTCTAACAATTGATATCAGAGCCCACAGATTCATACCTAGATAATTGTCAAAATCTTGATAGTTCTTGACCTTGTCTTGTGAAAAATGACACAATTAAAGTTTGTGAAAGAACCACCAATATTTGATGTATGTTGTAAGAATTTCTCTTTTTGAAAGAGATGTATGGTAAACTACCTTAGTCAAGTGCTCTCTAAGGATAAAGACCTTCTCACCAAACTCGTGAAAAGAGGCATTGAATTCAAAAGAAAGATGAATGATGAGAGGATAGTTCAAAGCAAGAAGATAGTTTGCTTATCATGCAACAAAAAGGACATAACATTCAAAATTACTATGTCATCTTTCTCCAAAGGAGAAGACCACAAGAATGACGTTTCAAGAGAACTCACAAGAAAGTAATGCAAGCTATTTAGTTAAGTGAATCTGAAGAAAGTGAAGACGAGGAAGAAGAAGTTAACCTCGAGAGAGGTGAAGTAAAAAATAAACTAGCTCTCATTGGAAATAAACTAAGAACATGCATGGAGATAGTCCTTGAGGTCATAAAAAAACAAGGCATGACAAATCCAGAGAAGATTTGTATCATAAAACGAATGGCTCAAGAAAAAGATGACTATGCTAAAGAGCAAGAAGAAGCCTTAATGAGAGATGAATTTCCAACATGCATCTCAAGAATAGACACTTCCAATATGATTGAGAAGCCCTTGAGTCCTTCAAAGTCGAAAAAGGTGGAGAAGCCATTGACATTTGCAAAGTTGGATGTTGCAAAGCGAATTAAGAAGCTTTTGAGTCTTGCAAGAATATGATGATTTGGGTGATATCAAATACTATTTATACTTTCCTAATCCCACTTTTACGTCGCACCAAACGACGGTCAATTGCAGATCAGGGTCGAACCACAGAGACAGGACTTACTTCTAAACCGACTTTAATTTAGACTCGAAAACTATTTTTGGTATTTTTGTATAAAATGGGGGGTTGTAAGTAATTGTTTTGATTAAGGAATCCTAAGTAATTAAAGGACAATTAAAAATAGAGATTAAACAAGTGCAAATAAAATTTTGGTTTTAAACTTAACTATAAAAGGTATTCCTAGGGAGTTCGGGATCAATTGTTGCTCTGGATCAATGGTCAACTACCTGTTCACTACTATGAACGACCCGCCGACATAGGTATGCGACCCGTTCAGTTTCCTAAACGACTCGCAGAGGGCATGCTAGGTAAACAATACCAATGTTCGCAAGCCGTTCAGTGTCCTGAACTACCTGCAGACATTGGTCTTGTCGCTGTTCAACAGCGCTGACAGATGGTCAACTACCCGTTCAGTGTCCTGAACGACCAGTTGACATCTGCCAGACAGCCGTCAAACCAGTTAACATAGGCTTCTATCGCGTATTATGAACGTTCAATGAAACTAATGGTCAAATTGACTCCTCAACTTTCGTGTGTTGGACTTTATAATGTTATTAGTTCATTAAAACATTTCTAGGATTATGACTAACCCTAAATCAACTTGTTTTATACCTAAGTTCCGTTAATACCGTCGTATAACGCAATTTCCCCTCTCGGGTACTTATGAATCCGAAGATCAACTCAAGCAATGCATAAAATAAAGGTTGGTCAGTTGATATAAACAACCACACCGGACTTGGCCTTCGTTCGCGGGTTTACCATACAAAACAACAATCAATTCATGCAAAGATATTATTAACGTGCAACAAGTTGAACATAATACCACAATAAAAACGTAGCATAATCATCAATCCATTCACAACAATCTACCCTAATCCCTAAGAACAAATAAACTACTCAGTCATGGCAAAATAACACAAAGAAAAGTAAAGAAAATAAGAGATCATGTTGACAAAACCGAAGATCTCAAGATGAGCGAGGTGCTGTCTTCGTGGTTGAATTTCTCTCGAAATTCGTGCTCTCCAAGGTTGGTAGCTGCCTCCAATCTCTTCCTTTGAAACCCTACCTGATGAACCCCGGAATCCCTACAGAAACTCTCCTTTTATAAGCCCCAAAACGCGCCTCCAAAACAGACCTTCAGCAGATTTCCTTCCAAAATTGGGCAGTGCCTTCAACTACCCGTTGACAGTGGTGAACGACCCGTTGGGTCTTGTTCTGCCACGTAGAATCAGGTGCAGCCATTTACATTGATGTATGCCAATACCTGAGTGTCTGGTGGTGCAAATCCAATGTGGACGACCCGTTGGCAATGGTGAGCGACTCGCGTACATCAATGTTCCAATGTAGAACTACTCGCCTGCCTCTGCAAACAAGGGTGAACTGGTCGCACAGGTCTGTCAACTACCCGTTCACCTCTGCTGTCTGGTGTCTGACTACCCGTCTGCCTCTACAAACACTGCTGAACGAGTCGCAGACAGTGGTGGACGACTCGCAGACCTCTGCTCAGGGCCTCTACATGACATCCCGCCTTCCGAAGCACTTTTTCAGTTGTCGGTTTTACTTGGCCAACTGTACGAACCAAGGGACGACTGTTTGGGGAACACCCAGGACAATCCCGCAACCACGTTCATCTGTTGTTTTGCCAGGTCAGATGAACTCAACCCAGGTTACGACATTTCTGGCACTTCGCAACTAGCCATATGTGGAATCTCCCTAACTCTCAATGATTGGAAGTGAAAAGTGGATGTGTACGTGTACGTGTTTTTGTGGACTCTCACAAGTCACTCCGCTAGGCACTTTGCGTGCTTTGGTAGACTCACTTTTCTCTCAATATCACTCTCAACTGGTGTTTAGTGTGTGTATGGTAAGACTTTCACCGTTCTCGTTGTTTTGACGCAAGCGCCACGCACAACGAGTAGTCCTTTGTTCTGACCCCTCCAAGATCACACGAGGTGAACTCATCTTTGGGCGTGCGGTGCTTTTTCTTGGATATGACACCAAACACCAAAGGATTTAGCAAAAAGCCGGGTTCCCTTGTGACCCAATGGAACCTGTGAGGGACAGGCGCCAAACCATGTCCATTCTAATTATTCCCGGTCGGAATGGACAACACCGGGGCCGCGTCTTTCGACACACGTGGCTATGCCTTTCTGTGGAACTCAGATGTTTCATTTAAAGTGGGTGAAGTGTGCATCAGTGCACATATATGTGGAATCTCACATCTCTCCAATAATTTGTGCCTTTGGCATTTTGGTAGATCTCACATTTCACTCATTATTCCACTCAATTGGTGCGTGTTGGTAAGTTTCACCATGGTGAGTTTCCCCATTTAGATAAGTTCAAGAAACACGTACCAGAAAGGCAAAAAAGTGCTCCAAAAGTCGGGATTTCGTAATATTTCGAATCTGCAAGTCAAGAAAGAGGTACAACACGACAAATGCAATGATATGCCCTAAATTACAATTAATTGGACCAATAAAGCTTAAGTTTATACCAAAAGGCACGGTTTTACCCTAAAGAATATGTGTGTAAAATACACACATCAGAATAGATGCTCATGCACAAGAGAAGACAATTCAACCAAAGGAAAAGACTACAAGTGCTCAAGAAATAGAGGCCCCTAGCCGAGCTAATACGATAGAATTTGATTTTTCCAAATATCATGATGAGTTTAGTGATGACGAGTCTTGTGATTTGGATAAAGATCAAGAGTCTTTTAATGTGACTAAGTTTAAAGAGTTGCTTGATGAGTCAAAAAAATTTATGGATGTTAAAGATGCTATGATCAATAATCTTAAGTATAAGATTGAATTGCTATAAATTATCGTTAATGATCTTGAGACCAAAGTCAATATAGATAAAGAAAATGAATTAAAAGAAGCACATTCTTGGACTTCTAAATTTGTTAAGTTTGTCAAATCTTCAAACCATGACACTAAAATTGACTATGACAAGATATATATTAGTCAAGGTCCACATGATAAAATCGGTCTTGGATTTGTAAAGAAACAATCTTCTAAAATTGAAAAGCAACCTAAGCCAAATGACAAACCTAGTCAAACAAAAATCATGTCTAGCTATATGTATAACAAGAGATACATTAAGAAAACCAAATTCACTAAACCTAATTCTAGAAAGGTGATGAACAAACTCAGAGTTAGAAATGATTATAGGATTACTAACCAACATATAGCTCAACCACCAAAGCTTTATGTCATGAATATGTATGGTAGATTCCATGAGCTATATGATAACAAGAAACTTGGTAATAATTTTCAAAGAAAAAGTATAATGATGTTTTTCAACTAAGACATAACCCTAGAAATGTGTTAAGTGATCATAAGAATTTTAACCGTAACTTTCAAAGAAATAGATACAATAATGTTTACTAATCAACACTTCATCCAAGAAACATAAGGAATTTTCATGACCATTATAGATTAAGGATGAGTTATTGGAGACCAATCAACAAGAATAATCATGATCATAGCAATATTAACTTCAAGACAATCTTTTGTTCATTTTGTTTGAAGTTTGAATATCAAGAACGTTTTTGGAACCACTTGATCTTCCAAGCACAAGTGGTACCAAACTAATTGTCTAGAGAGTCACTAGACTCCCTCAAATTTGATTTCCTTATGTATATTATGTTGAGGGGGAGTTATGTAGCAAAACGTATGATCTAATGTCCATTTTATTGAATCATATATTTTGTGAATTTTGATTGATTTTTTTTATCCAAATCATAATTCATTTTGAGCATTTGCATGAGTTTAAACATCACTTGACTATGTCGTAATTTTTGTTGTTGTGGCACACCTATTATGAACATATTTTGATAGTATTACTCAAATTAAAAAAAGGTTATAGATGTATTCTTCATTTCTTAAATAAAACATGTATCAAATTTGAGTTAATTTGAAAGACTTGAGTTTCCATCAAAAAGAAAAAAAAATCCTAATTGAATTTTGAATGACTTAATTATGAACAATAAAAAAAAACTTTCGAATTAACTTGAAAATAGAATGTATCTTTATTTTTAATTTTTTATTTGAATAAAATTAAATATACGCACCATAAAAATTGAATGCATGCTAGAATTCTACATTTGAAAATAAGGATATAAAACTACAGACAATGTGTCAAACAGGAAAAATTACTTCTTCCTTTGGGAACGAGTGGTAATGGAATGTTTGGGAGTAAAAGAAGCCAATCAACAAGAATCTTTTTCAAAAGTTGAATAAAGCTAAATTTCTTTTTCTTTTCTTTTTATTGAAACCGATAAAAAATTGTAATAAATTTTAATTGCGCAATAGGTACATATATATATATTTTTTTTGAGAAAAATAGGTACATATATATTAATGTTGGAAGAAAATTTTTAATTAATGGCATGGTTAAAATAATTGTTTAGTGATTCCAAGAGTTGTCTCGAGATTATAAATCTGATTAAATTCGTAGCATTTATATAGCAAACGAGAAAGAGTGTCTTTAGTGTTTTGGAGACCTGTTAGTAGTAGAAAGATAATAGAATACAATAATGTCGAATCTGAATTGTAAGAGTGAAATATAAAGGGAGGTGATATATCGATACATTCATTGATACCTCCATCGATATCAACAGAACATGTCCAGTTGAATTTAATTTGCATGTTTTTTTTTATGATGCATGTTATTTTTTGTATTATGCATATGTTTTTTGTTATTATGCATATAATTGATCGGACACTTCACTGAAAACGAATGTCGCTACGCTCACCGACGCTGATCGTTACGCTCATCGATGCGGACTGGATGAACCCAATTGCATTTATTTTGAAAAATTATTCTAGTTATTATGCATGTTGTTTTTGTTATTGTGCATGTTATTTTTTGTTATTATGCAAGTAAATAACATGCATAATAACAAAAACATCATGCATAATAACGAAAACATAATAAATCACAAGTATAACAAAATAACATAATGAACTTAGCATATAAATCATAAGTATTTGACTATTATGCATGTTATTAGATGCACAAATAACAAAAACAAAATGCATAATAATGAAAACAATATGCATCATAGGATTTTAATAACGGGGCGGGTCGGGAATCCGTGGATCCGACCCGTCCGGATCCACGGATCCACAGATCCACGAGTACGGCGGGACGGGTATGCACGGGTCCGAACCCAAAACCCCCAACCCGACCCGTGATAAACCCGGGCGGGTAGGGTCTAGACGGGTCGGGCACGGGTCGGGTCGGATCCGTCCAACTTTTTGAATTTTTTTTATTTTTTTTCGAATTTAAAACTGCACATTATTTTAATATATATATATATAGAGAAATGCTATGGTGCACCATGATGCCAAAAGAATTATGGCACTAGAAAAACTGAACCATTAGATGAGTAACCCCTGCTTTAAGATTCGTACTTTTTAAAAGTACTATATATGACCAATCCTGAACTGTGGACCTAGAAAACTTGAAAATTTAAAGTCAGTATACCAGCTAAACCAGATTTCCTTAGAGAATTAATCTAGTTAAACTTAAGAACAAATACTCAAGAAATTTCTAAATATTTTTACGAGATACCGGAGCCGAATCTCAGCCGAGTTAGAAACTTCTTATGAACGACTGGCGTAATACCGCTAGAAGTTCAATCTACCTAGAAGCTCTAAAGGCAACCGAGACGATTGAAGAACCCGCAAGCGGCTTTCTGAAACCAGCCGAATTTGCGAAAGGAGCCACAACAGCATTGATTAAACAGAACAATACAATTATCCAACTGCTGGTCAAAATCAAGGAAGACCTTGAAGACTGCAAAACCGCAATCAGGAGACTAGAGGAAGCAAAAACCAAAGTCCCTGAAACAGAAGATCTTACGCAGTCCATAAACGAACTCCAAAAGGGCTTACATAAACTTAGCCTTGGAGAACCCAGTGAGAAAAGGGTCAAGAAACCAACCGGCCAGTTCTTTGTATTCAAAAACCCGAAGGAAATATTTGACTCAGTTAAAAACCAAAAATGAGTCAAACAAGAACTGAAACGGTGAGCAGACCAAGCATATCTGGCAGAGATAACAACCAAAACCCTACAATCGAAGACCAGATAAGAGGCTACAGGCTAGGAAGCCGCATAGCGTTTGAAGCGCAGAGAAGAATGCCGGGAAGAAGGCATTACAGAAGGAGTCTGGAGTCCCAACTAAATCCAGACGTTGAGCTCAACCATTCACAGTACAGAAGGGCTCAACAAGTTCCAGCTGAGACCTTATACCAGGCTGGATGGTCTGAACGAAATCATCGAGTATACCAACACTACTCGGATGAAAGAGTATTAGTTACAGATGGAGCTCAGGTGGAGCTACCATTTATCTCGCAACAAAGCTACAACCAGTTGGTACAAGAAGGGTTGCAGCATCTGCATATAGGTCTTGTGATGATAAGACTATATGCACTCCATAGGAGAAACGCTGGGGTAAACGCCCTAGTAGTTTTAAGAGACACAAGATGGTCTGATGATCGGGCCATAATCAGTTCTATGGAAATAGACCTGACAGGCGGTACGCAACTGGCGTATACAGCGCCAGACATGACCTTAAGTGTTCATGATTTCAACAACCACATCCAAGTCGTTATACAGACTCATGGCTACGATGGTTGGCAGGGAGGAGAGAGTAATTTACTGCTCTCAAGGTCGTTGATAGGAAGGCTATCAAATACAAGCCACACAAACTTCAGATACAATGTGGAGAGAGTGGCAGAACACCTGGCAAGTAGAGGGATTCGAGCAATTCCAGGCCAGATGAGGTCAACTGAGGAGCTAAGAGGCAGGCAATGGATAATACGGCCAGCAACAGCACCAGCCGTACAGAATCCTCAGACAGCAAGGATAAGGACCAGAACTGATGGGTCCTTGGCAGTAAGATTTGGCGGCTATTCATCAACCGCGCCGCCAGAAGAAGTGATAGTAGGCCAAGCTGATGAAGAGTTACTAGGTGAGGAATCAGTCCTAATGATGTTTTGTGACTGGCACGAGTCACAGGATGAAGATGAAGATAATGATGAACTCGAGATGTTGCAATTATTGGCAGCATTACCGAGAGAAAAGCAATCGGCTGAAGAAGATGCCGGACCAATCTGGGACGAATACAACGATTCCAGTGAAGAAGAATGGGTAAACCCATTCTCTCAGAAGGATGGAAGAGAGGAGGTCAAAACCGAAACCATTCTAGCAGCGATGGAATATCCATTGCTCAAAAACCTTGATTCGAAAATTGAAACAATCCTTTCAACCCAATCCACAGCAACTGGACCTAGCAGACCGTGAGAACCAATGATGGGACCCCCAATGTACCCACCAGGGAGTCTAAGACAAAACCATCAACAACTCGATGTCCCAGAAATAAGAGCTAGAGTTAATAGATTCAAAGGAGGGTTTGCACAACAAAACAACGAAAGGTTCAACCTTCCTTCAGCGCAAGCAAACCAAGGCGCTATGCTCGTATTGCCTGAGGATATATGACAGTACAGTGATGTGATTTCCAGATGGGAGTCAATCACCCTAAACCTTGTTAACGAAAGAAACTGGGCTGATAATAAAAGCAAGGTCATTTACATTGAGAATCTACTGGGAGAGGTAGAGAAAAAGACGTGGATACAATGGCGAATGGCGTATCCCCAAGAATATGAAGAATTGGTGAATATTGCCGATGATCCACAGAATGTTATTTCCCAAGTTAGAAGGATAATCTTACTTGAGGACCCTTACCAGGGTTCGACAGTAGAGCAAGATCAAGCATACAATGATCTTGAGAGATTAGCATGCAATAACATGAAGGACCTATTTGACTACATGAATGATTATAAGGTCCTAGCAGCCAAGTCAGGACGTATGTATATTAGTCCTGAGCTCTCTGAGAAATTTTTCAGAAAGATGCCCCCTCTAATCGGAAAAGAATTAGAAAGAGCGTACATAGAGAAGTACCCGGGGAGCACTGTCGGAGTACTGCCAAGAATTAACTTTTCATACCAGTACCTGGCAGAATCATGCAAGAGAGCAGCGCTACAAAGAAGTTTGAAAGATCTATCCTTTTGTAGCAAAATCCCAATTCCAGGCTACTACCAGAAGAATAAGAAATATGGGATCAGAAAAGCAAAAACCTATCGCGGAAAACCACATGAATCTCACATAAGAGTATTCAAGAGAAAGAACGCGGACAAGGTGAGAAAATGCAAATGCTTTATTTGTGGTGAAGAAGGTCACTTCGCCAGAGACTGCAGAAGAAAACAAGGCAACATTGCAAGGGCTGCAATTGTTGAGAACCTTGACCTAGATGATGACTGGGATATCTTGTCTGTTGACCAAAACGAACCGGATAGTGACGCTATATGCTCACTTTCGGAGGGTGAGGTTGGCAACGCAAGAACAGTTATCATGGAACTTGGAGATACACCGTTTGAATCAATCTTTATGCTCCAAGAAGAAACGCCATCATGGCGAAAGCAACCAAACCTACCTACTGAAATGAGGAATTGTGAACATTCATGGGAGGATAATGGTGAAATACCACGAGGTTGCGAAAGGTGTAACTGTTGTCTAGAGACGACGAATAGCAAAATGAGGGCGCACTGTGCAAAATGCAAGATGACTGTGTGTCCCATGTGTTCAAGGTTTGTATTAGGAAGAAAAATCATGATAAGGATACAAAATCTAAGTCCTTATGATAGCAAGGATGAGCTTATCAATGAGCTTTTAAGCTATATCCAGTATCTCCTAGCCGAAAACGCAAGATTGAAGGATCAATTGTTGGAGAATGAGCTAGTAGCAGACATGACCAAGATGGATATAAAAGGCAAGCGTAAGGTGGTGGGAGAAGTAGAAATCGATTCAGATGATAGTGATGAATCCCCACCAAATGTGGCATTTCCCAAGAAGGCCAATCCAAATCAGAACCTTATAATAAAAGAGATGGCCAATAAACTCTCCGATGACGAGATAAATACTGCAGTCCCAGATCCTAGAAAAGGAAGAAGGGTAATCAACAGGTTGTACAACATTGAACTGCAGATAGAAATACCAGGGGTAAATCCTTTTAAAATTCAGGCGATATTAGATACAGGCGCTACGGTGTGCTGCGTAAACCAAGAATTTATACCCCCTGAGGCTTTGGAGCCAAGTCTATACCCTATACAGATAAATGGGGTAAACTCTCAGCAAATCGCAAACCTGAAACTGAAGAATGGGCAGATGTCTATTGAAGACAACAAATTCAGAATCCCATTTACATATGCATTCCCGATGGGCAAGGAAGGAGGTGTCCAAATGCTAATTGGATGCAATTTCATCAGAGCAATGCAAGGTGGACTGAGAATCGAAGGGCAGATGGTTACATTTTACAAAAATGTAACAACAATAACCACCAGGGCAGATGCTGAGATCATTTCTCAGGCAGCAGTGAAAGAACTTGACCTATCTGAGCTTGAATACATAGAGGTCAAAGAAGCCGTTGCCTATAACTGTGGTGATGAGTCACCATGGTTCAAGAATAAATTCAGAGACCTGCTAAGAAGACTGAGGGAGCAGGGCTATATTGGTGATAACCCGGTTAAACATTGGGCGAAAAATCAAGTAACATGCAAACTGGATATCATAAACCCAGATATCACAATACAAGACAAACCCTTAAAGCATGTTACCCCGGCTATGAAGGAACAATTTGACAGGCATGTGCAAGCGTTACTGAAAATTGGGGTAATCCAATCAAGCACAAGCAGGCATAGAACCATGGCCATAATGGTAAATTCGGGTACAACCATAGACCCGGTTACAAAGAAAGAGGTCAAAGGGAAGGAGCGGATGGTCTTTAATTACCGCACCCTCAATGACAACACACATAAAGACCAGTATAGTCTACCAGGCATTAACACCATCCTGAAGAAGATTGGCAACAGCAAGATATTCTCGAAATTCGACCTAAAAAGCGGATTTCATCAAGTTGCCATGGATCCAGAGTCAATACCCTGGGCGGCATTTGTGATACCTGGAGGACTCTATGAATGGCTAGTCATGCCATTTGGCCTGAAAAATGCACCAGCGATATTTCAAAGGAAGATGGACAACTGCTTTAGAGGTACAGAGGATTTTATAGCAGTTTACATTGATGATATCCTCATTTTCTCAGAAACAGAAGAACAACACGCAACACATCTGAGTAAAATGTTGGAGATATGTGAAAAATGGGGACTGGTGCTATCTCCTACTAAGATGAAAATCGCGGTAAAGGAGATTGAATTCCTTGGGGCAGTAATCGGTGAAAGTAAAATCAAACTTCAGCCCCATATAATCAAGAAAATAGTTCAGTTTGACAACGAAAAGATGAAGGAGAAAGCTGGGCTCAGATCCTGGCTGGGAATACTGAACTATGCGAGAAGCTACATTCCTAATCTGGGAACTCTCCTTGGGCCATTATACTCCAAAACAAGTCCTCATGGAGACAAGAGGATAAAACCCTCTGATTATCAGCTCATCAGCAAGATAAAAGAGCTGGTACAAAATCTTCCTGATCTTGAATTACCACCTCCTGGATCCTATATTGTTCTTGAAACAGATGGGTGTATGGAAGGATGGGGCGGTGTTTGTAAGTGGAAGAAGAAGAAGAATGATCCCAGGAACACAGAACGGGTTTGTGCTTATGCCAGTGGGAAATTCCCGGTAATAAAATCGACAATAGACGCTGAAATCCATGCATGTATGGAGACGATGAAAGCCCTCAAGATTCACTATCTAGATCAACAAGAAATAACCCTTAGAACAGACTGTCAAGCTATCATCAGCTTCTACAACAAATCAGCGCAGAACAAACCGTCCAGAGTCAGATGGATTAACTTTGTTGATTTTATAACTGTTACAGGAGTACAAGTCAATTTTGAGCACATTGATGGCAAACTAAACGTACTCGCTGATGCACTTTCAAGATTAACTGCTAATATGGTTTATACCAGAAGCAGTGAAATAACTGACGCATGTCTGAAAAATCTTGAAGAAGTAATTGGGGAAGTAACCCAGGCACCAAACAAGGAAGTTTTCATAAACTTGTGCCAACTAATAGAAAAGATTTCTTTTCTATTAGAAAGAAATTGAATATTTTGATTGCGGAAGTGGTGGACCGCAGAAACAAACCATCACATTTATCTAATAAGTGTGTTATCTTATTTTTTAGTTTTTACAGGAAAATGGAAGGACTCAGGAGAATCATAATAAGTGAACCACGAAGGGTCAGGGAAGCATTTAACAAAGCAGAAGCTTGGGAAGCACTGTGTGGGCAAAATGCTCCATTAACCCGATACTCGCATACAACAGAAGACACCTTTGTATGTTACCCAAGAAGCATTGAAGAAGAAAACGCTATGACTAGCAGATTATCCGATCTGTACAAAGAACAAGCCTGTAAAACTTGCATACAAGTAGAAATACTTATTGCCATGAAGTATCTCCAGAAAACAAGGCTTGAGTCAATAGCAACAAAAGACAATTGGGCGAGTGACATGTTAGGAAGGGTTGATGCTAGCATACAGGCACTCATCCAATGCCACGACACACTGATAGAGAGCTACAGAGAAACCCACTTCTAAAAGCTGCTTTATTAAAGTTCCTCTTTTTCTTTTGAGATGACTCCTTAGTGTGCTGGAGCATCTACTTTATTCTGAGTGGTTTTGCTTTTTCTTTATTTTAAGATGTCGTCTTGTGTGCCGACGCATCTTTTTATTTTGAGTGGAAGACAAGAGTTAGTTGATACCTCTTTATTTGCATGACGATGGGGCCCAATGCGCACCCGGTGCAATAATAGAGATCCTATCTCAAGTCTATATATTGTAACATCTTATGAAGTTGCAAGCACATCAAAAATCATCTGAGAGCTTACTTCTTCCAGTTAAATAAAATCAAGTTTCTAGCTTCTAAATTTCCTAAGTCTCAAGTTTCCAGTACACAATTTGTCCGAGAGCTTGAGCCGATCAGACTTCCGCCCTATTCCACTTTCCACTTGGTATCAGAGCTAGGATTATTACTCTTGACTTCTGGTTAGTAATGGCTTTCTAAATTCTTTCATAATTTCTAGGAAAACAGGGAGGGAACGGTCATAAAGGAATGATGAAAGGGGTAAGTGAAACCTGAAAAGTTTGAAGTTTGGGAGATGTGTACTTAGTATAGGCGATAAAAGGGGAAAAGTACCCAGAGGGGGAATAGTACCATTACGTTCGTAATATTAAGAAGGCACCCAAATGAATGGCTAGAAAGTTTTAAATCAAACGGTTAAGAAGAGTCTAATGCCAAAAGAGCCTTGGCACTATAGTGCACGATAGCCTATCCCTATATATATATATATATATATATATATATATATATATATATATATATATATATATATATATATATATTTCCGAATTTTTCTGATTTTTTTTTAAATTTTTTTGAATTTTTTTGAATTTTTGCACGGTTCCACGGGTCGGGCACGGGTATACACGGATTTGGGGGTTTGGGGCCAACCCGACCCGTGCTAGATCCACAGGTCGGGTCGGATCCGGGCACGGACGGGTCCACGGGCCGGTAGACCCGCCCGGATTTTTTTTAAACCCTAATGCATCATAAGTAAAACAAATTTTCATAATAAATCATAAGTAGAACAAAAAACATAATGAACTAATTAGCATATAAATCATAAGTATTTGACTGTTATGCATGTTATTAGATGCACAATAACAAAAACAACATGCATAATAACGAAAACACTATGCATCATAAGTAAAAGAAATTTTCGTCGGAACTCAACTGGACGTGTCTAATGGGTATCGATGATGGTATCGAATTTGAGATCGACGGAACATTTTACAAATATAAATTATCTAATGAGAATTTTTTGTTTGTAGCTAGGTATCTCTTGTGTAACCTCCTTACACAAAGAAGCGATCCTAACAATTAAGAGGGAAACCTGTTTTACGAAGTGAAGGCAAGAAACCAATTTGTCCTTGGAAAGAGTGATTGCTTGAAATTAATTGTAGATTCACTCAGAGAAGCCTCCTAAATAAAGGATCACCTCAACTTTAGGAAATAAACAAAGAACAATTCTCTTTCCAAGTAATGACCCCATAATAAGTCTAGCTTTCTCCTAATATATATAGTGTTCAATTCATTCCATGTGTTCGCCAAGTCTTTTAATTGCACTAATAGTTCCTATTTGTTATATTTTCTTTCTGAATTGGAAGATAATAGAAGAAGAATTGCTCAAATGGCAGACAAGAACTCGGCCCCTAAAATGTATTCCGATATTGACCCGCGTACCGAATTGGTCGAAGGGGAAGGATTCAACACCTTTCTGGTTTATGTTCCAGGTATTGTATGCGGCTTCATATCTTATCTAACGAGAAAATAGAAAATCACTGCATGCTTCTTTGAGTTGATATGAAAAATCTCTTAATGCAGGATTCAAGAAGGAAGAACTGAAGATTGAAGTTGATGATACATCACGGTACTTAAAGGTCACCGGAAGCCGCAACCTCGACGGGAACAAGTGGTTCCGTTTTGAGAAGAAATTTCCAGTACCAATGGATTGTGAAATCAATAATATAAAAGCAAAAATTGATAATGGTGTACTTTATTTGGTGGTGCTCAAATCCCCTGCCTCGGATCAAACCCCCAGGCAAGTCAGCATTAAGCCAGTAGGGGGTGTTGTCAGGACCTTATTAAAGCATAAACTTGTGATTTTAAATGCTGCTATTGCTGCCATACTCTTGGTACTTGTTCTTTTCGGAAGAGGCAAGTTAGCTGATGGAGACAATATATTAATCCTTTGATACTAAAATTGTTATCATATGTTTAACACATGATGACATGCAATATATAGTTGTGTACATACATCAATGTATTAAAGAAAATTAGAGTAATGATATAGGCGGACATTGTTGGAAATTCATTTATTATGAAGAGGAAGATGTGTGATAGATTATTTTACCATGTCTAATTGTTCCAAATTAATATGTGTCTAGTAGTTATTTAAAGTATGTTGTGCACTTAAAAACATATATGATATACAAAATACTTTCACTAATAATTTCATCACAAAATGGTGTGTAAACTAAATGTGTTCATATTAGTTGAAACATGTGTTTATACTAGCTCTCTCAAATATGTTGTATATTTGAAAACATGTATGGTACACAAAATACTTTCACTAATAATGTTTATCACAGAATGAAATGTAACTAAATAAAACAAGTGTTTATATTAGTTACAAACATATTTCATGATTATGTTTACACATGAAATATTTTATTAGAATTCAAAGTAGTTAAATTGAAAAAGACCCAAAAGAAATCAATTATACCCCAATTTTTTTATTGGAGCTATCTATCAAAATTTGAATATCTAAAAAAAGTTTTCGTCATTGATCATGCAGCTGTAAATTATACCTAAAAGTTAAACATCACCATTTGTTGCAATTTGCTTACATATACAACTTAGCAAATTTGCACAAACCTCTCAATTAAGATCCAATTATCATCAATAAAACCTAATAACACCCTAATTTTCACTCTAATTAAACACAAGTGTATCCAAAATAGTTACAATTTAAACGTCAAAAAGAAGAAACCTCTTATTAATGAAATAATTGACAAGCTGATTTGAAAGTTGCAAAAGCTACAAAATTTTCACCTAATTGGTAAAAAGACAACCATTTATTGGAGGTGCAAATATATTCAGATGAATCAGATCCATCAGTATATTTAATTGGTACAAGCAACAATTTATTGAAGGTGCAAATATTATATTCAGATTCAACGAAAATCATTATTTAACTGGTACAAAACAATCAATTATTGTAAGTGCAAAGATATCCAGATTCAACATTACAAAACACCTAACTCTAGTAAAAGCACTATTGTCTTGCAGATGTCACTCTGAATTTGACGTAGGAGGAGGAGGAGGAGTCACCACAGACTGGAGAGAGAGGAGGGCTGGTTAGGTGTATTTTGTCTTTTAGAAAAATGTGGTAAATAAGGAAGCAAATATTGTTTTTGGATGGCAAATAAGGAAGAAGTTGATTTTAAATGTCATTTTCACGATTTCTTCAATTTTGAATGGTAGAAAACAATTTTTTCCTTTTTTATAAATCTTTGGTTTAGGGATGCTCCCAATGTAATTTTGTCACATGCTCCCAATGTAATTTTAGAATTCCATCTTTTATTTTTCCAAATATTTAATTTTGAATATTAGTACTATTTTTTTTTAAATTGCGGGTAATTACCTTCTGTTGTGAGATGTATATGAACAATTAATGAAAGATTAATTAATGAGCGTTAAAATAGTTCACTCTAAAAATATATGAATTTATTACAGGGGAGAAGATGTCCTTAAATATAATTGAACTAGTGTGCAACCATTATATATTGACTAGTTTAAACAATATCTTGTAATTGTGTGCAAGCGGATAAGATTTGGGAATTTTACAGAGAGGAGCAAAATGAGATCTTGACACTTGATTTGTCGTCTAGAAGAATGTTGGCACTCGTCAGATTGCCGTGGACCATGTTGACCTGAGAGTGAAGGTGCAGTAAACCACGAGCCACGCCTATGGCTATTTTCATCCTTGTCGGCCAGTCTACTGAGGTATCTGGTGCACGGGCTGAAAATGGAATGGGACACAGCATTTGGCATGTTAGATACAATAGTGGTTTAACCATCATGTCAAACACTTGGCTGGAAGTGCCGATTATAATTATTCAATACCAACAGCATAAGTAAATCATCTATGCAATTTAAATTGGCTACAACAACCGAGTGAAACATATACAGATTTATAATATCAATACCACCTATACAAATCATGGATTAAACCAAGAATTTTTAATGATATCAACTGTAACAGATAAACCAAAATCAAAGGAAAATAACAACATACCATGGAGGAAAGCAGCCAGGCTTCCCTTGGACATATAATCAAACACAAGAAGTTTCTCTCCTTTAGGGCCCACATAATAGGCCCGAAGAGCAAGCAAATTCGGATGCCTTATTTTGCCGAGCGCATTCACCTCTGCCTCAAACTCCTTTTGGTTCTTTGCAATCTTCTCTCTTAGACGCTTTACTGCAACTTGACTTTGATCTTCCAAGGTTGCCTTGTAAACCGTCCCATAAGTGCTCTTACCCATAATCTCAGCGGTTGCACATAACAAGTGAATATTTTGGTTCAAGTTTTACATGGTTGAAAAATAAAGTTTCAAGTGTAGTCAGAAACTGTTGTTATTGAACACATATATATATATATATATATACTACAGGTTAGCTGCTTCTAATAGCATGAATTCCAGATATACGATACTAGGCAAACATTATATATATGTGGTATTTTGGAAGTGCAATTAAAAGATAGTGTAATTTGGAACAAATCTCTTAAAGTACTTGTAAAAATTAACAAATTAAAAAAAACTGGATAAACAAGGAAAAAATAACTTTGGAGATTAACACTGAAAATTAGTTCTATCCGATGTAGATCCACGAAAGTTAGCTCCTATAAACACACATCTGCTATCCAAGAATAACAATAAAAATTACTATTTAGGATGCAAATAAAAAAAGTAAATATTGATTCAAATATAATCCAACTAAAATTAAATTATTAATATATTTTTATTAATAAATAAATCAGCATACAAAAGCTTTTGTTTACATATGAAATTAAAGATTGTAATGAATGATGTTGACAACGCCATCTATTTGATTTTTTTTCAAAAGATCAGTGTATTCAACTCCGATCTTTTCTATTTTCGAATATCTAAAGCAATCTTTTTTATTTATAATTTATTTATTAAATTTTTAATATTAAAAAAATCGGCCATTCAACTGCTGAAGATGTCTGTGAGAGTAAAGATGAAAGCAAATATTAGTAATGGTGTTCTTAATGTGGTGATACTCATACTCTACCCCTTTCCTTGCATCAAACCCCTAACCAAGACAACAACACTACACCCAAAGTCAGAATGAAATGCAACAGACAAACAAAAACAACGGAGACACAACTCAAAGAGAACAATGGCTATTTACAAGAGGGCAAAGAGATGCAACCATGACAAATTCATTCACAGGGAGGTCTGAACAAGTGTTCGGATTTGATTTTTAAAAAAATACAAAATTTAGTGTATTTTAATTATTTTGTAATGAAAAATGTATATTTAATGATATTTTAGTAAAATTTAATAAATTTATATCCGGACTTGATCTTAGCTTCAATATTGTCCGAATTTAATTGTACTCGAACTTAATTGAACTCTGAATCCGCCTCTAATCCGCCTCTAAGTGCAACCATAAACTGGAAGGTGGTGTTGTGAGAAATATTTGAAGTAAAAGTTTGTGATCCTAAATGGAGTTATTGCTGCCATATTCTCTGTACTTGTTCTTTTCAGAAGATTCGAGTTAGCTGATGGAGACGACAGCAGTGATCTGAAGTGCAGCATGACACTGAATTAGTCATTGATATTACAATTGTATGATTAGGCAAAAACACATAATAGCAGTAATTATGTACATATATCAATCACTTAGCGAAGGAAAATGACATAGGCTTACCCCCCCAACCACACCCCAACCACCCTAACATGATGGCAAAAAGCCGAAAACACATGATAGCACAGATTTACTCCTCACGCCCCTCCCCCTCTTCCCCAGATCAAACATAATTCATTTCAAACTCCAATCAGAGAAAAATGCAAAAGAACCACCATATTGCACCTGTATATGGAAAAACAAGCTCAAACAAGACATACAGCATAAAACACTCCTTATGCATAAATTCTAAACCCCTTTTTTGATACAATGAAGATGTTCAGAGCACTGAATATTTCCAAAGAGTTGGATGTGATGCGCATTACAACTCAAAAACTAGTACAATCAGACCCTTTTTATATCATCTGATTGCACCAAGTAGATTGGCACCACCAAGTTTAGCTCCTCCTAATAGCTGCATCACAAGACAAATTAATATATTTGTCAAAACAAGAGCTACGAAGAATTTAAGAGATAAGAACTAGTTATTCTAGAATAAGCATTGGATTATAACACTCACAGTTTCACGTAAATCTACTTCACGAAGGTAGGCTCTTTGAAGATTTGCCCCTTGCAAGTTTGTACGAGTCAACTTGGCACCCTGTGTATCAAACAATTAATTTCAACGATGACTTCACAAACCACCAGCCCAAACTAATAAGCAAAAAATAAATGACATTTAAGATATTGCAAAGCGCATGAAAAGCAATGGATACTAACATCAATCATTTTGTTCAGATATTACAGGCAAAAAAGAACATCTAATGCAATGAAATTTACCAGAAATAAATAAAAAAGGGCTGCTTTGATATCTAGACGATGGATATAATATAATATCTGCATTTATCAAAGGAACTACAGAAAATACCTTGAGATTGGCTCCTTCAAGATTTGCTTCAGTGAGATTGGCACCTGTCAGGTCAGCACCCTGAAAAAGATTTATACCAGAAAATTAAGCATTCTTTAAACAATACATAGTAACACCTCGAAGAAAGAGACGATAAGGCAAAAGAAAAAATATACGTTTTTTTATAATAATTAAAATAACAGAAAACAATCACTAACCTGCAAATGTGCTGAACGAAGATCTGCTTTGCAAAAGCTACAATCCACCAAGCTTGAATCTGCAAAAGTTAACAAAATGTTGTGATTTTACAGCATGGGTCCTTCCAAACTTGCAATGGTTGACAGGTATTTAGTTATCAGAAAAGAATTAGCATTTTCCAACTTCTGCCAGCAACCTAGTGTTTTGTTGTGGGTTATTTACGAACAACATTCAATGACGATATACGTGATAAGGCTGGAGTTGTACCAATTGAAAAGAAACTTGTTCAACAAAGATGGTATGGACATATCCAACGTAGGCCTTCTGTGCACCGATATGCAGTGGAGTTTTAAGTTGCATCGAAAACACGAGAAGAGGTAGGGGTCGACCGAAATTGACATGGGATGAAAGATGTAAAAAGAGACTTGAAGGCATGAAATGTCTCCAATGAGTTAACGTCAGATAGGAGTGGTATAGTTGCACGATTTTAGTCCAGGATTAACATACCAGAACTATGACAGACCAAAATTTAGTAGTGGCATAGATGCACGACTTTAGTCTAGGATTAACGACGTAGGACACTAGTCTAAACTTATGATTTGTAGAATAGTTTATTATTATTATTGTTATTATCATTATTAGTATTATTATTATTATTTTTACTATACTTCTTTTTTACTACTATTTTACTATTTATTATTATTATTATTATTATTATTATTATTATTATTATTATTTATTTTTATTTTTCATTTTAAATTGGGTTTCATTTCTAGCCTACCTCAATTTATTTGGAAATAAAGGCTTTCTTGTTGTTGTTGTTGTTGTATTCAATGATTAGAAATTCAGAATCAAGGTCATAGCAACGTACCAAGCATACATTACTGCAAATTATTTTATCGTTACTGAAACAAATTACTAATGATGTGCTCATGCAAACATATATTGCAGCTACCTTCAGTTTGCATACATTTTTTTTTCAATGTTTACATGATTATTAAAAAATAAAGTTTCATGTAGTCAGGGAAAAACTGTTACCTAACACAAGAACAATTGAAAGAACTGGATACACAAGGAAAAAATAACCTTGGAGATTAGCACTCTGAAGGTTAGCTCTATCCAACTTAGATCCACAAAGGTTAGCTCCTATAAACTCACATCTGTTACCCAACAATAACAAATAATAAATACTGTTTGGATATGCAAACAAAAACAAAAAAAATGATCCAAGAATATGTAATGTCTGTTTATGCAAGTTTCTTACTCACGCAAAATTGCATCTTCAAAGTTAGAACCAACAGCTTCCACATCCTGTCAATATTAATCCAGTATCATTTATAATAAATACCATAAAAAAAAAATCTTATGACAATGCTTCAGGAGTCACATCCATAAATATTTTAGTAGCAACCATACCCCAAATTTAGCTTTATGAAGGTTAGCCCGTGAGAAGACAGTTTTGTTGAGACGTGCTAAAGTAAACTCCACGAAAGATAGATCCTGCCAAGGAGAAGGATAAATATTCTACAACTAAAAATTTTAATTTTAATCGTGAAAGTCTTCTAGTCAAGACCATTTGGTTACTTACAAGCTTTTCCAAATTAATTTGAGAAAGATTGACACCACGAAACCGAAGCCTTTTGGACTGAATGCATTTTATGATATCTCTTCGTGTTAGCTCAGACTCAGACTCATCTGGCTTCTTGTTCATACATTCATTTATGTAGTCAACTAATCCCTTCAAAACAAAACCAAAAGAAGAAGTGAGAATCCTGGACCATAAAAAGTAATTTATATTTCTTTTTCTTGATGCATATAAGCAAACTTGTAATCCAGATAACTCTTAACATTTCTCATGTTTGCAACTAACAAACTTTCTGACACAGAAGCAAGTACCTACGTCTTCAAGTCAGCCTGGTAAATAAAACATGATGTCTTAAACGTTGGAATGTTTTCTCCAACCATAAAAAATGACATCAATCTTTCCTTAAACCGAGAAAACATTAAGATAAGATGCATGTTCTAATAAACTAGTTACACAGTAATGTATTTGAGTCGCCATGAACAAGTCAGGGTAATCTAGTCACTTATTGGTTTTCAGCATTTGTTTATACTTCAGACAGTTATATCTGCATTAGTTCCCTGTATGAGAAACCTTAGTATTTTTTTTTCTTTAGTAAAGACACTAAAATGCTGGGTGTAGTTTGCAAATCCAAAATAATATAGCAAAAGAGTAGTGAAGGAAATAAGAAAGATACGATCATCTGATAATATTCAGCTTCACCAAGCAATCCCTGATAATGTGAATCATGGAGAGGAGGAAGCCCACCATCTCTCAACCAATTCAATATATGTCTGAAATGCTTACCATCCCGATCTATAAATACCATTCCCTGCCATTTATTTAATCAATCAATCAATTATTCTATTTGGTGTAAAGAGAAAAGGTGGAAACGTCAAAAGTAGGAATAAATAGAGAGGGTGTAGAGAGGAAGTTACTAACAGTATTAGGATCTCGGGAAACAGTGTGCCTACCACTGAACATAGCTGCCAGCATGGAATCAGGTTCACGCAGTGTAAGTGTATCCACTGTCGTAGCATATGTTTTACCTCCTGTCATTTCAAAACCCTCAATCAACTACTCTTATGTATCTAAATTAAATAGGGTCAATTTTTTTAATTCAACTCTATACTATGCCATTTAATCCACAATTCTTAACTCAATACTATCCATTTGATCCAGAATTCTATAGTTACGCACACTAAACAGATGAAAAGGTGTTGGTAAATGAAATAAATTAGAAAAATTATCCTACTCCTGAACTCTAATCAGATCGACATTAGATGCATAGAAATTCCGATCGCCATTGATAGATAGAAAGAGAAGATGAGAAGAAGGGGAAGAATTAGACCAATGTTGAGCAAGACAGGAGCGGTAGACCCCATGTTTTGATCTCTTCGCAAAACTTCCGTGGATCTAAAGAAGTAACCGCTCTGCTCCGGTCTCTCCTCTCCTCTCCTCTCCGCTCCTCTCTGTCTCTCTCTCTCTCTCTGTCTCTCGATCGCCACTCTCTTTAAAATCAGTCGAGATTCAAGAATCAAGAATTTTGTGACCGTCACAATTTACTTGGTACTTTTCTTTTGTTCTAATTTCCTTTTCTCTAATTTGAAGCTCGATATAAATCTAAAAGTTATAAAGATCCTCAGTGTCACTCAACCAAAACAATAAGGATCCGTTAAGTCCACTTTTAGCGGGTTTCGGAGTTCAGATCCTCAGTCCAATAATAGAAAAAATGTTGACAAAAAATAATAGTAATAATAATTTAATTAGTGGCTCTTTTGCTTTCTCTTGAAGCACCAATGCTTGTCACAAATATAAATTTCCTTCTTTATTGAGACATGTCGACAAAGAGAAACGGAATCCTCTGGAGAATTATTTTTCTTTTTAGAAAAAGTTTAGATTTAGATCGTCTGATTAAGAATTAACGATTCTGATTAATATCAGACATCTCTTCTAATCATATTATTAACTGTCGAGCGTTGATTTTAAATCTGATGGTCCAAATTAACTTTTAGGAAAATTTTCTATCAGGGGATATGGTTCCGTGAGATGTGGGGCAAAATTGCCATAGACTTGTTCATCATTACAATCCATTATGTTTTAGCTGGACAAATTTGAAATTGTGTATTTTTTAAATAACACCTTTTGAAACAGTGAAATATTTCATTTCAACTTTTTGTCAAAATAATTTAATGTCTCAAATTGTAACCGAAAATTTTCAACTCATAACTGAAACACTAGTAGTTTAATTATAAAATAAAGTTTTAACCTTTGATTATCATATTATATTTACTAATTAATAATTTTGTACCATCTATTTTATTATTTTATAAAATTGTGTGTATTATATTTGTTATATTATTTACTTTATTATTATTATTGTCATTGTCATCATCATTATCATTGTTAGTATTATAATTACCAACATCATAGTATACAATTACTATTGTTATTTTTATTTATTATTTAAAAAAACATATTATTATTGTTATTATCATAATAATTAACGTTTTTATTATTTCAACTAATAGCTATCCAATAATATTTTTGCTCTTTTGAATGATTAAGAATATCACCTTTTTTTAGTACTTTCTTTCAACATGGCACTTATTTTTAACTATCTGAATTACACTCTTTTGATTTCACTTGAAATTGCGTCGCAGCTATCCGAATACACTCTTTTGTTTTAACTTCAAATTGCGTCCCAGCTAAGCTGCGTCTCGTTTTTTTGTAAAAAATATTTTTTATTAAATGGGTATCAGAAGCTTTAATTGGCGAAGTTGAACCGGTAATAATTGCCACTACAACGATAATAATTAGTGGCTAATAAATGTAATATTCAAACATATCGATCGTAGATCTTGTCGTGAGCTTTCCAACGCATGAAGAACGCTGAAATCAGAGTTACAAATCAAAAATTATAGTCTTTTAAAGAAAGCTAAAGCAAAATTGGGGAGAGTTTTGCATTACAATAATGCTTTAAGAACTCGTTATAACGGATTCTCATCCGTTACAGTGGATCTCTGGCAAGAGGACTCACAAGTCAGAAGATTTGAAGCTTGAAAAATTGACTAAGTACTACAAAAATTGAAGCATGTGCTACAATAACGCTTCCCATAATCGTTATAACGGGTCCCAAATCGTTATAACAGGTTCTCCATCTATTATAACATATTCATATTGAAGAAGGCCCAAGAGTCAGTTGTAGAGAAGATCAAGGGCATTTCTAGAAACTGCCTAAATCATTATAACGGATTCCTAAGGTTCTGTAATGGTTGCACAATTTTGGTAACACTTGAAGTGCAAATTGAAGGATTCAAGAGCTGGGAAGTATTGTGCCTATATATACAAGTCCCCTTCTTTTTAGAAGATCAATAAAGTTATTCTCTAAGTTTACAAGCACTCAAGAGCACTAAAGTCTTCTTCAACAAGTATACTAGAGAGTTTATGATAGTCATTATCTAATCATCTATTCAAGCTAGTTTCTTCTACTTTCTTGTCTATTGTGTAGTCAACACAAGACTTTGTTTGATCCAAGTTGTGTTATCAATCAAGTCATTCTTTGTTTCGATTTGTGTTGTCAATCAGAGTCTTTTTGTTACCTTACAAGCTTGATGTTGCATGTTGCAAGAATCTTGGAGTCTTTTGGATATGATCTCTTTTTCGTGAATGTAGGCCTTCAGTTGTCGAACCACGTTATATCACGTGTTCTTTACTTTTTGCTCTTGCTCTCACTTTCTCTATATTTCTTGTGAAATCTTATTAACTAATTGAATTGCATCAAAACTTGTAAAATTGCTAGGTGATTAAGAGCTTGACTATCTTGTATACACGCTTCTGCATAATTATTACCTAGGCCACATACATTATAACATATTGTTATAATACAGAGATTTTGTTCCATTGTAAAGACTTCTTTGTATAGAGACTTGCTTGTATAATTTCATAAAAACAATTATTCATAATACAAACTAATCTCTATACTCGAAATTTTGAAAGGCGTTGATGGTTTCAAGATGAAGCTGCGACGGTTGGTTAATACGACCGCCGATGGAGGCGAGAGATGCGAGGAGGCAGAGACCTACTACGAAGTGCCGAGATTAGCTCTGGAAATGAAGAGAAAGAAGAAGTGAGAGAGACGAACGACGAAAGGAGAAATGAGAGAGATGAAGCGGGACGAGCGGGATTGAGGTGGGATCGAGCAGGATCGAGAGAAACTTTGTTGTCATATAGTGGAGGACGCGTAAGGAAAATGAAAGAAGAAGGTAATAATTAGTCTTAATTAAAATCAAACTTAATGACTGAATTTAGTATACTTGTTTTATCTTTTACTGATTATTTCTTGTTTAAAGTATTTTGTATTGAATGGTATTTATTAAATAACAGATAATGTCTGGATTGTAATATTCTCAAATGCAAGTTATCCTGGTCTCAGTCAGTCAGTAACGTACTAACGTGTGTGCTCTATTATTTTATATAATTTGCTGGTATCTTCTGGTTGGCCATTATGTTGCCTATGGTATGTTATAATTGTAAATATTTGTTTTAAAATTATTTAGTTCTAGAAAGGATTTATGTGTGTTCTTCATTAGATTGTGTGATATCGTGTGATTTACATACACTCAAGTTGAGTTACATAACCAAAATTTAGTTGAAAATTTCAAGCTGGTATTATTTAAGTGTTACGTTTTTCAAAAAATCACTTTTTATCAATTTCGATGAATTGAACGGATCAAATGAAAATTAGAGTTCTCAGTGTATTCATCGAAGTATTCAAATTTTTGCCGAGAAATAATGATAATACATTAATTGTTACATCAAACATAAATTAAAAAGAAATAAATTTAATAATTAAGATCAAATAGCAAGAAATTTAAGGCCCAAAAAAGCGGATTCCCAGACCCAGCACCCACAGAGAGATTTACACTGGAGACCCGCAAGTTTTCTATGATAGAAATTAATATTTTTCATTTCAATCAAATTTTAATCAATTCAAACTTGATATATGTTCTATCTAATAATTATGAATGTCTCCATAGTTTCATTTTTTTATTCGAAGATTTCAAACATGTGTGATAACATTTTGATGTACAAGTACAATACAAATTTGATTATACTTAATTATTACAGACAATAAATGTTTCATAAGCGGCAAGGCATGAAATTTGTTATAATATAACGACATCAATTAGGTTGAAAGTTCAAATATAAAATCATAAAAATATACGATACAACTTATTGGGTTTGAAAACTATACATTTAGGTTTGGGGATATCTTAGAAGTACACAAATGGAGATATTTTAATGACCGGAATTGATATACCAAATTGGTAAATAATTAATATTTGGAGGAGTAATAGAAAACTTAATTTTTCAACTTTGTACTTAATAGCCAATAAGAATTTTAAAAAATTACAATATTTCAATTATATACAGTTGGAAGAAAATTAACAAATAAAGAGATAAAATGAAAAAGTCAGCATTTAGAGAGAGAGAGAGAGGTCAGAGAGGAGGAATTAAGCAAAGCTGAGTAATTAATGTTCTATAAATCAAAACATCATTATTGTAAGTGGACAATCAAACTTAATTTTCAACTTTGTACTTGATAGCCAAAAAGAACTAAAAAATTACAATTATATACAGTTGGAAGAAAATTAACAGATAAAGAGATAAAATGAAGATGTCAGTATTTAGAAAGAGAGAGGAGGAATTAAGCAAAGGCTGAGTAATTAATGTTCTATAAATCAAAACATCATTATTGTAAGTGGACAATCAAAAAGGATGCTCATGTTGTACCCAATTCCCTCCGAAAGGTGCCTGTTGAACACCTCTGGCAATGTTCGGAGGATAGGTACTAGAATAGTTGACATCGGCCGGAGTATTGACCCGAGCAACTGGATTAACTAGTTGAGCAACTGGATTAACTTTTTGAACACCTCTGGGAATGTTCAAAGGATGGGTACTAGAATAGTTGACGTTGGCCGGAGTATCGACCCGAGCAACTGGATTAACTTGTTGAACATCTCTGAAAATGTTCAAAGGATGGGTACTAGAATAGTTGACATTGGCCGGAGTATTGACCCAAGCAACTGGATTAACTTGTAGTTGAGCAACTGCATTAATTAGAGGCTCCACTTCACTAGTAAGTCCTTCCTTTGCTTCAATCTCTGCTGCTCTAGCCTGCAAGTAACAGCCAGTAATACTTACCATAACAAGTATTTTAAGATAGTAATTAATGATCTGAGAAAAACAAGAAAGAAGAGCATAATGTACCTTTTCAAGTATTTTTAAGATAAGTAATGAGATTAAAAAAGATAAGAAGGAAGAACCTTGTATACCTTTTCAAGTCGAGCCTGTTTTAATTGCATGGCAATAGCTTCAAAACAAGAGGAATTCGAAGTAGAGTTTAGAATAATATTAAGGACATCAGGTAAGTAGCTTTCTACAATAGTGTGCCTTGATCTGACCAGTCGTAAAAGCTTGTCAGATGTGAGTGGCATCTCTTTCGCAATTTCCAATAGAATTTTATTAGGCAAGATATAACCAGTACTCTCGTCCTTTAGGCGCGCTACATAATCTCTCCAATAATATAGGCCCTACATTTACATGCAAATCCCCACATTCAGATGTGTAAATCCATATGCAAAGCAATCCGATTGAAAAGGTGTACATTGAAAACTACTCACAGCAACAATAGCAAGCTGTGTTGCATTCAGTTCAGCATCCTGCATCCTGACAAAATCCCATTTACTGCTGTTAGATTTTGTTGCAGAACTGAGCAAAAACTAGATAAATATGTAAAAAAGAGTTTGAGAACAAACCCATATATGTTCAGGAATGAGGTATCTGTGCACAGTTCTTTCTCATACATCTGCAAGCAAATTTTACTACTGCGATTGTACACCTGAAAACACAATAAATTGTAACAGTAACTCCAACCATACTATAAAACAAAACCTTACAAGAAGCAGCAGCAAAGATTAAGAGAAAACCTCTAAAAGATAACCATATCGACTATAAACAGATTTAGAGAGTAATTGATTTCTCATCACATCATATATATACAGGAGATAGTGTGTGTCTTCTCTTGCGTATCTGTCAACAGAAGAAGAGGTCATAATATGTCCTCAAAAATAGCATTTAAGTAACAAGATGAACATTATTATTTCTAGGTATATACTTGAGCATCTCTTTTGGAAGGGGACGCAGCCTCCAATCTGCATTTTGATATCTGCAATAAAATCGCAAAGAAAGACACAAGTTCAGGTGCATAACTACACAAGTTCAAATGGAGCAAAGACTCCACTTCTTTCTCAAAATAAACTAATACAGAATATCAGAAGCAGTAACATCAACGTAATAAGTGTGTATGTGCAAAAGCATGTAGGGTGGGGGTGTTTAATTTACTCTTTGTTGGCTTCCACGTTGCAAAAGTGTTGTAAGAGATACTCGAGGCCATTTCTCTCCAACTGCAACACCTGGGAAGCCTATTTTTATTGAAGAGAAAGATAATAGTTAAAACAAAATGGTACAACGATCCACAGAACCATCCACAGAAGATATTTATTAGCACTCTAATAATCTTAGTTTCCAACACATTATGTTACACTGAAGGAGAAAACAAAAATGCTGTACAAATCCCTTAAAAGACTAAAATGGAGAAATCAATGTAAAGAAACTGTGAAGTGATTAGTTCAAAGATGGCCACATTTTTCGCGTTATTCTTTTATAAGACAAATCAAGGGTTTATATACTGTTTCTAGGCAAATGGTCTGGTGCTCCTTTGGAAAGCCTGGACATGAAGCAATTACTTGACAGGGTCACTGGAGAACCAGTTCACCAAGGATTACATAACAATCCACAAATTAACAGCATTTTGAGAGAGGATCAATTCACAACAGGTCATAGACTATGCATAGAGTATAAATTCGCAGTCAATGGCTTTTGCCTAAAGCAGTAGAACCAAAATCCTGTCTAGAAAGTATTTATCCTTGATTCAAACTCTATGCATACTCATTCTTGCAAAAAAAAAAAAAAAAGGAATAAATTTACCTGTCCAGTGTCAAAAAGATTGACAACATAAATCCCAAAGTCCCGTTGGAGCCACAGTATGTCACGATCTGCCCCATGCATTACCTACATTCCATTTTAAAGATACCACAAAGCAAGAAAGGGATATAGATATACATAAATAATTAAATAAAAAATAAGTTAAAGAAACCTTTCTCTTTAATGGATCTTTGAAAATCTCACGCAGATACGATCCAATAAAAATGCGAAGCTTTAAAGTATCCACTATGAAATCCTCGGTTCTTGTAGAAATTTGCATCAAGCAGGTAAGACCCTGAAACGACCGATACTGGTTATGCTCCAAATCAACCTGAAGATCACAAAATGGTTAAAATAATGCAACAACAAATTTCTATAATCATTTAAGCAAATACTTCAAGCAACCACATAAACAAATGTTGTACTCAGAGAATACAGCAATCAGATACAATTAAGAAAGACAAGAACAAGATGAATGCAATATAAGAAAGCTGCTGAACTGAAATAGAGAGAGAAACTAACCGCGAATTCAGTAACAGACTTCAATTTAGTACACATCTCCCGCAAATCTTTCAACTCTTCTACAAGTTTAAAAGGTGTCTCCTCTAGCGGAAGTGGCTTCACAGGTTCGTGTATGCCACCTTTCCAATCAATAAAATCAACAGAAGCCACCTTCTCCTGAAAAAGCATATTCATATTACATCAAACCATCTTTAAAAAGGTCCAATAGAAGAGCTAGAATAAATAGACATAGTGTGCGTTCAAGACTGAGTGAGAGAGAGATGAACCAGAGGGTGAATGAGTCTGCTCCCATCCTCGCTTTGCTCAAGCCAGACATGCTGGAAGGGGATGTTGGCATTATCGACAATTATGCGGTACTCATCCTGCGGCCGAGGAATAAAGGGTATATGGAAAGGCACTCTCGGATTGGCTGCACGACTCATCTTCTTGTCCTTTGCGGCAACACTAACCCCTGTAGCCAAATAACTTGATCCTGGCACTGACTCCTCTTTTGCGCTCTTCTTCTTGCTGTTCTTGTCCTTGTAGCAACACTACTCTTTTGTTCTTCCTCCTTTGAAACTATCCAATGAAGCCCAAATCTGTGTCATATCAATAGTGAACAGTTAAAATCAGAATGAACAGCATAAAATAAAACTGATTCCAACATACAAACCAAGTATGCCTGATGGCTTCAGAGTTAAAAAGATTCCATCAGAAGGTAACAAGATTATCAAGAATTTTGAACAAAACAAATTCTAATGCAATCAAATAAGCATGACAACATCACAACTAGAAAGCAGAGGTGTATTTCCATGGATTATGCATATGTGCAGTACTACAGTCGTGAAAAGGAACCAAGAGGATCAACAGAGCAAAATAAGACTAATGATGTAACAAGAGAAATATACATATGGAGAAGTAATTAGGAAAGCAGTGCATATGCTTCTTGCAAAAAGGCCTCGAAGAAAACCAAGAAGCAAGGAATTGACAAATTAAGATATCAGAAAAAAAAAAAACTATGTAGAAGCAAAGACCTTTAGCCACTAAGACCTACCTGATGATGTGATAACTATTGGAGCTAAAGCCCGATAAATATGTAGAAGAACTTCGGCTTTAGAATTTTAAGGATTTACAACTCCTTTGTCCCCACGTGACCACGTCAATATATTTCTCTTCTCTTCTCTTTGCACCTATCTCGCCTCTCCCTTTGCTGGTACGTGTGTCTGTGAAGAAACAACTCAAGAGTGTATATTCTTAGTCCAGGGAGACTGGACTGAGAGTAATGCTTTCTACGTGGAATGTTCTTATAAATAAGAAAAAAATTTGGGTGCTTCACTAACTAGGTACACTTAGGTACTTCTGCTAATGGTGATTAGTGAAATTGAATCTTGAAAATTGAAAAAATGAAATTATTATATATTATTATAAGATGGATTGTATGTGATTGGTGGAGTTTGATGCACTAGATACTCCGATGGAGTATGTAAGTCTTTGCCTATAAATAATCATGAATTTTTTTTTTTTTTGCACAAGTTAGATTCGCATATATTAAAGGATAAAAGTCTAATGAAACTTGCCGAGTTAAATTTACTTAACTTTGTGTCGGCGTGTTAAATTTTTTAGACACTCCGACACGTTTCGTATTTATAACCTACATGATCTAATTTGTTATTGTCCAATTCATTTGATTTATTTGATCACTACAGAAAAATAGAGCATTTACATCAATCATGTAGGTACGAAATAAAGGCTGATGATGCTCAGTCTTTTTTATCAGAAAGTAGATGCAAGACTGCACACGCCATTGCGCTTGATGCCATTGAACAACTTCTGTTCCTTCAATTACATCAGTAATTTCTTGATGCAACCATCTTCACTAAAATCAAATATAATGATGCGGATGGCCACTAGGATCAACTTCCCACAACCAAATGTTTTATTTTTTTCTGTTACATTACTTTTGATTATAGACTTGCTTTCTTTAGCATCAAATTTACTGATGCCATTTTCACATTATTGTAGTATCAATTCTAACATATGCAATAATAGATATCATATATAGAAAAACATTCATTACAAAGATCATTGAAATTAATTACACAATACTTTATTCAACACTACCTAAACTAACAATATACATAGCACAAAATATCACATCAGTCATATCAAGATATACAACAGCTTACCAGACCAGAACCAGTAACGAACAGGAAAAAAAAGAAAAAGAATAAGTTGAGACTCATCAGAAACAAATTGAGACTCTTTCTTTTTTGCTCCTTTTCTTTTTCAGAAACCTACAATTAAGAAATCAAACACAATAATAACAAGTCGATGAAAGAAACATAATCTGGATATCATAGCAGATACTAAGGAGAGCATATAAATTAAAAAAAAGTTGGGCATTAATCTAAAAAAATAGGAGAGCATATATGTAAATTATAACTCCATGCATGTTCTTACAGTAAATGATAATATCTATCACCATTCAACAGGTATAGCTTTATTTTTCAAGAAATCATAGCAGCAGAGATAAATGCTGCCACAATTGTTTTCACTTCACCCTTTCTTATTTAGATGTCAAAGTGAAATTTCCTTGCCACAATATTATCTACGCATATTGCACATGTAATTTTGGCAACTTGTGAATTTTTTATCTATTTACAAAGTAAAGGAGTAATGAAGTTACCTTATTAGAAGAGTTGCAGCTGCAGCACCGTTGTAACTTGTATGTTTTTCTTTTTTTCTGTTTCTTTAAGAACCATGCCAGTAGTTTACATGCAACATTTAATAGTTTGGATAAAATATGCCCATTACTACAAAATTCACACAAATCTTGCACCAAACCACTTGCTCTCACACTCCACAACAGAATGGAGTGGCTGAGCGAAAACATCGACACATAGTCGAGCTTTCCCTTGCTACAACGTCCAATGCTTCCATTCCTACAAAGTATTGGGATGAAGTGTTTTGCAGCATTGTGTTTCTAATCAATCGGTTACCTTCCAAAGACTTAATTCCATACAAGGCATTGCTTGACAAGGAAGTTGATTATAATTTTCTAAAAGTATTGGGGTGTCTTTGCTACCCACTGACTCGACCATACAACAAACACAAACTAGAGTTGCGTGCAAAGCCTTGTATGTTCATTGGATATGGCATAAATCAAAAAGGGTACAAGTGTCTACATGTTCGAACTGGTCGGATTTACATATCAAGGAATGTACAATTTATTGACGATGAGTTTCCTTTTGCGAAGTCTTCTCGGGAAACACAGGATATCCACTCAACAACAGTAGCAACACAACCTCTGTTTCTGCAGAAGAGCTCATCTATCCCCAATTCGACCGTTACACTTCAAATCAACAGCCGCTCGATTCGGATCAGGAGCCCACTCCTCTCACACCTGTTAATCAGATTAGCAATCCGACCCAGGCCCAAATTCAACCAACTATAGAATCGGCCCACAATTCAAATCCATCTCCAGCGCATCCGATTGTTTACAAGCGGAGGAATCAGAAGCTGCCACCTAGCATCTCTATGGATCCGAATCCGATTGACAACGGTCACCAAGTTTCAATTCCCCCTTCTGATACTCATCTTCATAGTCTATCTCAGGAACTTGAGCAAAAACCTTCTGAGCAACCCTCATCTCAACTGATTGTCAACCCCTCTGCAAATCCAAGTCATGCAATGATCACTCGGACTAAGGACAAAGACTTACAAGAAGAAAGAGTACCCAGAATTTGTTTCCTATCATGTCACCTCTGATTCAGATCCAACAACTTTTTTTCAAGCAAACAAGTCACCACAATGGCGTTCAGCCATGGCTGATGAGATAAATGCTTTAGCAAAGAACCAAACATGGACACTTGTTCCTCCACCACCTAATCAGAAAGTAATTGGGTGTAAGTGGGTGTTTAAAACCAAAAGAAACTCTGATGGCTCTATAGAAAGGCACAAAGCTCGGCTGGTGGCAAAGGGTTTTAATCAAATCTGTGGGGTAGATTTTGAGGAAACTTATAGCCCTGTTGTGAGACCAACCACGATAAGAGTAACTCTTTCTCTAGCCCTCAATCTAAATTGGGCACTAAGGCAATTAGATGTTTCTAATGCTTTTTTGAATGGTGATTTGAATGAGCAAGTGTTCATGCAACAGCCACAAGGCTTTACTGACACCAACATAAATATTTATATGGCCTTCGTCAAGCTCCTAGAGCATGGTTTGAGAAACTCAGTTCCACCTTGCTAAGCTTTGGTTTCAAAAATTCAGTCTATGACCAATCCACGTTCTTAGCACATCACCAAGGCCAAATTCTGATTTTGCTTGTTTATGTCGATGACATCCTAGTCACAGGAAGTGATCCTGTTCAGGTTGATCAATGCATAAAACAGTTGAAATCTCGATTTGCAATCCGAGACCTTGGCCAACTACACTTCTTTCTGGGAATAGAAGCTACACACAACAAGGAAGGGCTGTGCTTGACTCAAACAAAGTATCTTACTGACATGTTGAAAAGGGTCAACACGTTGAATTGCAAGTCTGTCCTCTCCCCCATGGCATCTGGAACAACTTCTTCAAAAACTGGCACTGATTCTTGCAAAGACCCGTTTCTGTATTGAAGTGTTATTGGAGCATTACAATATGCTACTCTAACTCGTCCCGATATCTCCTACTCTGTAAACAAACTATCCCAATTGTAGAAGAACACTCTGCGGATCAACTGGACACCTCCGGCTCAGTTGATAATGGAGACAGCAACAAGACTACTTCAGGAAGTTAGTTGTAGTGATTTAGTTAGTTAAACCGTTCAGTGTTTCAGTTAGTTACGATTAGCTGATTAGCTGTGATTGCTTTCTGTTAGGATTAGCTATTAATGAGCTGTCATCATTGTGAATGCTTATAAATAAGCATGTGCACTCTTGAGTCAAGTGTGGAAAAACGTAATGAAAGAAATTACATTCTTCAGCCTTCTTTTATAATTCCTTTACCAATACATGCATTCACCTACTGAAGATCATTGGATATCTCCCAAAAGAGTGCTTCGTTATATTGCAAGAACACTTGACTTTGGCCTTCAACTCTACAAACAATCATCTCTTCAAATCCAGGCCTTCTATGACTCAGACTGGGCTGGTAACTTAGATGATAGAAGGTCAACATCTGTTTACTGTGTTTACTTAGGCAAGAATCTCGTATCTTGGAGTTCTAAGAAGCAACCTACAGTTTCAAAATCGAGCACTGAGGCAGAGTACAGGAGTGGCGCTTCGCTGCCAAGAGATAATGTGGCTTGAAAATTTACTTAAGGAAATCCGAGTGTTCCAAACTCAAAAACCAGTACTGTAGTGTGATAATATAGGGGCAACGTTTCTTATCTCTAATCCTCAATTTCATGCTCGTACAAAGCATATAGAAATTGATTATCACTTTGTACGAGAACGGGTTACTTCACAACAATTACAGGTGAAATTTGTGTGTTCAAAAGACCAATTGGCCGACTGCTTGACAAAACCACTTCCACTGCCACAGTTTGAGTTTCTG
This sequence comes from Eleocharis quinqueflora, assembly GCA_964058865.1. Taxonomy (NCBI): domain Eukaryota; kingdom Viridiplantae; phylum Streptophyta; class Magnoliopsida; order Poales; family Cyperaceae; genus Eleocharis; species Eleocharis quinqueflora. Next base: position 82,283 of record CAXKVX010001140.1, read on the forward strand.
AGGAGCAAGCTAAATGTGATCCGGATCCCTTCAACTTGAGGGGGCGTATTAACAGAGATGCTGACACAACCTCATCTCAAGATTTAGTCACAGACGATCCAGAAGAAATAGTTAGTTATAGCTTAATTGTATCTAGACAGATTAGCAAAGGTCACTGTAACTGTATATAAGGCAATGTAATATCTCAGCAAAAACATATTGGAATGAAAATCATTTTACAAAATCAATCTCTGTCTCTCTCAATCTCTTCTTAGCTTTCAATTCCCACAATGAAATATTTTGTATACTTCTCTGTGACATAGTTGGAGTTGGTGAAATAGATAGCTGAATCGACTCTCACAGCTAATACTCCTGGAATACAATTTGCCTCTGGATATTGCTCAATGTTCACATACACGTTTGTACCAGGTAGATTGCCTAATACTGTTGTTCTTGGTCGTGTTACTCGAATAAGTATTTTGGTTATTTCCAACCTAAGTTAAAATTAAATGAAAAACTAAATTCTGATTGAAAATAATGAAGGATTGAGATAAATAAATGATATTCAATGCCGTAAGCAAAAAGAAAAAAGCATAATAAAAGGGAGGGTGAGGATATCGTTGAAATATTTCATATAAGAGAAATGATTAAGGTAGACAACACAAATTCCTGACATTGAAACGCAACTGATGCATGCCTTTATTCAGCATCATTTGTACAATTCAAGCTGGATGATTACTCTGTATATGCCACAGGTATGTGCAGTTAAGAGTTAAGACTCATTTATAACAACACTTATATTATATCTTACTCCCGTAATCAAACCAATATGTAGCTTCATAACGTACATGAAATCAGCTACATAAAGTCATACCGCAATAAGTAGCCAGTCTCAACTGAAGCAAACACAACTTCAAAAAAAGGCCCCCGTGCATGCAATAAAATACTTGTCAACCTTCCATATCAGAAATGCAGCTTTGTAGTCGATTAGGCAGATTATTGCAGAGATGATGATGGATGAAAGGATTGCATTAGGTGTATACTTGAACAGAGGAGTGATCAGCAGCAGGGCTAAAAGCACCAGTACAGACGTGATTATGCTAGACGCTGCTGTCTTGCACCCAGCCATGTAATTTACTGCTGATCTAGAGAAGGATCCTGCAATAGAAGTCATATTTTCAAGTAAGATGAAATATAGAAAAGCAAGCACAGGGTGTAACGTCAGAGAGAGAACCAGCTAGGGTTTTGGCGACGCTTTGCCGAGATTTTTCCCCCCGCCTGCTTCCCCCACAGATCAAGTGATGCTCTTATCAATACCTTTAAATAAATCGCATTGGCTTCCAACACAGCACTGGGAGGCGTCCTCCACTCGTGGAGGAAGAAGAGAGCGGCGGTGGGGTTCTAGGGTTTGGCGGATCGGGGTGGAAGGAGGGCTTCGAAAGTTGAATGGATGAGTCTAGAGCGGCGGCGCCGTCGCTCGGTGTTGGTGTTAAGCGCAAAGGCAAGGAGTGTGAGAGGAACGGGAGGATGCGGCTGATGGAGGGAGGAGAGGGGATCGAATTCGTAAAGAGAATCAGGTTGTTATACGGGCAGCCGGAAATGAAATCCTAGAAATTTTTCTGTAAAAGATAGGAGAGTATGCATCTGAGCCGTCGGATTAAGATTTAACGGTTTTGATTAAAGATATAAAAAATCCCCTCTGAATCATATCATTGGCGGTCGAGCGTTGATCTTTAATCCGACGGTTGATATTAACTCTCCTCTCTGGAGAGAAAAATTTTCTCTCCAGAGGATACGAGTCCCGGGCAGCCGGCCCACGAGTTCTCATAATTATTACAGCATCGTTACTTATTCGTTTGTTTGGAGTAATTGCTACAATTGTTTTTGGAGTATTATAGAATGTAATTGTTCATTTCTGTTTTGAAAATAAGTGTTCATTCTAGAGAATACAGATTCGTGAAAAGAGGAGATCGGTTGGTGGAGGCTAGAGTTTGTTGGGTGAGCACGCAGAGTCATTAAACGAAGAGATAGAGGAATATCGCGACTCACTAGAGGAGATAAGGGATCAGAGTTAAAAATTAGGTGCTCTAATGGGTGGAAATGAGAGGGATGGGATGGAACCAGACTCTTTTACTTTTCTTTCGAGTCTAATTTAATTAGCTAATTGGAGGTGTGAGATGGAAATTTTTTGCCAAAATTGTAATTTTTCAAATCGAAATATAATACAATTTAATTACTATTCATTTTGTTTCATTTATTACTTATCATTAAAATCGGAAGCACGATCTTAGAGTGTGATTGAGGTGCTTAATTTGAATTAGGAGTGTAAATGGGTCGGGTTGCTTCATTTATTACTCCTTAAATGTCATTCGGATTATAGTATTTTCAATCCGTAATCAACCAACTAAAAGTAAAAATCATCCAATTCATATTATGTTTAGACGGTCGGGTTTTGCGAGTTTCGCGGGTTTCACAAACTTCAATATTTCACACAATTTTTTAATGATACAAAAGTAAAAGTAACAATTAAAAATAATTTACATAACACATTGGCATCAATTCGTAGTAGAAATTAAAATTAAGAAGTTTGACAACAAAAAAATATATACATGTAAGTTTGTGAAGAAAATTGAATAATTATTTTTATTGAAACAGTATAATTGTCTAATTAAATATAAAAGGTTGGGTCGGGTTTTACCCACGTTTTATTTTATATTCCGTACCCGCATATTAGATGTCGGGTTCGACAAAATAAAAACCGTAATCGACCATAAAAAATCAAAATCCGCATTTTTCGGGTTGGATTGGTCGGGTCGGTCGGATTAATCGGGTTAGTCGGATTGGACTTACACCCCTAATTTGAATGGAAGGTGAGAGCACGATGTAAAAAAATAACAATTACTTGCTCTAAAAATTGCACAAAAGGAAGAAAAGAAATTCAGAGGTTAATATTTCGATCGAAATTATTAATTTTGTTATTCTTCAAATAGAGATGTAACAATTTTTCTTCCTTCTCTTTTGTTTCTTATTTTTCATTCCTTCCCTCTTTGTGTCTGAAGCAGACCATTAGATACATCGTTAATGCACAATTTGCAATATTTAAATTATTGAATTATTAAATAACAATGGGTGAAGTTATGGTGCATGCGCATGCACCGTGCTTGCGCATTTGGACCCAGCAATGTGCATCGAGATTCGATGCGCATGAATCTCTATGAATCTCAATGCGCATGAATCTCTACAAATTTTGATGCGCATCAAAGAGTCCAGATGCACAAGTACCATAGTTTTGCTCAATAACAATTATCTCGTTATAATATTTATTTATTCTTTCTTACTTCATGCAATTTAAAAAGAAAGAGAATGCAATTCATTGATTTAATATTTTATATTATAAGTACAGAATCAGATGATCCACTCATGGAAGTGCTAACTCACTTTCGGACAAAAGAGAATAAGAAGAGTTGATACAATAATATAAGTGAAATTGGGCACTATCTATTTTCGAAACAAAAAATATTATATTTATATAATAAAACATATTTATTTGTATTTATGATGCAGATGCAATTTCATGTATGTATTTGCATCAGCTCTTTTCACGCAAAATATTCAAAGCATAATCCCAAGTTACAAATATTTGTTAGCTGATGTTACAGTTGCTAAACTTTCTTGTAGTGAATATGAGAATCTGTATCTCCTGGAATGGTCAGAAATTTCTAGAAAAGAATGGATAGTTTTACTGAGTGAGCATTGTAGCAACGCTATAGCAATTACTGTGCGGATAGGTCAAAAACACTGTAGCAGCATTGAGGATCAAGGCGGGCAGCTATTGTAACTCCAGGGGATATGAATTCTGAATATGGTATGCGTTCTTTTGCATGGATCACAAAAAGAATTGTCCAGATTATATCGCATTAATGGGATCTTAATTAGAATTAATGACATAATGATTTAATCAATATTATATATAAAGCTTTAATGTCGGCGTGTCCAGTTTTACGGATATGCCGACGCATCATTTTGCTATTCAATTTGCATTGTACGTGTGTCCAGTTTATCGAACGTGACACGTCATTAATGACACACACCATTAATTTCACGTTAATAATTGTACGCCAATAATTTCAGTATAAATAATCAATAACATTAATTTCACGCCATTAATGTTCACGCATTTCTCATTCATATAAATCGTCATGCTTTTAAAAGAACTTAAGAAAGATGTATGATATTATTATTATATAACTGTAATTTTTGTGAAATAATGTTATTTAACAAAAAGATTAAGTTAGTATAATTGCGTTGTTCATTTACGATTGAATTTTTTAAGAAAATTTCGAACTCCAAAGGTAACATTTTTATATTGTTTCCAGGCTGAAATGTTGTATAACAATTCAGAACTGGTGTGTAACCATTATTCTAACTCTATAAAAGTGAATGTTCTCAATCATTATTCCCAACTCTTGCACCTACATTTCAAAATCATTTTAGAGCAACCACCATTACCTCTCTCGAGAAAAACTTAGCCAAATCCTTTGTCCAAAATCTGAAGCTCATTTGTTATAAATTAAGCATAATTAGTGAGAGAGATTGTTTGAGAGTGATTGTCTTTATTCCATATTCGTTTTCAAATAGTGTAACTTTGTTTTTGTTGGCTTGATGCTCCATCGGTGTGTGTAAGAGAGATCAAGTACGACATTATAAAATTGGGTTAATGCTCCACCGATTTGTGCAAGCGGGACCAATTTCAGAGTTGCAAATTCACTTGTGTTAGTGAACCAACTCGACCTTGTTACCTTGATTGTGTAATCAATATCTGAATTTCGTTAAAGTTGCCATGTCTTTTGTGGCTTGCTTTGTTTGCATTTTCTATATATATATATATATATATATATTATTTGCTAATTTAGTTTAGAAATTGGTTGTGCTTAAATTGCTTGAAATTGCAAATTTTATCAATTGGCTGCCGATAATTTTTAGATTTATTCAAATTAGCCCCTCTCCCCCCCACCCCATTTTCAACAAAGTGTAGCAAGTTGAACGTGCTAATTAAGTTATATTAGTTGCAAGTAAAGATTCAAAATAATACTTGCTAATCATATTGAAAATCCTCCAATATTTGACCAAAATTGCCACAATTTTCATATTGAAAATCATCAATGATGCTTCATTTAAAAATAATTGGGGTCTGAGATGTAGAGAAAAAAAAATTGCAAAAACAAAAAGAGAGAAAATCCCCATGCCATTAATTTCATACTTTGTCTTATTGATGAGTTTTAAAATAATTGATTGAATTGAAATTGATATTGATATTGTCTTTCAAATTTGGAGTTTTCTGAAACATTTTGATAGTGATTCAATTTAAAAGAGAACCAAGATAACAAATGAAGAAGTAATCACCGTAAATTATAGTGAAAAAGAGGCTCAATACAAACCCCCAATGATTGAAGAAGAAAGGATCATGAGGGATGAACCGATGTGTCCAAATAGCGACGTAGTCAAATCAAATGGCAAATTGATAGAGCAAGACGAAGAGATGAAATATTCAACTTCGTCTTGATGAGGTAGTGAGGTAGATTCAACCTCAAATTTAAATATGAAGGTCAATGGAACTTCAATATCTCCAAGAATTGAAATCGAATGCAATTGAATTTTCAATTGAAAATGCATCCTCTAGATTAAATTGCTAGAATTAAAGTGATTGGGGGATAACTAAGGTCAAGTGCTAGTGCAGAAGCTTTTACAACAATTATAATTCAAATTTTTAGACCTTAATCACCTAGCTAAAACTTCAGCAAGCAAGTGAGTAAATCAAAATAACAAAGTGCAAGTATAGTAAAGAGAGAGAGTAAAGAGCAAGAGAAAATAAGAGAACACAAGAACACGCGATATAATGTGGTTCGACCTACAAACAAATTAGGCCTACATCCACGGGACTTCGAGAACCAAAACTTTCTTTCGGGACCAATTCCACTAAACAATAAGTGTTCTTTACAATTGCGGAACATATCTTTGGTTTTTTCTCAATAAGCAAACCAATCTTAAGTTCCTAAACCTATGCAAGGGGCTACACCACTCTACAAGGTAAAAGGTCTGATTGACTACACAATCAAGAACATGAATGCACTACTTGACAACACAAATGTAATGCACCAAAGGCTAAAAACTAGCAAAAAAAGAAGTATTCTCGGATTGACAATTAGACAATAGTAACCATCATAAATCTCTCAGGTTAGGTAGCCATAGAAGAAGGCTCTACTGCTTTTTCTTGTGCTCAATTGAATGCTTGAAAGCTTGGGGGTTTCATATATCTTCCAGGTTCGTATTCCCAATGTATATATAGGCTGAGCACATCTTGGAGTCTTGCAAATGGCCTCATGCGTTACAGAACTCTGTGACGCATTACATAATCTGTTATGACAGGTTGGCATCTTTCTAGAAATGCCCTTATGTGCTTCTACTGACTTTTGTGCCATCTTGAGCATGACTCCCTGTGACGGGTTGGGAACCCGTCGTGATGGGTTGGGAACTTGTTATGATGGGTTGGAAATGTGTTGTGATGCCTCTGGAATGTGTTACAACAACGCATGGCTCTGGAAATCTCTTTTCTGCTCAGCTCTTCTCCTCTTAACCCGTTATGACGGGTTTGATACCCATTGTAACGGGTTGGACATGCGTTACCATAACGCATGGCTCTGTGAATGCCTTTAGTGCTTGCTCTTGATGTCTTTGAGTATGTCTTTGTTGGAATTGAGACGTCAATTCCAATAAATAAAGTTTGGACTACGTGTTATATGATTACTATATGTTATGTACTATCGCCTAATATTACGAGGAGTAATATGTGGATATGTTGTGAAATGTGATTAATCAATATTCAAAGGCATAATATGTATTTCACTAAGATTTTGGGCACAAATACATATAAAATTAAAGTTAATTAATTATAATTATTGATGGCCCGATTATGATTAATCAAACTATATATTGGTATTAATGTAAAGTCAGAAATATTGTTTGGGCTAAACCCAACTCAAGTTGGAGTAAAGCCCAAGAAAAACAATCCAAACTCAAGTCTATTGCAGCCACAAGAAGATCATTTGCGCTTGCAATGGAATAGGAAGATTTGGCAGTTAATCTTCTGATTTTTCAAAAGATTGATTGCGGCCGTAATAGCCCTCAGTGCAATCGCAAGAGACTTGGTAGAAGATAAGTCAATTACGACCGTAAGAAGTCCATTGCGACCGCAAGAGACCTATTCCAAGGCAAGTTTTGATTGCCTAGATTTATCGTTATATTTTCTAATTAGATATTTTAGGTTTTATACTAAATTTCGTGAAATTGTTTATAGAAGTGAACAATAGGATTTGGAAAGAATTTCGAGAGAATATAATTTTATATATTCTATGAATATTTGATAATTAATTTTGTATCTTTCCAAGATACGTTAACACCATTATAAATAGCGTCGGGTCTCCAAGCATTACGGGGAATCAAAACAAAATTATTTAGGGCACATGTGTTGTGCGTAGCTTCCAATCCATCACTTCATTAGGTGATTGTACTCCTCGAGTCGTTCGTGCTTTTGGAGAAAAGACAACGACCCGTAACTGCTTGGAAGGATCGTCGGCGAATCTTTTAGTAGGTTTTGCAAGGACATCTCCTCCAACTTCTCAAGATCTTGAAGATTGGAAAATCCAGAGAACAAATTGAATTGATAGGATGTATTGCGATCGCAAGGCCCAGTATTGTAGTTTCAATGACTCTGGAAAATGTACAAACAATTGAATTGACAGATTTATTGTGCCATTTTTCCAGAATTTAATTTTGGTTACAAAAGTAATATTATTATATCTTAATACAGAATTAACTAATATCTATAATTGGTATAAATACTAATAAAAAGAAGATAAAATTACTAAATTCTAAAAGATCTCATTTAAGATTAAAATGTGGTATTAATAATATGTAGTAATTTTCTAAAGATTTTAGTAAATACAAACTTTGTTTAAAGTCTATATTTTATAAAATATATATATGTATTTTATTGAAAATAAAAAATTGATTAATTCTAATTAAAGCTCCTATTAGTTGATATATATATAGTTAGGCTATGGTACTTACATAAGCACAAAGCACTGTCGTGCTTACGATCATATCTCAAATTTCAAAATGCAAATGGACGATCCGAACTGTTGAAAATGTTGTCCATACTAAAATTTACTTGAAAAACAAAATTTTCATTTTTTTATTTTTTTTACTATTTTATTAGGTGGGTAGAAAATTGGTTAAATTGGAGGTATGTAAATCGTCAGATTACTCAATTTTTTACCCATCCAATAAAATTAAAAAAAATTCAAAAAATGAAAATTTTGGTTTCCAATTAGATTTTAGCATGTACAATATTTTCAACGGTTCGGATCACTCATTTGCATTTTGAAATCCGAAATATGATCGTAAGCACGGTAAGAGTTTCGTGCTTATGTAAGTACCATAGCCTAACTCATATATATAAATATATTATATATATTTAGGACGAGTAGTCTCCTTTTGGGAGTATGTTATAATGTAGACTTTTACATAAACTTAATCTATTTAAAGGCAATTAGAAATACATATCCAATTTTGTTAAACGATTGTTCGCTCACGAACAATATTGCTAAAGTTATGAGCAAGATGACCCAAGAAAGGTTAAAAGAACGTGTGTTAACAACATATTGTCAATCTCTCTCTTCGGAGAATTAATACATTAAGTAGTTGTTGATATACATAAAGTAAAGTGCATAGATAAAAGTAATGAGAAACTATGTGCTAATGACGTCTAGAAAAGAATTTGAGGCTTGATACTTAAGTAGTCCGATTGTGACTCACGTCCCTCATTTGACTGGCTTAGTCATTAGCATGTAGGTATGTCAATATGTCCCTCTGACATAGCGACAAAATGACTAATTTTATACTTGTGCATAACACCATAATACCTAAGAGTATTGACCGCTCCCTCCGAAGCCTCATGCTGGATAGTATTGTTGATTAAAATAAATTTAATGGAAATATTTTTAGAGTTCTTTGTCAAGACCTTTAAATTGACTTTAAATTGTGATTAAGGAATGTGACACATAAACTAATAATTTTCTTGTTTTTTTTGAAATTTTTCAGAAAATTTGGCAATGATGAATCAGATTATGTCTCTAAATGGGACAACTTTCAAGTTATGGGAGTCTAAGCTGAGGTTGTTTCTGTGTATGATGAAGTATAATCGTGCGTTACGTTATGATCGCCTAGTGCCAGTTGATAAAGAGCCCACCGCTCTTGAAAATGCTAACATTAGGGAATGGAATCTTAACGACAAAATGTGCTTAATGATCATGAAGATGACAACCCATGAAACGCTCCAAGATTGTATACCTGATCAAGATTCTGACGCTAAAAAATAACTAGATGCTCTAGAGGAGAAGTTTGACATGAGTAAAAGGACACAAAATCGTACACTCATGACCAAACTTTACACTCCGAAGTATAAGGAAAAACTAGAATCAGGGAGCACATCACTAAAATAGTCAAGCTTCAACATGCACTTCTGTCGCACAAGTTCAATTTCTTTGATGATCTTCTCATTGAATACATCCTTATGTCTCTTCCCCCCTCCTTCAGTCAATTCAGTATGACATACAACTGTCTGAAGGAAAAATGCATAGTGGCTAAACTTGAAGCTCAGCTGGTACAAGAGGAGGAGAGACAAAAGATGGCTAAGTGAGAAGATGCTCATGTTGTAACACATGATTCTAAGGATAAGAAGAAAAGGCGTAAGAATAAGAAATGAAAAGAACCCGTTAAAGCTGTAGAAAACAAGAAGCAAAAGAGAGACAATACTCCGAGAAATTGGAAGATAAGGTCATTTGTCACTTTTGCAAGAAGTCGGACGCATCAAGATACATTGTACCAACTATGCCTCGTGGTTGAAAAAGAAAGGTATGTGCCATGGCTTAGTTTGTTCAGAATTTAATTTTAAATATTGTATCAAGATATTCTTGGTGGTTAGACTCAGGTGCAACATCAAACATCAGTATGTCTATGTAGGACTGCCTGAACTTTCAAAAGCCAAATCAAGATGAACACTATATTTATGTGGGAGATGACAAAAACGTTGAAGTTGAAGGCATAGAAAAATTTAGATTGTTGTGTAGGACTGGCTTTTATTTGTATTTTGATGCATTAGTGGTTCCATCCTTTAGAAGGAACCTAATTTCTATTTCTTATTTGGATAAAAATGGTTATGTATGTTCTTTTAGTAATGAAAATTTCAGTTTGTTACAAAATTCAAAACAAGTTGCTTCTAATTCTCTATCTTCTTATGATAATCTTTATTTTCTTGAAATAGACACTTCACACTCAGAAGCCATATGTATTGATACTAAAAAAAACAAAAATTAACAAATGAGAATTCAGCAACATTATGGCACAAACATTTGAAACATATTTCTATGCAAAAAATCGAACGAATTGTGTCTAATGATATTCTCAAACCTTTAGATTTTACAAATTCCAAAGAATATGTAAATTTTATAAGGGAAAACAAACTAATAAGCACAAGTATGATGCCAAAAGGTGTAATGATCTCTTAGAATTGATACATATCGATATATGTGGCCATTTTCCAAAGGCCACAAGAAATGATCATTGTATTTTATCACATTCATAGATGATCATTCAATATATGAACACATCTACTTGATTAAGGAAAAGACTAAAGCACTATACGTGTTCCAAAATCCAAAGCGGAAGTTGAGTTACAACTTAACAAATGCATTAAAGCTGTCAGGTCTGATCGTGGTGGTGAATACTATGACATATATGATGACTCAGGAGAACAATGTCCAGGACTCTTTGCAAAATACTTAGAAGAATGCGAGATTGTGCTACAATAATATACATTGCTAAGCTCTCCTGCAATGAATGGTGTTGCTGAAAGGCACAATCGCACTCTAAAAGACATGGTGAGAAGTATGATTGCTCGTACAACTCTGCCATAAAGTTTGTGTTGGGAAGCCTTAACTACAGTTTATACACTCAACAAAGTTCCAACTAAAGCAACTAACAAAATCCCATATTAGATTTTATTTGGGCGCAAGCCCAACCTAAATCACATTCAGATTTAGGGATGTCTAGCAAAAGCAAAGCCTTATAAGCCAACAAAAAAGAAAGGGGATGAAAGAACTATTACTTGTTATTTTATTGGATACCTTGAGAGATCTAGGGTGCGTTTGATCATGTCATGGTTAGTGCAAAAATAGTGCTATCTAGATTAGTGGTTGAAATAGTGGTTACTTTTTGCTATCTAGGTTAGTGCAAAAATAGTGCTAATTTTGTGCTATCTAGATTAGTGAAAATGTTGTTTGGATGCACATTTGGAGTAGTGATTGTGAGAATTAGTAAAATAATAAATTATTTTAGTTTTTTAATGGATAATAATAATATTATTAAAATAATAAAATATTTATATCAATTTATAATATAATAATAATAATACAATACTAATAAAATGATAATAATATAATAATAACACAAATGACAATAATACAAAATATTAAAGTAAATAATATAATAAAATGAAATAATAATAAAATAACAATAGCAACAATAATAAAATAATGATAATTACAATAATAATAAAATAATGACAATTACAATAGTAATAATAATGACAATTACAATAATAATAATAAAAAATAATAATAATGATAATTATAATAATAATAAAATAATGATAATTACAATAATAATAATAACAATAACAATAATAATAATAAAAAAAATAATGACAGTTATAATAATAATAATAATAAATAAAATAATAATGACAATTACAATAATACTAATAAAATAATAATTACAATTATAATAATAAAAAAATAATGATAATTATAATAATAATTATAGTAATAATAGTAATAATAATAATAATAATATCAAGATAATGATTACAATGTAATAAAATAATAATTTTGCTAACCATGACATGTGCTAATTTGCTAATCCTACCATTTTGTTGGGTTAGCAAAATAACACTAACCAACACTACTCATAACTTACTAATTCATGTTTGGATCACATTTTTGTGTGGATAGAAACACTAACTCATGGTTAGTGCTATTTTTGGTGATCCAAACACACTCTTAGAGAGTATAAATTCTATAATCTAACAGAACATACAATATTCGAGTCAGGAAATGCAAAAATTTTCAAGGATAATTAGTTTGTGTGGGAGATATGGTCATGGATGACATCTTCGAGAAAGAAAGAAATAATGATGACACTTCGGACCTCCGTGCAGGTTTTGTCACTATTTCGATATCGGTGAATCTTGAAAATGCATCTCATGTCAATAGGAAAAACACTCCCTACTCAAATTCTGCAGGATAATGTGAATACAAATGGACCCGAATCTATCCCAAATAACGACATTATCATGGACAACGTCAATGGCCCTACGCATGTGGGAGATCCGAAATTTAGTAACGATGTTCATGAACCTGTTCCTCAAGAAAATAAAGAATCAGTACAAATAAGAAGATCCACTAGAGAGAATAGATATACTGAAAGATTTGCTTATCTTCAAGAACATAAGTTTAACATAAGCATGTTTAAAAATGACCCTAAAGATATCAAACAAGCTATGGAAAGTCCTAACACTCAAAAGTAGATCAATGCCATGAATGAAGAGATGAAATCAATGAATGACAATAATGTGTGGGATATTGTTTCATTGCCTAAGGACAAGAAAATCATTGGTTGTGAGTGGATTTTTAAGACCAAACATGATTCTAAAGTCAATATTGAAAAATATAAAGCACGTCTTGTCGCTAAGGATTTCACACAAAAAGAAGACATTGATTTTAATGAAACCTTCTCTCCAGTTTCATCAAAAGATTTATTAAGAATCATACTGGCACTGGTAGTGCATTACAACTTAAAGCTCCATCAAATGAATGCAAAGACGACATTTCTTAATGGTGACATTGAGGAAACTATCTATATGAGCAACTAGAAAACTTTGCGATCAGAGATACAAAGTCTATGGTTTGTCGGCTCAAGAAATCAATTTATGAACTCAAACAAGTATCTTGACAATGATATTTGAAATTTCACAACATAGTTGGCTAATAAGGTTCCGAGTCTAACTTAGTTGACGAATGCATATACCTTAAGTTCTATGGGAGCAAGTTCACATTTATGGTCTTATATGTTGATGACATACTACTCACAAGTTACAATAAAAATATGTTGCATCAAATCAAGAATTTTTTATTTAGAAACTTTGAGATGAAAGATCTTGATGATGCTTCATTTGTTCTATGGATATAAATACTAAGGGAAAAAACCCGAAGATATTCAGAGACTATCCCAAAGAAATTATATCGATAAAATGCTGAGTGGTTATGGCATGAAACACTGTGAATCAGGTGATACACCCATAGCTAAAGGAGATAAATTAGTCTCGAACAATGTCCCAAAAATGATTCAGATAAAATTGCCATGAAAGACATCCCCTATGCGTTCCTTTTAGGCAGTTTCATGTATACCCAATTATGCACGAGACTGGACATAGCCTTCATTACAAGAATGCTAGGGCGATACTTAAGTAATCAAGTAATACATCACTGGAGAGCAGCTAAGAGGGTGCTTAGGTACCTGAAGAAAACAAGAGATTATATGCTCACATATCAGAGATCGAAAAAACTCGAGGTCATTGGATATACCGATTCTAATTTTGGAGGTTGCGTAGATAACATGAAGTCGGCATTCAGATGCATCTTCATGATGGCAGGTGGCGCTGTATCATGGAAGAGTGCTAAACAGACACTAATAGCACATTTTACAATGGCGGCCGAGTTCATTGCATGCTACGAAGTCTCAAACCATGGTGTGTGACTCAAGAATTTTGTCACTAGGCTGTAGGTGGTTCCTACTATCAGACCACTTGCATTGATGTGTGACAACAATTCAGCCGTACTCTATGCGACAAACAACAGAAGCTCGATCAAGTCTAAGTACACATACATCAAGTTTCTGATAGTAAAAGAGAGAGTGCAAAATAATGAGTTGAATGTGGAACATATAGGTACAAACTCCATGATTGCGGATCCCCTTACAAAAGCACTGTCATCCAAGAAGTTTCATGAGCATACGCTCATATGGGTGCAATACCTACGATATGATAGTTTAGAGAAAATGTGGGAGTCTTATTTTGTTTTTTTGAAGTTCCATGTTATGTTATTTGTAACAAGTTATGATATATGCAAATTATATTTTGAATCTCATTGTGTTCTCTCTTTAAAGTTTTGACCTCACTATTATTGTTATTGTTATTGTTATTATTATTATTATTATTATTATTATTATCATCATCATCATTATTATTATTATTATCATTATTATTATTATTATTATTATTATTACTACTACTACTTCTATTTTTACTATTATTTTATTATTTTTTATATTATTATTTTTTATTTAATATTTTATTTTAGATTGGATTTCATTTCTAGCTTATTCTAATATATTTGAAACTAAAGACTTTAATATAGAATATTGATATAATTGATTTGAGTGAATTTATATGATACATGTTCTTTACTGAAAGATTATGCACCAAAATAATACAAATATATTAAAAAAACGAGATCCAACGTAGCCACGATGCAGTTCTTAATCTAAAATAGTATAAAGATTGGTGCGTGTCAGCATGTCTGTTTCAAGGACACGCCGACACTTCAATTTGGATAGTTTATTTTTTCTGTCTTGATCTGAGCCGTTTATTGTTTGGTTGGATAATATGTGATAATTTTTCTTGTGGTTTTCGTGTATAAGTTTGAAATTTGCTAAATTTCTTTAGTCGCACTCGTCACATGGATTAAACAGAGAATTATTTGGCATATTAGTATATTATATTAATTGTCTCTTTACTATTATATTTAATGCTTTATCAATTATGTTCCTTTTTCATCGCAGTCGTGCATATTAATTGTATGAATATCAAATGTCACTTATTAAATGTATGAATATCAAGATGTGTAAATTTAATTTCATACTATATACACATAAAATATTTCATATTGTATGTATTTTCTATATCACATTAAATTTAATATTGCAAAATATTTATATAAATCGTATTAATATTTTCATATCATATACTATAAATCATATTATGTGTATATTTTTCATATCACGCGTATATAATTCATATAACTCGCATGTATATAATTCATATAATTATTTTCATATCACATGAATATAACTCACATATTTTTCATAAAATAATTCATAAAATTTAATGTATATAAAATAATATTAAAATAATTTTTAAAATTTTATGCATATATTATCAGTTCTAATAAAAATGAGCGAAGTTCAAATTCAGATCTAGTATATATATATATATATATATATATTTAAATAAATGAGAAGCGTCCACCACTTCATTTTCTTAACAAAAACGAAGCATACAAGACTCAAACAACACATCAACATCCCAAACTCACTATCACTATCTACCACTATCCCACTATCTCTATCTATAATTCCTATATCTCTATACTATCTAAATCCAATAAAATGTCAAAACAACACATAACCCTTTGAAACACAATAACAACACTAGAGTAATCCCCCATAGTTCCATCACTTATCTTCACACACTTAACAATCCTATCTAAATGAATGATATTTGGGCATCGACACATCTCGCAATCGCAGCAAGGCCTCTTGTGCTTCCACCAACCGCCGTCTTCGCTACTTAACCAACCGTCGCTTTCGAACTAAAGTGAAATTTGGCCCAAAATTGTTCGGTTATATCTGTGCCTCACAATCTCCATATCACACCTCGATCAGAGCTCGGACGTGCTCCGCACACTTCCACGAGCAAATTACCAGTCGCACTCATCCCTCCCAACAAATGCGATCAATCTCGAACTCTCTAATCACCTCTCTCAATACCCTATCCAACAGATCTAGCTCGCAGTTCATTAATCAACCCCTAATCTCGACTATCTAGTATATATTAAAGGAATTTTTTTTTAATCGTGTTATTAGTATTTAAAAGATAAATACGCATGGCCTGTTATCGTAAATATTAGTAGTTACTACTTACTATGACTTTGCAATTATAATGGTTTTGTTGTTGTTTTAGAATTTTAAAATATTTAATAGTAAAATTATGATTTCTAGTAACGAGTAAAATCATGTGAAATTGGTCGACAAAGCAGCCCTCGGATGTGTGTGGCATCCATTTTTATATGCTGTAAAGCATCATTTCACGTGAAGACTACAAGTCTACAACATCAAATACTTGACATAGAAGCACCATTCCAAAATTATTTACAGTTATCACATTTCTTTTTCCCGCTACTTGATTTTTTATTTTCGAAGAAAAATAATTTTACTTATTAAACACAGGTAAAAGAGTAAAAGACAGCTCCAGTAAAAAATGAAGGTAAATCAACGCCTCTAATTTCTGTGTGCTACTCCCGTCAAAACCCTAGTTCTCTTCTCCCCTTTCCCCACTCTCATTTCTCGTAAAATTGAAAGCATAAAAAGCAACAGAGAAAAAATGGAAGACGACATCGAAATAGGCGGACTCGAGGTTTCTAAGCGTGATAAATCGGAGGCGATATCGTCGGCGCTCAGAGTGCTCGCGTCGGCGGCGACGAAGATGTCAGCTCGGTCGAGAGGCATTCCCTCCGGCGAGGATTTTCACTTCTACCATAATTTTCCTGAATTCAAAGCACCTGCGCGCAACATCACCGCCGTCGTTAGTTCTTCTCTCAGCTCCATCTCCGACTTTAGAATACTCTGGCGCAACCAGCAAACTTGCGCCTCGTATCTCTCGAACGACCAAGACGATGCTCTTGACTGGGTCGTCGATGTCAATGATGAGCTTCTAGATAGGTTATTTCTAACATCTTATTTTGTCAATTCCTTGCATCTTGGTCTTGTTGAGGTATTTCTGTGAGAAGCATATGCACTGCTTTTCTAATTACTTTTTCATCTTTTTTTTCTTGTTACATAATTAGTCGTATTTTATGTTGTTGATCCTCTTGGTTCCTTTTCACGACTGTACTGTTTAATCCATGAAAAGACACCTCCACTTAATTGTGATGCCGTTATGCTTATTGGATTGCATTAGAATTTGTTTTGTTTAAAATTCTTGATTGTCTCGGTACCTTCTGATGGATGATGACTATGTGGTTTGGGCCATGTTTAATTTGGAGAGACACTTTCACTGCTTGTGATGTCATTGTGCATGCCTGATTATAGTATAATTGGGTTTGTTTGACATTTTGGATCAATTTGATGGCTCTCACAATTTGCAGGTCAATGTATGTATGTCTAATTTAAAAAGTCACCACCACTGCATTAATAACTGTGATGCCATCACACATACTCAGTTTGTCTGTTGGAATCAGTTTTACTTTATGCTCTTCATTCTGATTTTTACTGCTCATTATCAATATGACACAGATTTGGGGCTTCAATGGATAAATACCAAGAAGGAAGAACAAAAGAAGAAGAGATTGCAAAGGAAGGGAGTATGGAGGATGATGGGTTCCAATTGGTTCGTGGGAAGAACAAGAAGAAGAGCGCAAAAGAGTCAGTGCCAGGTCCAACTTATACGGCTACAGGAGTTAGTCTTGCCACAAAGGACAAGAAGATGAGTAGTGCGGCCAAGCCGAAGGTGCCTTTCCATATACCCTCCATTCGTCGGCCACAGGATGAGTACCGCATAATTGTCAATAATGCCAACATCCCCTTCCAGCATGTCTGGCTTGAGCAAAACGAGGATGGGAGCGGCCTCATTCACCCTCTGGTTCATTTCTCTCTCACTCAGTCTTGAACACACACTATGTCTATTTATTCCAGCTCTTCTATTGGACCTTTTTAAAGATGATTTGATGTAATATGAATATGCTTTTTCAGGTGAAGGTGGCTTCTGTTGATTTTATTGATAGGAAAGGTGGCATACACGAACCTGTGAAGCCACTTTCACTAGAGGAGACACCTTTTAAACTTGTAGAAGAGTTGAAAGATTTGCGGGAGATGTGTACTAAATTGAAGTCTGTTACTGAATTTGCGGTTAGTTCTCTCTCTCTATTTCAGTTCAGCAGCTTTCTTATATTGCATTCATCTTGTTCTTGTCTTTCTTAATTGTATCTAATTGCTGTATTCTGAGTACAGCATTGTTTCGGTGGTTGCTTGAAGTATTTGCTTAATTAATTATAGAAATTTGTCGTTGCAATATTTTTAAGTTTCTCCATTTTGTGATCGTCAGGTTGATTTGGAGCACAACCAGTATCGGTCGTTTCAGGGTCTTACCTGCTTGATGCAAATTTCTACAAGAACCGAGGATTTCATAGTGGACACTTTAAAGCTTCGCATTTATATTGGATCCTATCTGCGTGAGATTTTCAAAGATCCAAACAAGAGAAAGGTTTCTTTAACTTCTTTTTTTATTCCTGCTTCTCCCTTTCTTCTAAAATTTGGTCTTTCTTTGTGGTAATGTTTTATTCTAAATGGTATGTAGGTAATGCATGGGGCAGATCGTGACATACTGTGGCTCCAACGGGACTTTGGGATTTATGTTGTCAATCTTTTTGACACCGGACAGGTAAATTCATTCTCTTTTTGAGTATGCATAGAGTTGTATCAAAGGGTAAATACTTTCTAGACAGGATTTTCGTTCCACTGCGAAGTCATACACTACGCATAGTCTATAACCTCTTGTGAACTGATTCTCTCTCGAAATGCTGTTAATCTTTGAATAGTTATGTAATCCTTTGTGAACTGGTTCTTGAGTGACCCTGTCATGTAACTGCACAACCTTGGTTCTCGTCTTGTACGAGCTTGCAGAACGGGAAATAAACCCTTTACTAGAGGCAGTACCACATTTAGTGCAATCCTCATTAAGCAGGGGTCTTGCACAACCTTGTTTCATGTCCAAGTTTTCCAAAGGGGCACCAGACCATTTGCCCAAAAACAGTATATAAACCATTGGTTTGTCTTATAACAGTATAATGCGAAAAATTGTGCCGTCTTTGAACTAAGTTCAACGTTTTTTACAATGATTTCTCCATTTTAGTCTTTTAAGGATTTGTACAGCATTTTTGTTTTCCCCTTAAAGCTTGAAGATGTTGACAGCCACCGCCCAATACTTGAAACCAGTGTGACACAATTTGTTTATAAGTATTAAAACTAAGATTATTAGAGTGCTAATAAATGTCTTCTGTGGATGGTTCTATGGATCATTGTACCATCTTTTTAACTATTCTGCTTTCGCTTCAATATAAATAGGCTTCCCGGGTGCTGCGTTTGGAGAGAAATAGCTTGGAGTATCTCTTACATCACTTCTGCAATGTGGAAGCCAACAAAGAGTAAATTAATAAACTCCATCTCCCCACCCCAACACGCGCGCATTCGCATGCGTGCACATACACTAGTTATGTTTATGTTACTGCTTCTGCTTCTGAAGTTCTGTAGTTATGCACTTTATGGCTTGATTGCAGATATCAAAATGCAGATTGGAGGCTGCGTCCCCTTCCAAAAGAGATGATCAAGTATATACCTAGGAATAATAATGTTCATCTTGTTACTTAAATGCTATTTTTTAGGACAGAGTAAAATCTCTTCTTCTGTTGACAGATACGCGAGAGAAGACACACATTATCTCCTATATATATATGATGTGATGAGAAATCGATTACTATCTAAATCTGTTGATGGATATGATTATCTTTTAGAGGTTTGCTCTTAATCTGTGGTGTTTCTTCTTGTATGGTTTTGTTTTTAAGTATGGTTGGAGCTACTGTTATATTTTATTGTGTTTTCAGGTGTACAATCGCAGTAGTGAAATTTGCTTGCAGATGTATGAGAAAGAACTGTTGACAGATACCTCATTCCTGAACATATATGGGTTTGTTCTCAAACTCTTTTTTACATATTTATCTAGTTTTTGCTCAGTTCTGCAACAAAACCTAACAGAAGTAAATGAATTTTGTCAGGGTGCAGGATGCTGAACTGAATGCAACACAACTTGCTATCGTTGCTGTGAGTAGTTTTGAAAGTACTCCTTTTCAAACTGGGACTGTCTAGCATATATGGATTTACATATCTAATTGTGGGGATTTGCATGTAATGCAGGGCCTATGTCATTGGAGAGACTATATAGCGCGTGCAGAGGACGAGAGTACTGGTTATATCCTTCCTAATAAAATTCTTTTGGAAATTGCGAAAGAGATGCCACTCACATCTGACAAGCTTTTACAACTGGTCAAATCAAGACACTCTGTTGTAGAACGCTACATACCTGCTGTCCTTGACATTATTCGAAACTCTATTTCTAATTCCTCTGCTTTGGAAGCTATTGCCGTGCAATTAAAACAGGCTCAACTTGAAAAGGTATATTGGGCTCTTCTTTCTTGTTTTCTTAGCTCATTACTTATTTAAAATACTTGTTAAATATTACTGGTTTTTGCTTGCAGGCTAGAGTGGCAGAGATTGAAGCAAATGGAGGACTTATTAGTAAAGTGGAGCCTCTAACTTCTCGGATAAATCTGCCGGCCTATGAGATTCCTCAACTAGTTCTACCAGTTGCTCTGGTCAATACATCGGCTAATGTCAACTATTCTAGTACCTATAATTCCAACATTCCCAGAGGTATTGAACAGGCTCCTTTAGTCAATGCATATCAAGGACAGAAGCTAGACACAGCTTCAGTACATGTAAGTGAGCCTAAGATCTCGGTGACAAATATTGGATCAGTGAACCAACATAATATCAGCGGTGGAAGCACTCCAGCAGTAAGCACCTTATCATGTTATTATCTTGCTTCTACAAACAGTCTTCTCTTTCTTTTCTGATATAAATGATCTTTGGTTTGCATATTAAATTGTGGATGGGCAAATCTTTGTTTTTACTTTAGGGGACAAAAGTAGCATCTGTACAAACACTGAAAAAACCTTCAGCTTTTGAAGCTTTGTTTGGGAAACCGTCAACCTCTGGGAAAAAGCCAAGTGGCACTGGCTCTTTAATGCAGCAGGTATTCTTTTACTGAGATATTTTATCTTCTTTTATTCCCACTATACATTGATTTTCTTATTACTCCAATCAGGTTTCATTTCTAGCCTACCCCAACTTGTTTGGGACTAAAGGCTTTGTTGTTGTTGTGGTTCCCACTATCTTGGTCTGTTTGAATCAAAGCTCGGCAGACTTCACAATTGTGCTCAGAGTTGTATTACATAACTAATTGTTTTAATTGTTGTCCAACATAGTTTCGCCAAGCTGCCAGGTAAACTTATATTTATTATGGTTCCTCTGGGGTGTGTTTGGATCGCTTGGAATAGGTCTGTTCTAGGATTAGTAACACTATTTCTAACTTAGATGCAACCCAAACATAAAATAGCATTGCTGGAACATTCTGGGTTAGCTCTGTTCTGCTAACCCAGCAAATTCATGAATTAGCAAAATAGCGACTCCAGAATAAAAACGGAGAGAGAAATTAATTAAAAAAGAACACTTGTTTATTATTATTTCCACCCTTCCTATTTTTATTTCTCTGTTGTTCAACAATGGAGCTGTGATAATTTTCCTCTTATTTCTCCGTTGTTCAACAATGGAGCTGTCAATCGCAACTGTTGACCTCTCCTTCGTATTCTCCTCGTCACCGAGAGTTGATAGATCCCTCATTTATACATCTTCCCTTCATTTTAGAAATACTCTCACCTAATTGTTCTTGCTTCACCAATTTCTCGAACTCTTGTCGCAATCTAGCAGTGCAAAGTAGGGGTAAACAAATGGCTTTAATTCTTCAGTTGGTGATACTTGATGCCGACTCGAATGTTCTCTGATCGGAGCTATCTCTTTGCACACTATTTGTTTTTCTACCGCATGTTGTATTGTTGTTGCAACTGGAGAAACTGTTTGGGGTGTTATTGGTTTTCATCATTCAATTAATTAGACCGGTTAATGGAAAATAAGACGAAATATTTCCACAAGTTCATAGTCTGCTTTTCCTTCCAATTTCAAAGTTTCTATTGTTCTCTCTATTTTCATTTGAATTAACAGTTATCATTTTGCCACAATTATGTACTGGTACACAATACCAGTATGACATGAATTGCTTTAAAATCCTGTAATATTAGTTAATATCGTCCTGTATAATATAGATTGACGGTTGCTTTCATCACCGACAAAAAAATATATGAATTAGTTGAAAAAAAATGTAAATTATTAGTTCATCACTATTCTAACTACACGTCCAAACATTATTTTCACTAATCTGAACAGCACAAAGTTAGCACTGTTATCGCACTAACCTAAAAATCACTATTTTCGTGATATTCTTGTCTACTAACCCAAACTACGCCATTCTTGCCCTAATTCTTGCACGATCCAGATGCACCCCTAGTAGTTAGTAGCACAACTATGGAACTATTCCTTTTGCATGTTGACAGGAGGATGCTAAAACTAAGGTGGAGAAGATAAAGCAAGCAGTGGCACTTCCATTCAGTTTCTCTGGCAAAGAGAAGCAGCAACCTGCTGACATCACAAGTCATGAGGTGATGATGGAAGCACCTCCTGCATTCTCTTACCTGTCAGAAACACCTTCTACTGCTTCATCATCCCAGACAGAAAGCATGCAATTAGAAGAGCCTTCTCGGCCCATGACTAATGCTGCATCTATTACTATGGGAGATGTGATTCTTTTGGAGGATGGAAATAGTGATTCACCCTCCAGCTCCCCCTCTTCTCCTACAAAGAACTCGAGCACTTCCTCTTCTTCTGAGGAAGATGAAAACGGAAAACATGAGTGGTTCCCTCAACAAGCTAAGACCACTGCTGCAGGGTCAAACTCAGAAGATGAGATGCCAGTCTCTCCAACTGAGCTCTCCTCCAGCTCTGAGAAATGCTTCAAATCCTTGAATGAATTCAAAGGCTCCAGACTGATCCAGCAGAAACCCAATCGAGAAAATGGTACCAGTTTTAAGGTGGAACCATTCGACTATGCTGCTGCTAGGAAGGAAACCCAATTTGGAGAGCCGAAAAGAAAAGGTGCCAAAGATGATGATGAAGAGGAAGGTGGCAGTGGTGGTTTTAGGAAACCCAAGAAGGGGGGTTATGGAGAGAAGAATAATAGTAAGAGATCTGTTTCTGGCAAAAGAGGGGAAGAAGATGGAGGCTTTCAGCATCCACGCCGGCGTCAGGCTTTTCCTCTTACAGGGAATAGGAGTTTTACCTATACTTAGTTCTGTTGGTCATTAGCGGAGATATTTATGGTCTGCATTATGTATTAGTTTAATTCTCTCCTTCCTTGCTGTAGAAGAGCTCTTGTAATCAAGGGTTTTGAATGAGGAAGAGGAAAAAATAATAATGAGTTAATGCTTCATTTTTTTATAATTTTTATACGCCATTTTGAATTTTCTGAAATTCTTAGAATTCGCAGTACAGTTTAATTAAAATTTTCCTTACTGTTTTGAGACCAATTAAGCGATTGAACCAAGTAAATGTAATAATCTGTTTATTCTCTTGTGTAATATCATACTTACCAATTGTTAAAGATGCATTTTTGTTATAAAATGCAGCTATTGGATTACGCTAAGCAATATATAATGTTGGATCTGGTATAATATCTGATAATAACTTGTGTGTTTATATCTTCTGTAATATATTGGATATGTAAATTGGGATAAAATTGAATAAAATGGAATAAGAGATATGAAAATGGGGTTTAATAAGAGCTTTATTGATTCACTTGTAAGAATTACAAGATGGAATTGTAACTAAGCAAGGGATAAGTTTGAAAAAACCCATTAATAGCAGGAAAGAAGAACACGTATTTTTGGAAGAGTCAAGTTCAATGTCATAAGCACTGCTCAGACAATTCCTCTATTTATATTTATCTAGCAAACTAATAAATTACAATTGCAGATAAAAATAAAAGATAAAAATGATTTCTTTCTGACATTAGCGACCTTTTGTTATTGAGCTTCAACGAACTTCGCTATTCTCTTGCGTTTCTCTTCAATTCAACATCACTCAAGGATTCTTTGATCTGCACCCCACCCCGGCTTCACATGTCAGCTCTTCTATCTCTTTAACACTTGGGCCTTTACTCCTCTTAACTGAGTCGGTGTTTAATTTACCAAGCCTGCATCCTATCTCCTCTTTTCTTCTATCGACTAGTAGTTGTGTGCTAGTAGTGTTTTAATCACGGGACGGGTCGGGTACCCGTGGATCCGACCCGTCCGGATCCACAGATCTACGAGTATGACGGAGCGGATATGCTCGGGTCCGAATTCAAAACCTCCAACTCGACCCGTGATAAATCCAGGCGGGTAAGGTCCGGACGGTTCGGGCACGGATCGGGTTGGATCCGTCCAACATTTTTTTTTAAATGAAGGAAAAATGTGATTTAAACTTAAAAAATCCGAAAATTTTTCAAAAAATCCGAAATGTGTAAAAATTATGAAATAATTGTATGAACTAATTTGATAAAATATTTATAATTATGTCATTTTTATTTATAATTATCTTTAAAATCGAATAATATTCAAATAATTTTGGAAAAATGATACAACTTTAAAAAAAATCCAAAAAAATCCAAAAAATCCGAAAAATGTGTAAAAATTATGAAATAATTGTATGAACAATTTTGATAAAATATTTTATAATTATGTAATTTTTATTTATAATTATCTTTAAAATCGAATAATATTTAAATAATTTAGGAAAAATGATACAACTTTAAAAAAATTCGAAAAAATTTCAAAAAATCTGAAAAAATGTATAAAAATTATGAAATAATTGTATGAACTATTTTGACAAAATATTTTATAATTATGTCATTTTTATTTATAATTATCTTTAAATAGAATAATATTCAAATAATTTAAGGAAAATGATACAACTTTAAAAAAAATTCGAAAAAATTAAAAAAATCAGAAAATGTATAAAATTATGAATAATTGTATGAACTATTTTGGTAAAATATTTATAATTATCTCATTTTTATTTGTAATTATCTTTAAAATCGAATAATATTCAAATAATTTAGAAAAAACTACAAACTCCAAAAAAATCTGAACAATTGCAAAAAATATGAAAAAATGTCAAAAAATTATGAAATAATATTTTGAAATTTTCGAATAATTGAAAATTTTAAAAGTTACCCTCCTTTATTTCGGGCTTGGGACCGGCTACGTGTAGTCACATTGGCGGAGTGCTAACTTTTTTTTTGTTAGTATTCTTCCAAAAAATGTGATAAAAATAAAATACTTCAAAATTAATAAAAGAAAAACATACTATAAAGCACGCATGAAATCATTGCTCAAATACCACAAATCATCGTCTTCTGCATACAGCGTTGTGTCAGAATCATCGCCAGCGTTAGGAGTTCTTGGCATATTACTACTTTCTTGAGCGACATGAGATGTGAGTCCATGAGGACTGGGACCGTGTTGATTTCGCTCTTCGGCATCAATCCAATCTTTCATACACACAAGTTGCTCGAAACGTTTTTCACCCAACTTGGTGCGTTTGTCGGTCAAAATTCTACCTGCTGAACTGAAACATGATTCAGAAGGTACGGTTGACACATGCACTGCATAAACATCGCGCGCCATTGCTGCCAACATTGGATATGCACCGGAATGTCGCTTCCACCAGTCCAGGATGTCGATGTCATCGTCTTTAAGGCTTCCCAAACAGTAGCTCAACAATTCATTGGTGTTGAGCATTTGAGGTTCATCATCTCGTAGCTCGCTAAGCAAGCCCGAAGTGTTGTTTCTGTTTGTAATAAAAAAATTGTAATTAAATATACTGTGAGTTCAAAATTTAGTAAATAATTAAATATATTGCATTCATACCTTCGTGTGCGAGGTGTCGTAGTAGTCGTACTTGAGATATGTCGAGCATTGTAAATGTCGAACATAGTGTCGAATAAAGCATTTACTTCGGCTTTCGCTGTATCATATGATAAGTTCAGATTTTGCTTATACCTCTGAAGCAATCTTATGGTGTACTTCTTCTTGAAGGCCGGATGGAGACAATTCGCGACAATGGTGATATGAGGTACTTCCTCTCAGTATTTGAGAAACTTCTCCTTCATTGCATCCACGATAGGAGTTAAATTACGATCAAGCTCCTCTGCATTTTCAAGTTGACGATAGACCTATGAGAATTGAAAAAAGAGTTACAAGAGGATGAAGAGATTAATGCAAAAAAAATGATGATTATTTACAAAATAGTTTAAATAGATATAGGTCGAGAATGAGATTACGTACCTTTGTGATGGTGTACAGATGGTGAAGTAACTCGTGTGCTGATGGTCTGTACGAGCATGAAAGTTTGATGGTGACGTTGAAAAAAACTTGGAGAAAGTCCTTCAATTTCTCCAATCGATCCCATTCTCCCATGGTGAGCATCAGTTGTATCCCGTCGGTTGAGTTGCGTAACATTTCATTTATTGCATGCTTATACGAAAAACAACGAAGGAACATTCTATATGTGGAGTTCCAACGGGTATCAACATCCCTTGGAACCATCAACTTACCCAAACCCAAACGTGAACATAATGCATGCAATTCTTGTTTTCTAATATTATTTGAATAAATGTGATGCAGTCCATCTTTGAATTTGTAAATTAACACTTTTATACCTTCAGTTTTCAGTCCATCTTTAACGGTAAGATTTAGAATATGACATGCACATTTTTGATTAAATAATCTACCATCCATTATGGGGTTTAATGCACGTATAAAATAATCAATAGATTTTATGTTATTGCTAGCATTGTCAAAAGAAATTGAAAAAATCTTGTTTTCTAAATCCCCTTTTAAATTATATTCATGCAAAGCATTAATTATGGCTTGGTAAATAACGTGTGCGGTGTGTGAAAAATCCAAGTTACGAAAACATAGAACTCGTTTCTGCAAAAGCCAATTTTCATCAATATAATGTGCTGTAATAAAAAAATATCCTAAACCATGCTTACCTGCGCTCCAACAGTCAGATGTGATTGATACATTATAGTTGGCGTAACAAAAAATGGCTAACAGTTCATTTTTCTTTTCTAAGTATTGTTTCTTGATTTCTTCCACCATTTTGTGGTGGTGAAATTTCTTGTACAATACTTGGCCACAACCTTTTATCATTAATCTGGCAAAACTAGAACAACAACCCATACTAATTGGTTGTTCTTTATGGGCAATGTATCTGGCAAATTCACTTAACATTCTTTTTTCATCATATTTGGCCAAGGTTCTTCAACCGTCTGGGTTAATATTGCTTTGCACTAACCGTTGGTCAGGTAGTTCCTATGGTTCCTTACCTTTTTCAGCATGTTTGTCAGCATGCTTTTTGAATGAATTTAAACCACAAGATTTTTTGTAAGTGAAATAACCTGCACATCCTTTTACCTTGCACCGTAAAGTCGAAACAATTTCGCTTGCATCCTTTGTTGTTTCGTAGTAATGTCACCATTCTGCATCGTATTTGGGCGCGGTTGTTTTCCTCTTCTTCTTCTGTGACGGCTCTACCTGCGCTTCTTGGATATCTGGTGATGCCTTTGATGATGGGGGGACAATTTCGTCGACAGACGAGGTCATATTTCTTGTTGGCATTTCAGGTTCTGTAGGTACAGTCATTGGTGTGAACGAAGGGAGTTGAGTCTGTGGAACGGTCTCTTGTGATACGTAGAGATGATTAGGGTATAACGGGAGGTTTGCATGTCGTGGAGGTGGGTTCATGCTTGGATTTTGTTGATAATAATACTCAGGATGTGTTTGAGGGTTAGTGTTTGCATATTGTGCGACTGACTCCTCGCCAAAAAATTCAACACTAATCCTATGTGCGAGTTCGTCAACATAGTTAGGAGGAGATGCCATATCTACAATAAGTCAATAATAACAAAAAACAACTATGAATATAAACAACTATGAAATAAAAAAGTAAAAATATAGGCGGAATTTCTTCCAGCCATGTAATAAAAAAATAAAAAAACTCTGATAATAACCAGTGCCAATATAAAAAAAATTAAACAAGTAGGCGGAATTTCTTCCAGCCATGTAATAAAAAAAATAAAAAGCTCTGGTAAGGACCAGTGCCAACATAAAAAAATTAAACATGTAGGCGGAATTTCATCCAATCATGTAATATAAAAATAAAAGCTATGGTAATGACCAGTGCCAATATGAAAAAATTAAACAAGTAGGCGAAATTTCTTCCAGCCATGTAATAAAAAAATAAAAAATTCTGGTAATTACCACTGCCAATATAAAAAAATTAAACAAGTAGGCGGAATTTCTTCCAGCCATGTTATAAAAAAATAAAAAGCTCTGGTAATGACCAGTGCCAATATAAAAAAAATTAAACAAGTAGACGAAATTTTTCAACCATGTAATAAAAAATAAAAATTACGAAAAGAATAATGCAAAAATAAAAGATAAGTTAAAAATAAGAAATGCAAAAATTGAAGCATAGAAATCTACATTAAATCTTATCTACCTTTGAATAATCTAGAAGTTGCAAGAAAGAATGTCGAAATTTCGTTTCTTTTTGACACCGAAACGAATAAATGTAAATTAACTAAATATCTAAGATTACTTAATTATATCTAAATGTATTTAACTTAATAACTTATAAATTTCGAAATTAAAATTTTGAGAGCAATGAGAATTGATAATTGATTTGAGAATTTGTGAAATGAGAGAGAATGAGAATTGATTTGTGAAGAATGAGAATTGAGAATTTGAATTTTTGAAAAAAAAATCTGCATATTATTATAATATTTTTTTATTTTTTCGAATTTTTTGAATTTGATTTGACAAAAGGTGAAATAAAGGTGACAAAAGGTAAAATAGGTTAATATGGGTGTAAATTTGAACTTTTAAAATAATTTCTGCACAATATTTTTTTATTTTTTTTCAATTTTTTTTTGAATTTTTTGAATTTGATTTGACAAAAGGTGAATAAAGGTGACAAAAGGTAAAAAAGGTTAATAGGGGTATAAATTTGAATTTTTTTTTAAAATAATTTCTGCACAATATTTTTATATTTTTTTTTATTTTTTTCGAAATTTTTGAATTTGATTTGACAAAAGGTAAAATAGGTTAATAGGGGTGTAAATTTGAATTTTTTAAAAAAATAATTTCTGCACAATATTTTTATATATATTTTTTTATTTTTTTCGATTTTTTTGAATTTGATTTGACAAGATGTTAAATAAAGGTGAAATATGGGTCAAAGGGGCTGTCACGGGACGGGGGGGTTGGATCCGATGGGTCGGGTAGCACGGGTCTGGGGGGCGGGTAGCACGGGTTTGGGGCGCGGGTCCACGGGTCGGGCACGGGCGGGTCTTGGGATGGGTCGGACATGGGTCTACACGGGCACGGGTTTAGACGGGTTTGGGGGATTTGGGGCCAATCCGACCCGTGATAGATCCGTGGATCCCGGGGTAGATCCGGGCACGAGCACGGGACGAGCGGGTTGGATCAAAGGGTCGGGTAGCACGGGTCTGGGGGGCGGTCATAGGGGCTGTCACGGGTCGGGCGGGTTGGATCCGACGGGTCGGGTAGCACGAGTCTGGGGGGCGGGTAGCACGGGTTTGGGGCGCGGGTCCACGGGTCGGGTAGGGCGGGTCCACGGGTCGGGCACGGGCGGGTCTTCGGATGGGTCGGACACGGGTCTACACGGGCACGAGTTTAGACGAGTTTGGAGGATTTGGGGCCAATCCGACCCGTGATAGATCCGGGCACGGGCACGGGTCAGGCACGAGCTGGTAGACCCGCCTGGATTTTTTTAAACCCTATGTGCTAGTCTTACTACCTTCAGTACTAGTCTCACACTCTTACCACCTTCAGTATCGATCAGTGCTGACAATATGGCTCCCTCCAAATCTGACTTATTCTCAGGATGATGGTTTAGAATTGAGCTCTCAACGTCAGGTAATTCTCCCAAGTGACATCTTCATCACCCAGGTTAGACCACTTGCATAAAACCTCAGCTGCTGGCTTGCTGCATCATCTCTCCGTCTAACCAATCTTCTATCCAATATTGTCAATGGTTAAATTCTCAACCTTCCTTCAGGATCCAAAAGAGATAGTTTTGCAATTGGTTGAGTATCATCTCCAATTTTCTTTTTGAGTTGATAGACATGAAAAATTGGGTGTATGAGAGAACACAGTGGCAAATTGAACTTGTAAGCAGCCTCTCCATATTTGTCCAAGATTTCAAAAGGCCAATAGAACCTTGATTTCAATTTCTGACACACATCCTTCTTGTGCATTGACACTTGCCTATACAGTTGAAGTTTCAAATAAACTCAATCACCAATGTTAAATTTTCTCTCAAACCTTCTCTTGTCAGCATAGTGCTTTATTTTTTCCTAGGCACTAGTCAATTGAACTCTCAATAACCTCATAGCCTCTTGCCTATCCTGAAGCACTTGTTCAACAATAAGATTATTGTTCTTGGTACTGAGCCCATGGGTAAATGGGAAGGTGCATAGTCATACAAAGCTTCAAAAAGAGTAGTTTGCAAAGTAGTATGAAAATTATGTGTTATACCACCATTCAGGCTTCAGCCAATGGCACCCACCTGACCCACTTCCTAGACTAGTGAAAAGCCATACACCTCAAATAAGTTTCAAGGCACTAATTGAGCCTTTCAGTCCGACCATCAGTTTGGGGGTGATAAGTTGTGCTTAGATTGAATTCACTCCCAGTTTATCTAACAAGTATTTCCACAAGTGTATGGTAAAGGTGGGATCTCTGTCCGTTATGATTTTAAGTGATAAATTATGTAACATTTAGACTGTTTCTAAGAAAGCATGTGCCATCTCAGTTGCTTTGAAAGGATGAGAGAGTGTGATCAAGTGACAATACTTAGTAAATTTGTTAATGATTACCATAAGGGCGTCGTTATATTCACACTTAGGCAAGCTAGTAATGAAGTCTATGATAGTGGTTTGTCAAGCTCCATCTGGTATGAGAATAGATTCCAAAATGTCAGGAAGATTTACTCTTTCACTTTTGTTCATTAGACAAACATCTCAGCTTTGCACAAGAGTCAATACCTCCTGCTAGAGATGAGGCCAATATTTTTTTTTTGACCCTTAGGTAGGTATCTAAAATATCAGAATGCCCTCCTACACTTGAATCACGAAGGAACTGAATCACTTTACATCTTCAGTTGCCATTGGTATCCACATAAACCTTTCATTTTTTTTCTGATTATGCCTTTGTGGATGATGGGCCAAATTATACACATATTTATCAAGTTTAGGGTAAATCAATTCCAAACAAACAAGTTTTTAGCCCAAAAGAGTTCAATTCACTACCTTGCAGTGTTTTAGTGCAGAAACATGTACTTGTGAGCAAAAGAGGTACAAGTAAGGACAATGGAGCAAGCTAGAAGTGCAAAAGTAGCAATTGGACCATCTGCCAAATCAATTGCGACCGCAGAAGTACTTATTATGGCCGCAATCAACCTCTACAGGCCAAGAGAAGAAGAACAGCCTAA
This sequence comes from Eleocharis quinqueflora, assembly GCA_964058865.1. NCBI lineage: Eukaryota > Viridiplantae > Streptophyta > Magnoliopsida > Poales > Cyperaceae > Eleocharis > Eleocharis quinqueflora. The sequence continues at coordinate 113,837 of CAXKVX010001140.1, forward strand.
TTCAGCTTTATTGCGAGCGCAAGGTATATCCCTACGGCCGCAATATAAGTTGGCAGAGAGCTGTTAATTCAAGGAAGTTGCCAACTCCAATTATTGCGGCCACAGGAGTTATTATTGCGCTCGCAATAGAACGTGCATGACCATGACAAAGAGGTGATAACTCTCACTCGAGGTATGTTGCGACCGCAATAAAAGTTATTGCCCCCGTAATAGACCTGCGCAGAAGCACAAATAGGAAGTTCCAGCAGTTTGTTTTTAGATTTTGCTTCCCTTTATATGCATATGGTTATTAGAAGTAGGTGTGAAGTTAGACGAATTTAGCCAGTAACAAAGGATTAGGATTTAGAAAAATCACAGAAAAGGGAAGAAGAAGAAGAAGAGGAGTGCTACCTTGGCAATCTCGGTTGTATATCTCTTTTCTCTATCTCTTTCTTTTTACTTCTACCATGTTTAGCCCCTTAGCCATGTCCGGCTAAGTTGTATTAGGACTTGTTATGATGAATTGAAACTCTTGTTAATGCTTGTTTGTAATAAATTTCTTACTTGGTTTTGCTTTCTATTTTACTTGTGCAATTTCATGAATTGTGATCTTAGAGTTTAATTCTAGACCTTGACCATAGAAAGCATGACAATTAATTGACTAAGTACCGAGAGGTGATGCTAATCGATTGTCCATCTCATGACTTGCTTGCTATATGAATTGTTTTATTTTCAAGATTTAATGTTTGTAATAAAGATATTGAATATTAGATCTAGATCATAGGAAGTAGGGTGATTAACGAACTAACTACCGAAAGGTGACGTTTGTTGATTACAGGTTTACTTAATTATCATAACGAATTGTATCAAGTACCAAGAGGCGACATATGATGACTTAGGATAATTAGGTTGGTATGCACTTAATGGGTTTTGACTAGTTTAACCAAGTACCGAAATGTGAAGCCATAAGTAGTGCAAACACGGTACCGAAATAGAAATATCACTTGGTACCAAATCTGAAACCATACCCTCATAATACCAAGATATTAATTACCAAATAAATAATGATAATTGTGGATATATTATCTTAACAAACCTAATCGTTTGTTAATTGAGTCAAGTTCTAAATTACTTTCAATTTTTAGTTTAAAGCGATCAAACAATTCAAATCTGAAACTTTTCTTTTCTCGTTCGTCTTTGCTTAGATTAAAATTACTTAAATCTGAAAACTAAAACCAAATTGTCCCTGTGGATTCGACCCCTAAGTACTACAATAGACAGTTGTATACTTGCAACTTCTAAATAGGAACTAGGGTTAATAAACTCAACATCAAGTTTTTGGCGCCGTTGTTGGAGACAACAGTGATTTTAGTTTCAGATTTTTGATAATTTGATTTAAGATACCCATTTGACAATCAAATGACATACGGTGTTGGAATTTTGGACGAATTAATGGATTGAGAAACAAACGAACATAGACAAATTTCTAATTCCTTGTGATTTCGATTCAATTGGTCGACGACTCGAAAAAGCAACCGGTAGGAGTTATTAGAGATTTTCCAATCTTGATTGACAAGTTTCTAATTCCTTGTGATTTCATTATCATGGAAATGAACGTAGACCCCCAAGTACTCTTGATTTTGGGTAGGCCATTTTTGACTATCACCGGATCCATCATTGATGTCAAGAATTGGGTACTTACCTTGCAAATTGGTGACAAACGGGTTATTTTTAATGCCAACAACAATGTTTCAGAAGATTCTCATGAAAGAGACGTTGTCGACATAAAAGATAGCCCTCCCAAGAGCGATTTTAGTGACATCACAGGCACTAATCCGTCATGGGAAGGGGCATCTTGAGATGAACCCAAGCCATGTACGCAGTTTGAGGGCACCTCGAGTGAATTCATAGATTCCAATGTTGATTATGATTCAGACGATTCTACAGAATGGAAAACCATGAGTAAATTGGAAGAAAATTGTGATCAACTCGAAGCTATGACCCTAGAGGACAAGGAAACATTACGAAATTATTCCAACTTAGTTGATGTTGAGACACTCATTGTCAAAGTGGAGCAACTAAAGTTGGAATTCGAGAGGCAATTGAAGGAACCTTGATATCACATGCGTTTGTGGAGAGCCCAAGACCACGGAGGACATCACGCACCACAAGAGCCATCACCGCGCCATTCTTCGCATCAGCCGTGATTTATCACGGCTTTGTGAGCTTTCTTATTCTCTTTCTATTTTCTTTCAATTTATTTATTGCACCAGGTCGTTGCATTAGATAGGCTTGGGGGAGGGTAATTAGAGAATTATATCTTGTATCTTTACTTGCTTTGAATCAGTCCAGTCTACGTTTTTTTTTGTTTTTATGTGTGTTTTTCTAGAGTTTTAAAAAGAAAATTTTGGTATTTCAACTCAATTTTCGTGATTTCAATGGTATAACGTCATACACACCAAAAATATCTTATTAATTGCGTTCTAAAAAACAAAATATATTTTATTACATGTTTATTTCTTGTTTTGCATAAAAAAATTTGAAAATACAAAAAATCACAAAATTTAAAATTTTGATATAATTAATCCGCTAAATAACCTTTGATCGATGGGTTTGACGAATTCAGTCATCCATTAGATTGATCTTTGGTCAGAAATTTGTTGTGCTATTTAATTAGAACCATAAGTATTTCAAAAAAGGATTTTCCTTATTGCCTTGAGTTACGGTATTTTAGTGATAGTGGTATAGAATTAGTAAACTCATAAGTGAATTAAGTGAATGTTTACCACCATTAAATGAACTTCTTGACGAAGAAACGCTTCTCGTAGGAGGCTCTGATTCTTGGTGGAGTTTTATTGAAACATTACCACCCATAAGTGAATTACTCGGATCAGAAACACTTCTCGTAGTAGGATAAGATGTTTCGAGATGTATTCTTGAATGGCTACCAGTCATAAATCATGTACTCGGACAATAAGCACTTACAATAGTATTAAGTGCTTCTTCATGGTGTTTAAGTGAAACAATACCACCCTTAAATGAATTACTCGATGAAGAAACACTTCTCGTAGTAGGCTATGAAGTATTGTGGAGTTATCTTGAAAGTTTACCTCCCATAATTGAAGGTACTCGACCAGAAGCTGTTCTCGTAGTAGGATAAGATACTCTGGGATGTTTTCTTGAATGATTATCATCCGTAAATAAAGTACTCAGACATAAGGCACTTAGAGTGGTATTCCATGCTTCTTTGTTGTGTTTTGGTAAAAAGAACCACCCATAACTGAAGTATTCGAAAAAGAAACAGTTCTCGTGGTAGGCTATGATGCTTTGTGGAGATTTTTTGATAGGTTACCACCCACAAATGAAGTACACGGATCAAAAACACTTCTCGTATTAGGATAAGATGATTTGTGGTGTTTTCTTTAATGGTTACGACCCATAACTGAAGTATTCAGACATGAAGCACATGGAGTGGTATTCTAAACTTCTTCATAGTGTTTTAGTGTAAGGTTGCCACCTTTAAATGAAGTACTTTATGAAGAAACACTTCTCGTAGTAGGCTATGAAATTTTGTGGAGTTTTCTTGAAAGTTTACCCCCCATAATTGAAGGTACTCGATCAGAAAATGTTCTGGTAGTAGAATAAGATGTTTTTTTTTATGTTTTATTTATGATTACTACCCATAAATGAATACTCAGACATAAGGTACTTAGAGTGGTATTCTATGCTTCTTCGTTGTGTTTTTGTGAATGGTTACCACCCATAAATTATGCACTCCAAGAAGGAACACTTTTCCTAGTAGGCTATGATGTTTTGTGGAGTTTTCATGAATGGTTATCACTCATAAATGATGTACTCGGACCAAAAACACTTCTCGTAATAGGATAAGATGCTATGAGATGTTTTCTTGAATGATTACCACCCATAAATGAAGTACTCATACATAGGGCACTTAGAGTGATATTTTTATGCTTCTTTGTTGTGTTTTATTGAAAAACCACCCATAATTGATGTATTCGAAGAAGAAACACTTCTCATGGTAGGCTATGATTCTTTGTGGAGTTTTATTGATATGTTACCATTCACAAATGAAGTGCACGGATCAAAAACACGTCTCGTATTAGGATAAGATTATTTGTGGTGTTTTCTTTAAAGAATACCACCGATAACTGAAGTATTCGAACATGAAGCACTTGCAGTGGTATTCTAGCTTCTGCCTAGTGTTTTACTTAAAGATTGCCATCCTAAATGATGTGCTCGATGAAGATACACTTCTCGTAGTAGGCTATGATGTTTTGTGGAGTTTTCTTGAAAGTTTAACATCCATAATTGAAGGTACTCGATCAGAAACTGTTCTGGTAGTAGTATAAGATGTTTTGTATGTTTTATTGTATGATTACTACCCATAGATGAGTACTCAGACATAAAGTACTTACAGTGGTATTCTATGCATCTTGGTTGTGTTTTTGTGAATGGTTACCATCCATAAATTATGCACTGAAAGAAGAAACACTTCTCATAATAGTCTATGAAGTTTGGTGAAGTTTCCTTGAATGTTTACCCCACATAATTGAAGGTACTCGATTAGAAACTGTTCTGGTAGTAGGATAAGATGTTTTGTATTGTATGATTTCTAGCATAAATGAGTAATCAGATATAAAGTACTTAGAGTGGTATTCTATGCTTCTTCGTTGTGTTTTTGTGAATGGTTACCACCCATAAATGAACCACTCGAAGAAAAAACACTTCTCGTATTAGGCTATGATGCTTTGTGGAGTTTTCTTGAATGGTTACCAATCATAAATGAAGTAATCAGACCAGGAACACTTCTTGTAAAAGGATAAGATGCTTTGCGATGTTCTCTTGAATGATTACCACTCATAAATGAAGTACTCAGATATAAGGCACTTAGAGTGATATTCTATGCTTCTTTGTTGTTTTTTAGTGAAAAAACCACCCATAACTGAAGTATTCTAAGAAGAAATACTTCTCGTGGTAGACTATGATGCTTTGTGGAGTTTTCTTGATATTTTACCACCCACAAATGAAGTACACAGATCAAAAGCACTTCTTGTATTAGGATAAGATGCTTTGAGATGTATTCTTGAATGGCTACCAGTCATAAATGAAGTACTCGAACATTAAACACATACAATGGTATTCGATGCTTCTTCGTGGTTGTTATGTGAAATGTTACCACCCTTAAATGAATTACTCAATGAAGAAACACTGCTAGTAGTAGGCTATGAGATTTTGTGGAGTTTTCTTGAAAGTTACCCCCCATAATTGAAGGTACTCGATCAGAAACTGTTCTGGTAGTAGGATAAGATGTTTTTTGATGTTTTTTATATGATTACTATCCATAAATGAATACTCAGATAGAGTTGTATTCTATGCTTCTTCGTTGTGTTTTTGTGAATGGCTACCACTCATAAATGATGCACTCGAAGAAGAAACAGTTCTCCTAGTAGGCTATGATGTTTTGTGGAGTTGTTTTGAATGGTTATCGCTCATATATGAAGTACTGGACCAGAAATACTACTCGTAGTAGGATAAGATGCTCTGGGTTGTTTTCTTGAATGATTACCACCCGTAAATGAAGTACTCAGAAATAAGGAACTTAGAGTGATACTTCATGCTTATTTGTCGTGTTTTAGTGAAAAACCACCCATAACAGAAGTATTTAAAGAAGAAACACTTCTCGTTGTAGGCTATGATGCTTTGTGGAGTTTTCTTGATAGATTACCACCTATAAATGAAGTCCACGGATCAAAAACACTTCTCGTATTATGATAAGATGCTTTGTGGTGTTTACTCTAATGAATACCACCGATAACTGAAGTATTCAGACATGAAGCACTTGGAGTGGTATCTAAGCTTCTTCGTGGTGTTTTAGTGAAATGTTGCCACCCTTAAATGATGTATTCGATGAAGAAACACTTCTCGTAGTAGGCTATGAAGTTTTGTGGAGTTTTCTTGAAAGTTTACCCCCCCCCCCCCCCTCCATAATTGAAGGTACTCGATCAGAAACTGTTATGGTAGTAGGAGAAGATGTTTTTTTATGTTTTATTGTATGATTTCTACCCATAAATGAGTAATCAGACATAAAGTACTCAGAATGGTATTCTGTGCTTCTTCGTTGTGTTTTTGTGAATGGTTACCATCCATAAATGAACCACTCAAAGAAGGAACATTTCTCGTAGTAGGCTATAATGCTTTGTGGAGTTTTCTTGAATGGTTACCACTCATAAATGAAGTAATTGAACCAGGAACACTTCTTGTAGAAGGATAAGATACTTTGTGCTGTTCTCTTGAATGATTACCATCTATAAATGAAGTACTCAGATATAAGGCACTTAGAGTGATATTCTATGCTTCTTTGTTGTTTTTAGTGAAAAACCACCCATAACTGAAGTATTCCAAGAAGAAATACTTCTCGTGGTAGACTATGATCCTTTGTGGAGTTTTCTTGATATTTTACCACCCACAAATGAAGTACACAGATCAAAAGCACTTCTTGTATTAGGATAAGATGCTTTGTGATGTTTTCTTTAATGATTACCACCCATAACTGAAGTATTGGGACATGAAGCACTTAAATGGTATTCTAAGCTTCTTCGTGGTGTTTTAGTGAAAGGTTGCCAGAAATAAATGAAGTACTCGATGATGCAATACGTAGTAGGCTCTGATGCTTTGTACAGTTTTCGTGATAGGTTACCGCCCACAAATGAAGTACTAGGTTCAGAAATCTTTTTCGTAGTAGGATAAGATGCTTTGTGGTGTTTAAGTGAATGGTTACCACCCATAAGTGAATTACTCTCATCAGAAACACTTCTCGTAGTAGGATAAGATGCTTTGAGATGTATTCTTGAATGGCTACCAGTCATAAATGAAGTACTCGAACATTAAGCACATACAGTGGTATACAGTTTTTTTATATGATTACTATTCATAAATGAATACTCAGATAAATGATGCACTCGAAGAAGAATCAGTTCTCCTAGTAGGCTATGTTGTTTTGTGGAGTTTTATTGAATGGTTACCGCTCATATATGAAGTATTGGACCAGAAATACTACTTGTAGTAGGATAAGATGCTCTGGATTGTTTTCTTGAATGATTACCACCCGTAAATGAAGTACTCAGAAATAAGGAACTTAGAGTGATATTTCATGCTTATTTGTTGTGTTTTAGTGAAAAACCACCCATAACAGAAGTATTTGAAGAAGAAAGACTTCTCGTGGTAGGCTATGATGCTTTGTGGAGTTTTCTTGATAACTTACCACCTATAAATGAAGTGCACGGATCAAAAACACTTCTCGTATTAGGATAAGATGCTTTGTGGTGTTTTCTCTAATGAATACCACCGATAACCGAAGTACTCGGACATGAAACACTTGGAGTGGTATCTAAGCTTCTTCGTGGTGTTTTAGTGAAAGGTTGCCACCCTTAAATGATATATTCGATAAAGAACACTTCTCGTAGTAGGTTATGAAGTTTTGTGGAGTTTTCTTGAAAGTTACCCCCCCCCCCTCATAATTGAAGGTACTCGATCAGAAATTGTTCTGGTAGTAGAATAAGATGTTTTTTTATGTTTTATTGTTTGATTACTGCCCATAGATAAGTACTCAAACATAAAGTACTTAGATTGATATTCTATGTTTTTTCGTTGTGTTTTTGTGAATGATTACCACTCGTAAGTGTTGCACTCAAAGAAGAAACACTTCTCCTAGTAGCTAAGATGTTTTGTGGAGTTTTTTTGAATGGTTACCACTCATAAATGATGTACTCGGACCAAAAACACTTCTCGTAGTAGGATAAGATGCTTTGTTTCTTGAATGGTTACCACTCATTAATGAAGTACTCAGACATAAGGCACTTAGAGTGATATTGTACGCTTCTTTGTTGTGTTTTAGTAAAAAACCACCCAGAAGTGAAGTATTTAAAGAAGAAACACTTCTTGTGGTTGACTCGATGCATTGTGGAGTTTTATCGATAAGTTAGCACCCACAAATAAAGTACACGGATCAAAAACACTTCTCGTATTAGGATAAGATGATTTGTGGTGTTTAATTAATGATTACCAGCCATAACTGAAGAGTGGGACATGAAGCACTTAAAGTGGTATTCTGAGCTTCTTCATGGTGCTTTAGTAAAAGGTTGCCACCCTTAAATTAAGTACGCTATGATGCAATACTTCTCGTAGTAGGCTTTGATGCTTTCTTCAGTTTTCTTGATATGTTACCACCCGTAAATGAAGTACTCAGACATAAGGCACTTAGAGTGGTAATCCATGTTTTTTTGTTGTGTTTTAGTAAAAAAAAACCACCCATAACTGAAGTATTCGAAGAAGAAACATTTCTCGTGGTAGGCTATGATGCTTTGTGGATATTTCTTGATAGGTTACCACCCACAAATGAAGTACACGGATCAAAAACAATTCTCATATTAGGATAAGATGATTTGTGGTGTTTTCTTTAATGGTTATGACCCATAACTGAAGTATTCGGACATGAAGCACATGGAGTGGTATTCTAAACTTCTTCGTAGTGTTTTAGTGAAAGGTTGCCACCTTTAAATGAAGTACTCGATGAAGAAACACTTCTCGTAGTAGGCTATGAAATTTTGTGGAGTTTTCTTGAAAGTTTACCGCCCATAATTGAAGGTACTCGATCAGAAATTGTTCTGGTAGTAGGATAAGATGTTTTTTTTAATGTTTTATTTATGATTACTACCCATAAATGAATACTCAGACATAAGATACTTAGAGTGGTATTCTATGCTTCTTCGTTGTATTTTTGTGAATGGTTACCACCCATAAATTATGCACTCCAAGAAGGAACACTTCTCCTAGTAGGCTATGATGTTTTGTGGAGTTTTCGTGAATGGTTATCACTCATAAATGATGTACTCAGACCAAAAACACTTCTCGTAATAGGATAAGATGCTATGGGATGTTTTCTTGAATGATTACCACCCGTAAATGAAGTACTCATACATAGGGCACTTAGAGTGATATTTTTATGCTTCTTTGTTGTGTTTTGTTGAAAAACCACCCATAACTGATGTATTCGAAGAAGAAACACTTCTCATGGTAGGCTATGATTCTTTGTGGAGTTTTGTTGATATGTTACCATCCACAAATGAAGTGCACAGATCAAAAACACGTCTCGTATTAGGATAACATTCTTTATGGTGTTTTCTTTAAAGAATACCATCGATAACTGAAGTATTCGGACATGAAGCACTTAGAGTGGTATTCTAAGCATCTTCGTGGTGTTTTAATTAAAGATTGCCATCCTTAAATGATGTACTCCATGAAGAAACACTTCTCGTAGTAGGCTATGAAGTTTTGTGCAGTTTTCTTGAAAGTTTACCACACATAATTGAAGGTACTCGTTCAGAAACTGTTCTTGTAGTAGGATAAGATTTTTTTTATGTTTTATTGTATGATTACTACCCATAGATGAGTACTCAGACATAAAGTACTTGAGTGGTATTCTATGGTTCTTCGTCGTGTTTTTGTGAATGTTTTCCACTCATAAATGATGCACTCGAAGAAGAAATACTTTTCCTAGTAGGCTATGATATTTTGTGGAGTTTTCTTGAATGGTTACCACTCATAAATGATGTACTCGAACCAAAAACACTTCTCGTAATAGGATAAGTTGCTTTGGGATGTTTTCTTGAATGATTACCATCCATAAATGAAGTACTCAAACATAAGACACTTAGAATGATATTCTTTGCTTCTTTGTTGTGTTTTAGTGAAAACCCACCCAGAACTAAAGTATTTCAAGAAGAAACACTTCTCGTGGTAGACTATGATGTTTACAAGAAGAAACACTGATAAAAAAGAAGAAACACTATTCTACTTTGTTGTGTTTTCTTGATAGGTTGCCACCCACAAATAAAGTACACGGATCAAAAACACTTCTCGTATTAGGACAACATAATAAGAAAGCAATTCTCCAAGTTTACAAGCACTAACTGAGCAGCAACAAGAGCACTGAAGCCTTCTCCTTCTAGCATCCAAGCCTTCTAATTGTCTATTCGCGATAATTTTTAGTTTTTTTGTTTGGTCGACTACATTGTATTGTCAATCACGACTATTTACCTTTGTAGAGCGGTGTAAACCACTGCAAATATTTGAAGACTTTTGGATATCCCTTATTGTAAAACATTAGTTTTAGTTGAACTAGTCCCGAAAGGTATTTTGGATCCGGGGTCCCGTGGATGTAGGCTTAGTTGATAAGTCGAACCACGTTACATAACATGTTCTCTTGCTATCTATGTTGCTCTCTTTCTCTTACTATCTTTACTCTTGCTTGAATTAATTAGAATTACATCATTACTTGCTTACTTAACTTAGCTAGGTGATTAAGGTTCAAAAGTTATATTTGAAATTGTTATATGATTCCGCAATCATTTTAGGCCTTTATCCTCTTGTTCCAAATAACAAAGATCACATCATAGCCCTTGATAGATAAGGGACTGAGGTCACTATTGAACTATTTCCCTTGAATTGAAAAGGCTAATGAGATACATTTAGAGTCAGTCATCATCTTCTCACCATTGGCAACCATCATAATCATCGGTGCCCTTGTAACACGGTAGGATCTATAAAATTATGATTGCTATCACTATCAACCAAAGCACACACTGGCTTTTGTCCTATCATACCCTTGAACCTCATTGTGTTAATAGATTGAGACGTAGAAGAATGCATAGAGACAACAACCTCTTCGGGTGCAATTAGTACCTCTTTACTTTGAATTTCGTCACCAACACCTTGTTGATCTCTACTTTGCCCCTCAGCATCAACAAGGCCCAACAACATATGTACTCTCACCTTACACTGGTGACCTAGGAAGTACCTATCACCACATTTAAAACATTGGCCCATAGCTCTCCTTTGGTCTAAAATAGTACTTATATTAGGTTGAGTAGGTGTTGTGGTTTTGAGATCAACTGCTTGTTAAAATGGGATCCTAAGGTCAAGTGCTAGTGCGAATGAGTTTTAACAAATACAATCCACAATTTAGACCTTAATCACCTAGCTAAATTTACAAGCAAGCAAGTACGGATAGCAATTGAGCAAACCAAGATAATAAAGTGCAAATATAATAAAGAGAGAGAGAGAGAAAAGAGCAAAGAGAGCAAGAGAACATGCGTTATAACGCGGTTCGGCCTACAAACAAACTAGGCCTACGTCCATAGGACTCCAAAACAAAACTTCCTTTCGGGACCGAATCCACTAATCAATAATAGTTTTACAATTGCAGAATCTATCTTTGGTTTCTTCTCACATAGGCAAATCAATCTTAGATTCCTAAACCTATGCAAGGGGCTACACCACTCTACAAGGTACGTAAAAGGTCTGATTGACAACACAATAATGCACTACTTGACAACACAATGTAGCACACCAAAAGACTAACAAAGCTAGCAAACAAGTGTTCTCGAATCGACAATTAGATGATTGTAGCTATCCTAATTCTCTTAAGTTTAGGTAGGTCTAGGAGAGGTCTTTAGTGCTCTTTTTGATGCTCAAATATGAGTTTGAAAGCTTGGATTGACTTAGATTGATCTTCCTGATTTGCAACCCCAAGGAATATATAGACTGGCACTTTTTGAAGTCTTGCAATCTTGAAATCTTGTCCTTGCATTACAGAACCTATTATAATGGGTGAGGAACCCATCACAACGGGTGAGGAACCCATCACAACGGGTGAGGAACCCGTTGTGACGGTTAAGTAATGCGTTATAGTAACACATGGCTCTAGAAACTCCTCTGTTTTCAATACTTCTCCTGTAATCTATTACAACAAATTGGGAACTCGTGGTGATAGGTGGGCAACCCGTTATGACATGCTGATGACCCATTGTGATGGGTTGTCCATGCGTTATGGTAGCGCATAGCTCTGAAAATGTCCAATTTGCTTGCTCTTGATGTCTTTGTGAATGTCTTGACTTGTACATGCATCTTTGAGCCTTTGCATCATCAATATGTACATATATAAACTTGCATCTCATCAAAACTCAATTGTGCAAGGTTAGTGCTGATTTGTTTTGCAAATCGTCAAATGAGAGATGAGTTTAATCCAACAATGCCTTCCCTTTGTCATTGGAAAACTTGGAGGTAAATGTGAAAAAATGAGGGGTAAATTTGGTAGTAGCCTTGAACTATTGTAATTGATTGTTCACAGCACTCTCCATGTGTAGTGAATATTCAAAAGCCTCCTCAAGAGACTGTGGCTTGAAAGCTCTAAGATATGGTTTAATGTCAACTCTCAATTTGATTATGTATGCTTCAATAAAATCATTCTTAGAAAATTACATATTTCCAAAAGCAATTTAGCCTTAACTCTTTCAAACTCATCCATATAGTGCTCAATAGTGCCTGGCTGATGCAAATATTTCAACTCTTCTAAAGCACTTTTTTTGGATTAAACTAATCAACTTATCTCTTGTTTGACAATTTGCAAAACACATAAAGTACTAATCTTGCACATTGAGTTTTGGTGAAGATGCAGGTTAAAACATGTACAACCCAATGTCAAACATGCTCAAACATGTCATGGACAAGTCAAGACATGGTCTAAGCATCAAGAAAAGGCTTCAAGTCACAAGACAGAGCACAATGTTACTATAACTCTAGGCAACTCGTTATAACGTGTCCAGAAGGCATTATAATGAGTCCCCAAGGCGTCATAATGCCTCAGGAGGAGAGAGAAGGCCAAGATGCTGGAATTTCCCGAGACAAGCATTACTGTAATGCTCCAGCAAGGCGTCACAACTAGTGGGCATCCGTTATAACGCCTCAATCATGCGTTATAATGAGTCAGAAGTTTTTTGACTCACATGTCAGCTGCAGAAGGGCAAAAGGAGGAAATGCCCAAGGCGTTATAACGCCTTCCCATATGTTATGGATAATCATGTAGTGCCAGAGGCAATTATTCACAGATCAAGATCCAAGAAGTACTCAACATATATAAAGATTACATATACGACCCAGAAGGTTATCAAAACATTAAGACAAGCTTCCAATCTACAATTGAGCACCAAAGAGAGTCTCTTTCAAGTCTCCCCAAAATATCTAAACCTGAGAGCACTTAAGATAGCTACCAATTCTCTAGTTGCATATCCGAGAATATTCTTTTGCTATTTGATTAGCTTTTGGTGCATCACACTTGTGTTGTCAAGTGGTGCATCCATGTCCTTAATTGTATAGTTAATTGGACATTTGTAGTAGTGTAGTGTGGTGTTGTCCTTTGTATCGAGTTAGGAGAATAAGATTGGCTATCTTGTGTTGAAAGAAGTCAAAGATCGTCTTCGTTCCTTTGTAAAGACATTTGGTTATAGTGTAACGGTCCAGAAGACATTTTATTCCGAGAGACCCATGGACGTAGGCCTAATTTTTTTTTATAGGCCGAACCACGTTACATATTGTGTCACTTGTGTTTGATTGCTCTCTCTTCTCTCTTCTCTCTCTCTCTCTCTCTTTTAGCTCTCTGATCTCTATTTTGTGATTTGCTCTTAGAATTGCTTGCTAAATTGATTGACTAGGTGATTAAGGTCTAAAAGATTTGAATTGAATTGAAATCACTTATGCACAACTACTTGACTTTAGTCTTGTGATTTTTAGCGAAAATTCACATCACACATTCTAACACTTTTCACATTGGGTCGTTGGAACCTTGTCACAACTAATTGAATCAATTGTTCTCAATCAGGAGGCTCATGGTCAATGATATACCCATCAAACCAGTCACTAGTTTTATCTCTAAAATGCAAGAAGTCATTCTATATATGTACTAAAGTTGAACTTGGTAGAGATCAAAGTACATGGTATACTTACGGATCCATTCAAGAGATTAGTTCCATTGAATGAGAAACACTCATATTTAGACAACATCAAACGATTGTTAGGATAAGGATCAGATCCTGAACCCCTATGGGTTTGGTTGGTGGAAAGGTGAAGGCGAGCAACATCATCATCTGTGTCAGGGTGGTTCTGTGACAACGAATAATGGCATCCCACCTTAGATCTAATTCATGAATTTCTTATCTCAGTTCCCGAGCTATGGATTGAGTTTTTCTTGGTTACGAGCTTGTTGCATCGTTTCAGCTCATCTCTTATCTAAGTTAGATCTCATTTGATCTAACTGAGCTTGAAAGGTCTCATCGATTTTGTGTGTCGTGCTTTGGGAATACAATGGCGGTCAGCAAGATCGCCACTCTGATACCACTTATAATATACTGGATATGTAAACTCAATAAAATTGGATAAAATGGAATAAGAGAAATGAAAATGGGGTTAATAAGAGCTTTATTGATTCACTTGTAAGTATTACAAGAAGGAATTGCAACTAAACAAGGGATAATAAGCTTGAAGAAACATGAATGGTGAAAATTAAGAATAAGTTTTTTGAAAGAGTCAAGTTCAATGTCATAAGCACTGCTCGAACAATTCCTCTATTTATATTTAGCTAGCAAGGTAATTCGTAAAATTACAATTGCAGAAAAAAAATGATTCCTTTCTGACATCAGCGAATTTCATTTCTGAGCTCTAGCGAAGTCAGCTATTATCTTGTGTTTCTCTCCGGTTCAATATTACTGAAGATTTTTTGATGTGCGCCCCAATTTCACATGTCAGCTCTTCGATCTCTTTAACACTTGAGCCTTTATTCCTCATCTTAACTAGGCATGTATTTAATTTATCATGTTAGGAATATACATTGGAGATATCGTTAGGTGCAAATTATGTAATTGATTATCATGTAATTGAGGGTAGGAGATAATAAATGTGGTAGAATGTGGGAAATGGATAAGATGTTAGTCTATTTAAGTCTATAAATAGACTCTTATATTTGTAATCAACAATATAAGATCAATATAATTCATTTCTCTCAATCTCTCTTTAACAATTCTATTATGGTATCAGAGCCAAAGCTCTGGAATTAGACACAAGCCTATTCCAGAAATCATGTTGCTATTTCCACCTTATTCCACACAATATACCAAATAAGAGTCTTATTCCAAAAATAAATCTCTCTACACTCTCTATTCTCAACACCTATTCCCAGATCTGTCCCTATTCTACCTCTATTCTGACAAGAAGACGAGATCGACTAGGTCGACAACTCCCTCGACTCGATTTTCTCCCGGCGAGCACTTCATTTCTCTGCTCAGATCTAATCGCCATTTTGTAATGATCTCTAGTGATCAATTACAAGAGCTGGTGGTTAATTGAACACAAGGAACAATAAAGATAGCAGAATTGCGATAAAATTGATTTATTCAACAACTCAGCTAGGAATAGTTTGAGAAAATACAAGAGAATGTTTTAGTAACTTTTGGCTAATTTCAACATAAACCCCCTAATCAGCACATAGTCTATTTATACATTGGAAACAGGGACTAAATCCAAAATTACAGAACATAAAGGACTAAAATGCAAAATGCTCTTCAGCTGTCAGCGACGTAACGAACTCTTCCCTTCTTTCAACTAACTCTTTCGTTCTTCTCCATTTCGATCGACTGGAGCTCTCCCTTTTAATCATTGGGACCCAACTGCAGTGTTAAAGGCCCATTTCTCTTGGAGTTTTGGCCCATTTCTCTTCCCTCCAACTCAAATGTACCTTCAACGGTTAACTGAATCAAATTCAGTTCAACTGCTGACACTGGCCTCTCCTTCATTTTCAGCTTGTCCTCAAGCTGATTCATGGGAAATTGCTTACGTAGTTCATCGTAAACCTCCCAAGTAGCATCCTCTTCAAGCATATTCGACCATTGTACTAGAATTTCAGCTACTGCTGCATCTCCTTTTTTAACTAACCTTCGTCCCAATATTGCAATTGGTTCGATTTTGAGTTGTCCTTCTGGTCCCACCAATGGTAACTGAGGATTGATTTTGATGGTCTCACCTATCTTTCTTTTGAGCTGAGAAACATGGAACACTGGGTGTATCATAGACCCAGGAGGCAAGTTCAATCGATAGGCTACTGCTCCCACCTTTTCTATTATCTCGAAAGGACCATAAAACCTGAGACTAAGCTTTTGACAATTTTCCTTCCTCTTCAATGAAGTTTGTCTATAAGGTTGTAATTTCAAATATACCCAATCACCATTTGAAAAGCTTCTTTCAGTCCTCTTTTTATTTGCAAAATGAACCATTCTCTCTTGTGCCTTAAGGAGATGTTCTTTTAGCAGTTTGAGTGTTTTATGTCTCTCTGCTAATAGTGTATCGACTGCCTCATTGTTGCTCTTAGGAATTGAGCCCAAGGGAAGGTGTGGTGGGGTGTACCCATACAAGGCTTCAAAGGGTGACATTTTGGCAGCTGTGTGAAAATTGGTATTATACCAGAATTCTGCTAAGGGTACCCATTTAACCCAATTTTTAGGCTGCTGGAAGGTCATGCATCTTAGATAGGTCTCAAGGCACTGATTCAATCTCTCAGTTTGCCCATCCGTTTGTGGATGGTAAGAGGTACTGAGTTTGAGTTTAATCCCTAGCTTATCCATCAATTCTTTCCAGAAATTGCTCACAAATATGGGATCTCTATCTGTAATGATCTTCAAAGGTAACCCATGCAACTTGTAAATGGTATCCAAGAATAGTTGAGCTACCTCCTTAGCTTTAAAAGGGTGTGCTAATGTGATTAGATGGCAATACTTAGTAAATTTGTCAATAATTACTAAGATTACTGTTTTGCCCTCACACTTAGGGAGTCCAGTGATGAAATCCATACTAATCAATTGCCAAGCTCCTTCTGGTACTGGGAAAGGTTGTAGGAGACCTGGAGAAGCAACATGCTCTCCCTTGTTCATTTGGCAAACCTCACATGTGCTAACATGCTCAAATACCATTTCCTTTTGCTTAGGCCAGCTAAACACTTTCTTCACTCTTTGATAAGTGCCTAGTATGCCAGAGTGTCCACCAACACTTGAATCATGCAATGCTTCAATCATTTTCTTCCTCCATTCCCCAGTGCTTCCTACATAGATCTTACCATATTTTCTGATAATGCCCTTGTGGACCATTATACCCTCTCCAACAGGTAGCCCTTGCTGGTGTAAGTCTAAGATCTCTTTAGCCCAATTATCATGGTCATAGCTACTCTTCAACTCATCCACCCACAATGGTGTGATTTCAGTCAAGGCCAACACCTCTAGTTCACCCCCATTACTTATTCTTCTGGACAGTGCATCTGCAACCTTGTTTTCACATCCCTTTTTGTATTGTATTGTATAATCTAATCCCAGTAGCTTACACAGGCCTTTATGTTGAATGGTATGTGTTAACTTCTGTTCTAGCAAGTGTTTGAGACTAATATGGTCGGTTTTAATCACAAATGGCCTCCCTTGCAAGTAATGCCTCCATTTACTGACTGCTGTCAGCAAGGCCAATAATCATTTTCATAGGTTGACAAGCCTTTGTTTTTAACACCTAATGCCTTGCTCAAGTAAGCAATAGGCCTCCCTTCTTGCATTAATACAGCTCCAATCCCTATATCACATGCATCAGTTTCAAGGGTGAAAGGTTTATTAAAATCTGGCATTGCTAAAATGGGTGCAGTACTGAGAGCTGTTTTGAGATACTGAAAAGCTTGTTGTGCTTCACTGGTCCAGGCAAAGCTATTTTTCTTGAGCAAATTAGTTAATGGTTTACTAATTGCTCCATAACCCTTAATAAACTTTCTATAGTAGCCTGTTAATCCTAAAAACCCTCTTAATTGCTTCACAGTTTTAGGGCATGGCCATGTGATCATTGCTTCAATCTTCTTTGGGTCAGTTGAAACCCCTTCAGCTGAGATAATATGGCCTAAGTACTCTAAACTGGGTAACCCAAATTCACATTTGGATTCTTTAGCTGTGAGTTCATTGTCCTTGAGCACCTGTAGAACTAGTGTGAGGTGATGCAAATGATCAGATAAATGGGCACTGTATACTAGTATGTCGTCAAAGAATACTAATACAAATTTTCTCAGGTATGGTTTGAATATGTGGTTCATTAGAGCTTGGAAGGTTGCTGGGGCATTGGTTAAACCGAAAGGCATGACCTGGTATTCGTAATGACCCTCATGGGTCCTGAAAGCTGTCTTTTGCACGTCTGCTGGGTGCATTCTGATATGGTGATACCCGGCTTTGAGATCTATTTTAGAAAAAATTGTTGCTCCATGTAACTCATCTAATAGATCGTCAATTATGGGTATAGGGTACTTGTTCTTGATGGTATGTGAGTTTAATCGCCTATAATCTACACACAACCGCCAGATTCCATCTTTTTTCTTCACCAAGAGTGCTAGTGATGCAAAAGGACTATGAGAAGGTTGAATAACACCACTTTTCAGCAATTCCTCAATAATTTTATCAAGTTCTAATTTCTGAAAATGGGAATATCTGTAAGGCCTCATGTTAACTGGTTGTGTGTTAGGTTTGAGGAGAATTTGGTGATCAATTGTTCTGATGGGAGGCAATTTGTCTTTTGTATCAAAGACCTGAGGAAACTGCTGCAGAACTTGCTCAATTTCTGGTATCCTTGCCTCGTGGCTAACCTCCTCCCCTTTACACAACCATATGTGTGCCATCATCACCTTATTGCTCTCTCTTAACTCCTTGATCACATTAACTTGCTGGCACGTAGCCACACTTGCCTCTTCTAACTGTACTTGAAGTTTGACACTTTTGCCCTCTTTCTCAAATTCAATCCATTTTTGTTGCCAATCTATTCTCATGGGCCCTAATTGAGCCAACCAATCTACTCCAAGCATCACATCGTATCCTTGTATAGGTAGCATTCTTAGATCACTACAAAACTCATGACCTTGTATAGCAAATTTGAGAGATACACACTTTGAGTCAGTAACCATTTTGTTGCCATTAGTCACCATGACTATCATGGGTATTGTTTGTACAACCACCTTACATTGCTGCCCTTGTAGAATGGTTGGGTCAATAAAACTGTGTGTACTCCCACTGTCCACTAATGCAAAGACAGGTAAGGAGCCAATGAGGCCTTTGAATCTCATGGTGTTAATTGTAGGTAGGCCTGAAGTGGTGTGCATAGAAACGACAAATTCTTCAGCTACAGTAGGTTCTTCCTCAAGGCTGGGAGAGTTGAATTGGTATTCCTTTGACTCATCTTGCCTGAATTCACTTCCTTCATCAGCTTCAATCATTTGAAGCCGTAATTTACATTGATGCCCAGGAAAGTACTTGTCACCGCACTTGTAGCACAAGCCTAGAGCTCTTCTTTGATCAAAGGTGGTATTTCTGGTAATGGTATTTCCTTGATTAATCTTTGACTCACCACCTTTACTTCCTCTTTCTGTATAATTCTTGTAGTTAGCTTGAGGGATTTGAGTAGGTGGTTTAGCAGAATGCTTGAATTTTCTCATCTGAGTATCAATTGCTGTCTCCATGTGTACAGCATACTCAAAAGCCTCCTCTAGAGATGTTGGTTTGAATATCTTAAGATAGGGTTTAATTTCCTCTTTTAACCCCATGATAAAATCATCAGTGCAATCAAGATCTGAGAAATTTCGATTTTCTAACTGCAACTTGGCTTTAATCTTTTCAAAGTGATCCATGTATACCTCAATTGAACTGGTCTGGTTAAGATTCTTGAGTTCTTCTAATGCATTTAAACTTCCCCCTTTTGTGAATCTTTTAATCACAATTTTAGTGAAAAGATCCCATTCTGGTGGATCATGAGCCAAGACATACCCTTCGTACCATTCATAGGCTCTCTCTCTGAAGTGAAAAGTAGCCAATGCTGTTCTGAAACGATAGGGAACGTTGTAGAGGTCGAAATAGGAAGAACATTTCCTTGCCCATTCCATTGGATTATCTCCTGTGAAGGAGGGACAGTCAGATTTGGGCAAAAAATACCTGTCAGTAGCTGTAGGTGCAGCATTGCCCCCCACTGAACGAACAGCTCGATGTGTCGACAGTGTATTGACATGTTCTTGATCTACCCCATCTTCAAGATCAAGATGTCTTCTTTGACCTCGGATTAGTGCTTCCCATTTCGTATCCATTGCTGCCAATTTCTCAGTGAAACTCGTATCCAATTTGACACGAGATTCTTCAATCTTGTTATCCATTTCTTGTAACAACATTGTTTGCGTCTGAGCTTCTTTTTGACGCAAGGTCTCCATTGCTACTTCAAATCGACGATCAAAGTCAGCTCTCATTTGAGTCATTTGCGTAGCTAAGTCCATGGCTGCAACTTTACGAGTGTTTGGAATATAATCCACAAGATTTGAGCCTAACGATGGATCGTTTTGGCTCTGATACCAA
Source organism: Eleocharis quinqueflora (assembly GCA_964058865.1). NCBI lineage: Eukaryota > Viridiplantae > Streptophyta > Magnoliopsida > Poales > Cyperaceae > Eleocharis > Eleocharis quinqueflora. The sequence goes on from CAXKVX010001140.1 coordinate 134,122, forward strand.
TTGTAATGATCTCTAGTGATCAATTACAAGAGCTGGTGGTTAATTGAACACAAGGAACAATAAAGATAGCAGAATTGCGATAAAATTGATTTATTCAACAACTCAGCTAGGAATAGTTTGAGAAAATACAAGAGAATGTTTTAGTAACTTTTGGCTAATTTCAACATAAACCCCCTAATCAGCACATAGTCTATTTATACATTGGAAACAGGGACTAAATCCAAAATTACAGAACATAAAGGACTAAAATGCAAAATGCTCTTCAGCTGTTAGCGACGTAACGAACTCTTCCCTTCTTTCAACTAACTCTTTCGTTCTTCTCCATTTCGATCGACTGGAGCTCTCCCTTTTAATCATTGGGACCCAACTGCAGTGTTAAAGGCCCATTTCTCTTGGAGTTTTGGCCCATTTCTCTTCCCTCCAGCTCAAATGTACCTTCAACGGTTAACTGAATCAAATTCAGTTCAACTGCTGACACATTTCTAGGCAAATCGGAAAAATACTCCGCCTAGCACCACCATCTCGCACTTGATCGAAGCCAGAGCCGCCTTCACACCATGGTTGCGATCCATACGACAAACACCAGTTCGTGCCACCGATCCCAACCTCAGCTTCGGCAGTGACGATTTGCTTCGATCCATTGGATCGCCATCAACTGAGAGCTCCTCTGAGTCGTGCATCAATAATCATCACCTCCGTCGTCAGAGCCGGTGATCTCAGACCCCAAATCGATCGAGTACTGGCAGCACAATGCTAGACTGACATCTCTTCGCTACTTTTGCACAAATCTTGATGCTTTTCGTCAGATCTACACTACTGTAAAAATACGATAACCTCACCGAAAGGCCACAATGAAGACGATATCGCTTTAAATGTCACAGCCAAGCGGAGACAAGTCGATTGTGGCTGGTAATCTTGCCATCTGGTGACACATACCTGGAAGAGGCTCATCTCCAATGATGATGCATGAGTAATTGAGCATCCCTGTAAAGCCTCAAACACTAAACATGGTGGCCAGCCTGAACCAACTAGAAATGCACAAATATAGGTCAACCAAACAGTGCCCCTGTCCCTTTCTTGTCTCAGTTACTATAATGTATATAATTGTTCTTTCACCACTGTCGCAAGAGCAAGGAAAAGAGAGATAAAAGAGACGCATAAAGAGAAAATGGAAGGAGAAAGTGTTAGATTGGGACGAAATGGGGGACCTAGCAGTGATGGAAGGTCGCCTCTCAACAAACCAATGCTTGCTCGCCATAGCTCTTTTATTCGGCCAAGAGAAAGCAATTTGGCTCCCCCCCATGCCTGAGAAGTGCATGACAGAAAGTTATGGGAATGACTATATGCCTATTATAAGATCAGGTTGCCATTGGTCAAGTTCCTACACATTTCAGACATGCGATTCAGTGATTCTAACGATGGCCTAAGAGAGTTTGGCAAACAATCAAAGCATCCGACGAAATGCTTTCTTTGGGATAAATAGATCATGCCCTTAACCTGTTCGATGAAATGCAAGCTGCTAAGACAATTTGCAGAAAGTACTGATACTCGATTGTTCCACATGCCTCACAATTCAACCAATTTTTCAAACACACCTCGATTCAATTCTAATTCTAATTGAAGCCAATTCAAAATGAGCTCCATTTTCTTCTTTTTCAATCTCATCATTTTGAGACAAGAGAATCAAGAGCTTCTTGAAATTATGTACAGAGTCAATGAGTCAAAAGAACCATTGAGCCAAAGAGCCAATGAGTTAAAGAGCCATTGAGCCAATGAGCCATTAAGCCAATGAGCTAAAGAGCCATTGAGCTAAAGAACCAATGAGCCAAAGCGCCATTGTAAAAGACTCAAAAAGAGCCTTTCTTTCCTTTTATTTTTGTTCAAGAAGACTCCAACGAGTTTCTATGAACATATCTTGAGCCAAAAGAGCTTATTCTCTTCTTTTTTCATGGAGATTCAACATATAATTTGGCGATTCAAGATTGTGCTATCAAGGCATTTGCAAGGCAAGTTCAACATGTGTACCGTACGATGAGCTTGAGGGGGATGCTAGGAATATACATTAGAGATATTGTTAGGTGCAAATTATGTAGTTGATTATCATGTAATTGAGGATATGAGATAATAAAGGTTGTAGAATGTGAGAGATGGTTATGATGTTAGTCTATTCAAATCTATAAATAGACTCTTGTATTTGTAATCAACAATACAAGATTTATACAATTCATTTCTCTCAATCTCTCTTTAACAATTCTATTAAGCCCACTTTCTATCTCCTCTTTTCTTCTAAAGGCTAATAATTTTGTGCTAGTCTTACCACCTTCAGTATAGGTCAGTGCTTACAGCTTTTGGTTCTAGGAAACGGTTTCGCTATCATTATTTCGATGGCAGCGAGTTGTCATTGAGAGGCTGACATGTGAAATTCACAAAATAATGGGACCCTCCTAAATCAAATTCACAGCATTGAAATTTAAGACAGTGGTCTGAATCTGCTGCCATACTTATGTTGTCATCGAAATAATGATAGCAGATACGAATCCTCTGGTTCTATACTTGAAAGTTGGAACACAAAATTGAGTGCGAAACAACATACAATTCACCTACCTAGGGGTGCAAACGGATCGGATATTTATCCGATTATCCGGATCCGAATCCGAATTTTAACGGATATCGGATATTCGGATTCGGATATTTCGGATACGGATACGGATACAGATAATTTTTTATCGGATACAGATATGGATACGGTTTCGAATTTTGAACCGGATACGGATTCGGATAATTATCCGAATCCGAATGTTTCGGATTTTCGAATATCCGGAAAAATGTCAGCCCAAATTTTTTTTATTTTTTTTATAGCTAAGTAAATTAATTTTTAATTGTTTTGAATATTTATAATATTAGAAAAATAAATTATAAAGACATTACTCATTAATTATTCCATTAAATTTATTTTATAATATAATTTAAAATAATTTTATTGTTGAATAAGGATATATTAACGATTTTTCATAATGTACTCATTCCATTTAATTATCCGAATTATATCCGTATTTGCATCCGTATCTGTTTATCATCCGATTCGTATCCGTATCCGTTTATCATCCGATCCGTATCCGTATCCGGAACTATCCATATTCGTATCCGTATCCGAAAAATAAAAGCGGATACGAATATGGTAATGCTACTATCCGTCCGTATCCGATCCGTTTGCACCGCTACACCTACCTCACGTCCCTGTCTATGAAATTTGACATTATCTCGGTGATGCACTTTTTTTTTTTCTTTGGTGGGCTATTGGGCCCTTGTTCGTCTCTACCTGCCAATTTTCTTGAAACGAAGTACTAGTTTTGTGTCAATATTTTGTAGTAAAAATGATATAAAATAAAATATTGATAGATCATAGCCCTAAATAAAATCATTTCTTAACAAGAAAAGAATTGATATGTTGGAGCTGAGAATCGGATTTAAAGGAAATTATTTTTTTAGAGTTGACTGAGGCTGAGTTGGTCGTAATGAATACGATATTGAAGTTTAATAGACTTGAATTTGTAGTAGGTAGCTCTGGAAATCAACAGGTCAGAGTGTCACTGTCAGACTAAAAATATTTTAGTAGCAATGCCTCGCAGACAATACTATCAGTTTCTGTTAGATAATGCAAAACTCTGGGTATATAAAAATTATCGATTATGAAGAAGCTTCATCATCTTTTAAAATCTACAGATTTTCGGTATCTTTCTCTCACAGCTCCTGTTCTGAAAAAATAAAAAGAAAATACAGAATGGAAATGCTCTTTGAATTTTGTATCGACCTCAAAGAATCGTGTTAATCTAGACCTCTTCCTCATTGGTTAGCAATTGAATGCAGATACTTTCGAAACCAGCGGTAACATGCTCAGCCCACTTGTGAGTTGTGACTACCATTAGATTTCTCTATTCTGAGTTAAAATAAGGTAGATCTTGTTTAGCATAATTACTTTATTGAAAAAGAAAGCTTGTTGTAATAAATAATTATTACAGAAATGGTCACCTGTGGTTTAATGTCCTGCGGAATAAATCTCAGAGCATCTCATTCCCTGCATATGTAAAAAAAAACAATATTTTTATCACGTTTACATTTTAATATTTTTTTACATTTGTTTCAGAAGCTCTCAACCGTTTAAATATAGAAATTAAAAAAAGGATGAAAACAAAATTCTTGACTCGGTACTCGTGGTGAGAAAATCAGCCCAATAAAAATGTTATTTTCGGTAACAAAATTATTGTCCGGGATTAAAAAATGTCATGAACGTGTATACAGTATACTGGTAATGGTATAGCATGGTTTGCAGCGGTTGAGGGGGACAGAATCACAGAAATAAGAGATCGGCCATGGACGCTAGCAATTGAATCCATTGAATCCCATGGAAAGGAGCAATCGAACCTACTAACCAAATCCATTAAACAAAAATCCAGTTTCGAGTTACCCCGGAATGGGAATATGGGATACCTCTCCCATGCACCAAAGCAGATTCATGGACCAGTTGCATGTGGAAGAATTTTATTGTGCAGTTACAGTTGTTTCATGATCGAATTGAAATCTAAAAAACCCATACTTTGTGAAATGAAATTTCGGATGTATAATTTGTAATATTTTAGGGAAGGGACACAGAGTATAAGTCTGTAATATCACAAAAGCTTTTCTAGTTGCCATTGTCGGAAAATAAATAAGCCATAATATTTGTATTAAAATAGAAATAACACGATTAGACTTGTCTAACGTGCAGAATGATCACGAAAGATGTTAGTTTCGTTAACCGTTTTGTTTATTGAAAGATTAAGAAAACGATCAACGATCGGAAGAAATCAAAACGATCAAACTCATTCCCTTCGCTTTTCATCTATCTTCTCTCTCATCACACGAAAACAAATCAGAAATTTGTGATAAATGATTCTAATCATACATATGAATCAAATCATTCATCTCCTCATTCGAGCAATCTTTCATCTCATATCATCACATTCTCTCAGCATAATGTTTTTCTTTGAATTCAAAATAATTCTAACAATACACAGTCACAAACGAAACTACGAAACAAACGATCACGAAACAATATATTTTCACTAACCGTTTCGTTATTTAAACGAAATAAATTTCTTTGATCTTAATCGTTTTATTTATTACGAAACAAAAAAAACGATTAAACGATCAATCATTGACAGCCCTAAACACGATGGCACGGAGTATGACCTCAAACCATACGTCCAACAAATCATCTGTTATAAACTTCCCTGCCATAATCTGAATCACCACTCACCAGCACTGGCAGCACCTCAACTCGTATTCCCGACTCGCCATAGATGGTGCATTTGGATGCATGGTGAATAGCTATTTTTGTGAATAGCACCACTAATCAAATTGAAGTGCAATCCAAACATAAAATTGTTATTTGTGAATAGCATGAGTAGCAACTAATTTACTAATCCATCCAAATTGTTGAGTTAGCATGAATAGCAATTTTTTGGAGAAAGAAGGGAGAGAGAAATTATTAAAATATATATGATTATAATTGTCATTAATATTATTTTATTATTATTATTATTATAATTGTCATTAATATTATTTTATTATTATTATTATTATTTTAATTGTAATGGTATTTATTATTCTTATTGTCATTATTATTTTATTAGTATTATTATAATTGTCATTATTATTATTTTTATTATTATTATTGTAATTATCATTATTTTATTATTATTATAATTGTCATTAATATTATTTTATTATTACTATTATTATTTTAATTATCATTATTTTATTATTATTATTGTCATTAATATTTAATTAGTATTATTATAATTGTCATTACTATTATTTTATTATTATAATTGTAATTATCATTATTTTATTATTGTTATTGTAATTATCATTATTTTATTATTATTATAATTGTCATTAATATTATTTTATTATTACTATTATTATTTTAATTATCATTATTTTATTATTATTATTGTCATTAATATTTAATTAGTATTATTATAATTGTCATTATTATTATTTTTATTATTATAATTGTAATTATCATTATTTTATTATTGTTATTGTAATTATCATTATTTTATTATTATTATTGTAATTATCATTATTTTATTACTATTATAATTTATTATTATTGTATTATTATATATTATAAATTGATATCAATATTTTATTATTTTATTATAATTATTATGGTTAAAAAACTGAAATAATTTATTATTTTACTAACTCACTATCACTACTCCAAATATGCAATCAAAACAACATTTTCACTAACCTAAATAGCACAAAATTAGCACTATTTTTGCACTAACCTAGATAGCAAAAAGTAACCACTATTTGAACCACTAATCTAAATAGCACTGTTTTTGCACTAATCATGACATGATTCAAATGCAACCAGAGTCTCTACCATGAAAATCATAACAGAGAATCTGAAATCTGAATTACACATACTCCCGATTCCCGAAAGGGCAAATTAGGTGGGAAAGAGAAAACAATTAAACCCAAAATATCCTGGTTTATTGATTCGAAATAAATAGGTGAAAAGGCCGCAAGAGCCGCCTCACTTCTCTCTCACATCACTCATCAAACCCCAAAAGTCCAAAACCCTTCTCTCCCTCCCTCTCCCTCCCTCCCTCCGTCACCACCTCTCCGACCATTTCTCCCCACCTCAATCAATGGCGACAAACTCGACCTCGTCCCCAAACTCACCTCTCTTCCAATCCTCCACTCGCAAAACCTCTCCCCCCTCCTCTCCCTCATCTCTCCGCGTTTCCGACACCTCCAACCTCCCTCTCGGCCGGATCTCATGCACCGCCGTCACCACTCCTACCGCAGTCGCCACACCCGGCCGTGTGTTCAACTTCGCCGCCGGACCCGCCACCCTCCCCGAATCCGTGATCCTTGAAGCCCAGACCGAGCTCTTCAATTACAAGGGCTCTGGCATGAGCATCATGGAAATGAGTCACCGGAGCAAGGAGTTTGATCACGTCATAAAAAAGGCTGAATCAGATCTCCGCACGCTTCTCGATATTCCGGACAATTATGCTGTGATGTTTCTCCAAGGTGGTGCCACCACTCAATTCGCGGCGGTGCCTCTCAATCTCTGTGCGTGTCCGGATACTGTGGTCGATTACATTGTGACCGGATCCTGGGGAGACAAGGCGTACAAGGAGGCTCAGAAGTATTGCAAACCTAACCTGATCTGGTCTGGGAAGGCCGAGAAGTACACCAAGATCTCTTCCTTTGATTCTCTCCAACAGAGCCCTAATGCCAGGTATCTTCACATATGTGCAAATGAAACTATTCATGGTGTCGAGTTCAAGGATTACCCCATTCCAGCCGACAAAGACACGATTTTGGTGGCTGATATGTCATCCAATTTCTGTTCTAAGCCGGTAGATGTGTCCCGGTTCGGCTTGATCTATGCTGGAGCACAGAAGAACGTAGGTCCCTCTGGGGTCACCATTGTTATTGTCCGGAAAGATTTGATTGGCAATGCTCAGCCAATCACACCAGTCATGCTCGATTACAAGACTCATGCCGACGCACTCTCACTCTACAACACACCACCTTGCTACGCTATATACATATGTGGGTTGGTGTTTTCTGATTTGCTGAAGCAAGGTGGCCTTGCAGAGGTGGAGAAGAACAATGTCAAGAAGGGCCAGCTTTTGTATGATACAATTGATGCCAGTGGTGGGTATTACGTGTGCCCAGTGGAGAAGTCGGTGAGGTCAATGATGAACGTGCCGTTCACGCTCAGGCGGTCGGAGCTGGAGAAGACATTTATAGAGGTGGCGAGCAAGGAGGGCATGGTGCAGCTCAAGGGGCATAGGTCGGTTGGTGGCATGCGCGCTTCCATCTACAATGCCATGCCGCTTGCCGGTGTCGAGAAGTTGGTTGCCTTTATGAAGGATTTCCAAGCGAGATACCCTTAGATCTTGCTTCAATTTCTGGTGTCAACTATATGGAGTAGGTGCTAGCCATTCCTTTTGTATGTCTTTTTTTGTTTTTTTTTTGTTTGTCCTCCATTATGAAGGGGATCTATTAGGATTTTGCTCATGCTATTTTTCATTTGGACCTTTCTTTTCTTGTACGTTGATGGAATGTTGAAGGATGTTGCAATAATTTGATGATGGTTATCTTATCTAATATTATGATTTGGATTTTAATTCTAGGAATTTTGTGACTCTTACTGTGATGTACTGGTGTCAGCGCCTGGCAACTATTTGATATGTTAATTTTTGGTTGCTAAAAATATGCCAATTTGGACGTGTAGTGATGATACTCGATAAAGTATACAGTATACTCAATTAGTTTGGAACGTAATATGATATAAATTGTACAGATATAATTGTAATATAAAAAGATTGTGGGGATTATTCAAATTTCTGGTGGAGTTTCTGCAAAGGGAGATCCATTTTTTTTATTGAGTATTCTTGCATATCTGCACATGTTGTTTCATATATACTGTTCATTTTGACATATATAAGTTTATATACGGGTTTGCTTTTTGGAAAAGAATATTATATTTATAAGTTGTCACACCTCATAGAAATATGAACAGGTTAGAAAGTGATAGTTTCCTCCACGTGTACGAAAGACTTAACAAATAATATATTAAGATGTAATAGTAAACAAATTAGTGACACAATACGTAACAAAAATATAAATTTTATTGATCATAATTGTTTCATGTACATGTATTAAAAATGTATCAGAGTAGCGACAACGAAAAAGAAAATAAACAAAAAGAGAATTGTCTCGATAATACATCACCATTCGTCTATCTAATCTATAGTGAAACTAGGGAAAATAAAAGTAAAGAAAACAATCAAAACGAACGTCTGTGATTTTCATTTTAGGGTGCTCTCGTCAAAAGCTCCAATGCTCCTCACATGAATTCCACAACCACCGTAAAAACGTGAGTAATTATAAAATTACTCATTACGGATTTAAGTCCAGTTTTTGAGCTTATATCTTTCTCTAAGATTGAATCCAATCACATTTTAAAACTAACATTTTAGTTAAATTGTTAACTAGTGTATTTGAAATTCTAACTAAGTTTGAAATAATTATTTAAAGTAAAGTCGTTAAAGAAATCCAAAATAATCTGAATAGTACTAAAATATATATAGTACAAGATCAATCAATCACCAAGAAATAAACCTCATTTGTAGAACACATGAATTCGCCCTTAAGCGGGCACGTGTTATCGGGCCCCACTTAAGTTTTGCTAAGTAGGGGCGTCGGACGATGCAAGTGCATTCGGGTCGCCCAACTTACAAACTTAGCGAATTCGAAATTCCAATGTAAAATAATCCTAGAACACTGGACGGCTACGAAAAGCACACACTCGTTGGTAAAAAAACAAACCCGGTGTCTACCTCGCCAAAAGAATAAAAATATAAAATAAAAACACCCGATCTCAGTTGCCATACCGAAATAAGAAATTGACTACCCGAACATAAAAAGAATAACAAAAGAGTCTCCATGTACCAACCAGGAGCCAAAGGGGAGCTCCATCTTTTTCTTGTACAATTGGCCACCAAAGTGGAAAGAACTCTTCGAACGTATCTGAGATCTCGCAATAAGCCGGCTAAGTAAAATAATAATAATAATAATAATAATAATAATAATAATAATAATAATAATAATAATAATAATAATAATAATAATAATAATAATAATAATAATAATAATAATAATAATAATAATAATAAATATGAACGAAATAGCTCCAATAGATCAAATATGGTGCTCATACTTCTAAACTGATATCGACCCTTAATCACTCAATTGAGGAAAAATATAATAATAATAATAATGAGATTTTAAAGTAAAAACTCTACTGGCACTCTGAGCTATCAAGTGATACACTCAGTGAATGAGCGCATCCAGGTACATATGAAGACATCCCATCGAAAGAATCCCACGGGCGATCAGCTTGCATATGTAATCATTCTAGCACGATGCCCTCAAGGTATATCTAGCTGACGGTCACTCGGTTTGTACTCTCAACACTCACCATTGACGTTTAAAATATCATATCTATATTCTAAAATAACTAACTATCCTATAATAATAATAATATAATAATATTATGATATGTTTATCAGATCTCACATGCAAGCATGAAATGCATATGACATGAATGTAGGTAGGTCCAATAGCTGATGCAATTTATTGTTATGCAAATGACATGTCAAGCTGTATGGTCATTTATCTAGTTCATGTAATTTTGGTATAGAAGTTCACATAAATAAAAAATAAAGGTTTGTTGGGTCCGGTCTTATACTAAAAAAAAGATACAAGCCCCAGGAAACCACACACGGAAACATTGGAGAGGATCGCATAGTCGACTCTACTTCGGGATAGCTTTGCAGCGTTAACGACTACATCAGCATCCACATGATCGGATAGAACCTCGTCCTTCGCGAGGGGGTACGAATCAACTATATCTCCTATTTTAAATTTGAGTTTGAATTTGTAAGTTTTCATTTCATAAGATTAACTTTGAAGTTTGACGTAAATGGAAAAAATTGTTCAGACGTCTTGGTTACTTTTATTATTTATTTGTTTATTTTTCCTTATTAATCACTTAAATTTATTTAGTTTAGATATTATGTAATAAATACAGACTTTATTTGTGTGTTCATATCGTATGACGTAGACGAGGGGTTAGAGATGTATAAAAGAAAATAAAAATAACACAATACGAAGAACAACATGGTATAAATTAAACTACTTTTAGTTGTGCACTTTTATTTATAAACTAACAAAAGAAGAAAGAAAAATAATGTACTAGGGTACTAGCTAATATGTGCGTATTTTATTTGTTTATGTGCTTATATAAAAAATGATCAATATATATAATTTGGATTATATATTTACTTAGTCATAATCTAGTGGGTGTGTTGAATGTATTTAGGCGTATATTCTATTTGATATGATATAAAAAAATTGATCAATATATGTAATTATATTTACATAATTACTTATTCAAAACTCGTGTTTGTGCCATCATGTATTATATTACTAATAATGTGATACTTCACTATTATGCCATTATTTTTATTTATTTAATTCTACTATACATTGTATAATTATTACATTTATCTTTATTAATAAATATATCCTTGGTATTATTTTAGTTAATTAATATTCTAATGTTATTATTAATATTAGTATACCATAATATTATTATCATATTTTAATTCCATTAATTTACCTAGGTGCTACTATTGTATTAAATAATATTTTTAGCACTTTTAATATTTCCTAAAATTAAGTAATTATTGATTATTGTGTTTATATAATATTTTAATATAATAAAATAAGTATTAAAATTACGAAGTAAAGAAAGAGAAATGAAACTCAAATAAAATCAAATAAACACAAGGGTTGGTTCTCCAATTTTAATTGTGTGTTATTTAATGTTTGTTGAGATCAGAAACTCGAGACTTACGTGTCACTGTATATGTTCTCGATAGTATATGTTTGAGTTTTGCTCGGGTGATACTTTCCATCATTTTCCTATTTTTATTTACGGTCCATGAAACTGCCAACCTTTCGGGGTAGCTTCATTTATTTTTTTCCTATTTATTTTTGGGTCCATATTTTAAAGCCACAATTATATAAAGGGTCTAAACACAATTAATGGGATGAGCCTATTTATTTTAATTCATTTTCAACTCAGCCCACAGGTTAGAGGCCCAAGCCTCTTTTAATATTTTTAATAAATCTAATACATGCCCAATAAACCAATTAATTTCATTAAGTCAACAGTAGGCCCAATAAACCATTTAATTTCTTTAATAATTATAAGGGTCCATAAAAAGGCCGGGAGGCCCAATCAAACCTCACAGGGTCAAAGCATCAGCCCAAGCATCACTCTAGGCCTGATACATACAAAGCAAGGCCTGCAATAGCAACACTATGCAGTAGGGCAGATACTGGTACTGGCCATAGCAGTTTATCAGTGCCTAGGGAACAGTCGGACAGAGGGCTGGTAATGGGTTTACTAGTAACCAGACAACACAAAAGTAGGTTCACTGGCACATCTAGCACTAATGCATGTACTACACAAACACAACCCAACAGATAAAGAATAAGTGCTAGAGAACCAGGGATGTAACAACAACGCATAGTACAACATCAGTTCAAAAGGGTAACTAAATTGAAATTACTGACACAGATCTAGGTCAAGTGAGACGAGTAAAATAAAGGATCACAACCAGTAAGCAACATAGACACATACCAGTTTCGCAAGCACTGGCTCGATGACCACTGCCATCACAGTTACAAAGCAATTGCATCCACACATAAAAGAAGCAAAGAGCATAATAGAATAAGGCAAAAAAATTTATGGTTTCGCTTTTACCAGAAACACAAAAACAAATTCCGAGTCAGAAAGGGGCAGTAGGGGTTAGGCTTGCCTCATCTGCCACGCTGACCTCTACATGCCTTCCTTCTCTGTCCTTTCTTTCTTTTATTTTTTTCTCAAAAGTACTTAATTTCAAGAAGTTATCTTAACACATGATCTGATCAATCAAATGAAGAAAACAAGGTAGGAGAAATCACGTTTTATAGAGGGAAGGGAGACCAGGCAGTAAGGGAGGTTTATTTCCATCATGAAATCAGCACATGGGAGTCGACAGATGATTTGAAGATGTAGCACACTGTGAAGAGCTGACAAGACGAATTAAAGATGTACCACACAGAAAAGACGATCGAGTTGCACACAAAGAAGACTGAGTTGCTAACAGAAAGATGACCGAGTTGTACACAGAAAGACGACCAAGTTGCACACAGAAATGACCGAGTTGCACACATAAAGACAATCGGGTGGCACATAGAGATGACGAGTTGCACATAGAAAGACGACCGAGTTGCGCACAAAAAAGACGACCGAGTTACACACAAAAAAGACGACCGAGTTGCACACATAAAAGACGACCGAGATGCACACAGAGACGACAGAGTTGCACATAGAAAGACGACCGAGTTGCACACAGAAAGATGACCGAATTGATGTCGAGTTGAGTTGTGTGTTGAGATGATTTGTGATGAGAGAAGTTGTCTAGTCATGTGAGGAGACAAAATCGTGTACCAAAATCTTAGGGTTTTGTGTAATTTAAGCCAAAGCCCAGTAAATTTAGATCAAAATAACTAAGTTTTAGTCTCAAGTTCAAGTTATTGTCTAGAATTGGTTTACAATGCAAAAAATAGGTAATGGAAGCACAAAAAGCTATTTCTGGACGCTTGGAGCAGCTTAGAGCGTGATCAGACAGTTACGGGACTAATTACGGCCGTAGTCACCTCTGACTACGATCATAGTCAAATCCACAGCTTGGATCCAGAGATCGTGCACAACCATTACAAACGTAGTCACCCTTGACTACGGCCCTAGTCCTTGCATCCCGAGACTGCATTCTTCTGGACTTAGCCAAAACCTCTTCAGATTACCCTCATTACGACCGTAGCCATACCCATTACGACCGTAGTGATCCTATTCCGAGATACAGGATCTCAGCACTTAGCCGCCAGAGAGCTTTATTCACTGACTACGGCCGTAGTTCCTCCTGTTATGACCGTAGTGAGCATATCTCAAGAGGTCATTCTTCCAGGACTTAGTCATTTTCAGGCCAGAAGAATTGGTTACGATCGTAGTCATCCTGGACTACGACCGTAATCAAGACCGACAATTCCCAGAACTCCCTCCACGACCATGTGCTGACAGTTCCCAACACTCACTACAGTCGTAGCCCATGGTCATTACTGTCGTAGTCAGAGGCGGCAAAGCAGTTCAGTTCTATTTTGGGTAGTTTCTTAGGAGTTATTTTGGGGATTTTCTGTATTCTTATATATAGAGGGGGGGTTTAGATCTGAGAGGTATGCACTTTTAGAGAGTTATTCCATTGCACTTTTTAGAGAGAGAGAGAGAGAGAAACCTTAGAGAAGAAAGAAGAAAAAGTCATCGAAAACATCATCGCCATCTTCTTCTATTTCAAGTTTATCATTCCTACTTACCTTTTATTCTCTTTCTATTTGTATTTATTGTATCTATATGGTCATGATGGGCTAATTCTCCATTAGATTTCTTAGGGAGACTTGAAACTTGATTTTCATCTCACTTGGTTATATGATATCATTATCTTTATTATTTTTGTTATTTTGACTTGTGCTTGTTTTAATTGCTTATTGTGATCTTGATCAAATTGCATACTTAGGATTTAATAATTAAAATTGAGAAATAGAATTGTTAGATCTCGACCACAAGTAACAAGGTAGATGATAATCCAAGTACTGAAAGGTGACGATTATTGTCTATAGGCTAACTTAATTGAATTAGATAACTGTAGGAAGTAACGAGAGGTGAATTACAATTGTCTAAGTATATTAAGGCAATTAGAATTTAATGAATTTAGACTTGGATAACCAAGTACCAAAGGTGAAATTTATTCTAGTTTAAATAAGATATTAACATAGATATATCCCTTAGTACCAATCTTGTTAATTGAGCCTTCAAAATACGAAAACCAAAATCACGCTAATTGATTGCAGATCTTATCTTTATGACTTGCTTGCTATGTGAAATGATTGAATTTAAGATTTTATATTTGCAATAGAGATATTGGATGTTAGATCTAGACAATATGAAGTATGGTAATCAACAAACTAAGAATCGAGAGGTGACGTTTGTTGATTACGGGTTTTACCTAAGTATTCTAACAAATTGTACTAAGTACCGAAAGGTGAAATATGATGATTTAGGATAATTATGACGGTATAAACTTAATGGGTTTTGACTAGTTTAATCAAGTACCGAAAGGTGAAGCCATAACTAGTGCAAACATGATATCTAAATAGAAATATCACTTGGTATCAAAATCTGAAAATCGTACCCTCATAATACCAAAACTTTAATACACCAAGTAGATACAAACAAGTGGATAGGAACCCTAAGAAAACCTAGGTTTCTCCTCTCAATCTTTAAAGTTGCTAATTGATTTACTTAAACTAAATTTGCATAAATATCAAAAACCCAATATTTTTAAAATTCAAAACACAAAATTTCTTTTTACTTTTCTTTACTTAGATTAGATCTATTAAAATTTGACGACTAAATCCGACTTGTTCCTGTGGATTTGACCCCTAAGTACTATAATAGACAGTTGTATACTTGTGACCTCTATCTAGCAACCAGGATTTAGTAAAACTCACATCATGTTTTTGGCGTCGTTGCCGGGGACAACAGTTGATTTAGCTTCAGATTTTAGTATTTTTAATTTAAGTTTTAGTTTTTTTCTTGGGGACGAAAAATTGACTTTTGATGTAAAAAAGTCCCCAAAATACCCAGCTAACAATCAAACGATTTCTAGTGTTGAAATTATGAATAGGTTGTTAGAAGAGGAATTTAGCAAGAGCATCACCAAGGGATCTGCTGGAATATGAATGGAAAACGTGTGCAAACATCAAGTGAAGAAGGTCTTTTTCGAGGACCATTACGGTCGTAATGACCATCCATTACGATCGCAGTCATCGAGTCCCGAGAACCTGTAATCAGCCCTGGGACTCGAGTACAATCATTACGACCATAGTAATTATCCCCTACGGTCGCAGTCATCGATCCCAAAAGCCCTGCCAGATCTGCCAGAACCATACCTGCACCATTACAGTCGTAGTCTACCTTGGCTACAATCGTAGTCAAGCTTGTCAGGTACTTATCCAGAAACCTTTCCTCTGTACCACACCCACTACGACCGTAAGGATCACCCATTACAGCCACATTCAAGGTTTCCCGAGGACCCTTTCTCTGACCTGACACCACACTCTTACAATCGTAGCTAATAACCATTACGATCGTAATTGTCTGATTCAGAACTCAGTTTTTTGCGTCTCAACCTCTGAATCAGTTCCAGATTTTGTCGAGACCACAACTGATGCACTCAAGGTAGAACTGAAACCCTTACCCTCTTCATTGCACTACAAATACCTTGGCCCAAACCAAACTTACCTCGTTATCATCAATGCATCCCTTGACCAATAACAAACCAATCAACTTCTCCAAATGTTGAGGATGCATCGAGGGGCCATTGGTTACACAATTGATGATATGCATCACTAAGACAAGGTTCGAGATTGGTCTTATGTCGACACACGCTTTGCTGAGACCCGCGCCCACCTCACATCTTATATTGAAGCTTAGTTCGCCGAGCAGCGTCAGTATATAGATTCTCAGTATGGCTCCCAACAGGCCGCCTACACCGATCATATCTCACAGTTGGGAGCGCGTTTCAACTAAATGGAGGTCAGGCAGAACCATTTCGCTACATGGGGCGACGACTTGATTGACCACTACCACACCACCGCCCACCAGGCCAGTTTCGTGTACCACCATTTCACGGAGGTCGACCCTCGCATCTCGATGAGCCAACTGGAGCCACGCACCTTCTCACGCCTCAATTGCCAGCCGTCAGACTCATTCTTTGATGAGGCCGACTTTGATGGGCAGTGAGCGCAGTCGCTGCTGCACATTCATCTCATTCGCCACATACATTGTGATTTCTTTACTCTTTTTCTCTATTTACTTTTCTAACCTTACTTTTTGCACAGATAACTGCTTTTAGATAGGCTTAAGGAGATAGATAAGGAAATTGAATTGTATCTTTACCAGGTTTTAGTATTTGCTTTCAGTAGTTTAGGAAATAAGAATCGTAGTTCGGTGCAAATTAGAGTTAAACGATACAATTTATAGGCATACTAAAAAAATTCTTCCCGATACATTCAGTGATTTTAGCGATATAACCTCATAACACAAATAAAAAAATGTTATTTGCATTTAGATTAGTTGCATGTTTATTTTCAGCTTTGTAATAGAAAAGAAAATCGAAAAAAGTACAAAAAAATTTAGAAAACCAACAAAAATAAAAATGTTTGCATTATAGGCTAAGTAGACTTCTAATTGTTAGATTTATCTAGCTTCGCAATATATTTGGTCAGAAATTATTAGGTTTACTTGTATTACTCATAAGTAGTTCAACATAGGTTCCCTAATTGATTTGAGTTACGATATCTTATATCTGTGACCTTAAATTTAGGATCCAATTTAACAACATAGTAAACAAGTCTCAGACACGCTAGGACAAGAGTTCTCGAAAGGCTTTGTGCCCGTAGAAAACTTTATGTGAGACTCAGATAATCCTTTCTTAATCGGACTTAATTGAACAAATGTGTAAATTGCAAAAAGTGAACAATATGTAGGATTGGAGTCCTTAGGACAGATACACCCGCATATATAAATAATAATAATAATAATAATAATAAATAAAACAAGAACAAAAAAAAATTGAGAGGAAAAATGAGTGAGCCCAAAAACAAGTAAGAAAGGTCATTCTTCCAGGACTTCAATGGTCATGACGGCCGTAGCCATACCCATTATGGTCGTAATGATCTTATCCCGAGACACATGATCCCAGTACTTAGCCACTACAAGAGCTTTTTACAGTCATTACGACCGTAGTCACCCATGACTGCGATAGTAATGGTCATTTCTAGAGAGGCCTTACTTCAGGACAGCCACTTTCAGCCTCAGAAGACCTGGCTACGGTCGTAATCACTCCCCATTATGGCCGTAACCATGATCGACAGTTTCCAGAACTGCTCCCACAACCATGTTCTGGCAGTTCCCTGCACTCATTACGACTGTAACCATGTTTATTATGGCAGTAACCAAAGGCGATAGAACAGTTCAATTCCATTTTGGGTAGTGTCTTAGCGGTTATTTGAGGATTTTTCTGTAATTTTTATAAGTAGGGGGTTCATATTTGTTTAGGACATGTTTTTGAGAAAGGGTTTTCCATTACACTTTTGGAGAGAGAGAGAGACTTTGGAGAAGAAAGAGAAGAAGAAGAAGAAGAAGAAGAAGGAGGAGGAGGAGAAAGAAGAAGAAGAAGAAGAAGAAGAAGCCATTGGAGATCTCATCATCCACTACTCCTCCTTCGGTTTATTCCTCCTACTCCTTTTTTTATTTTCTTTTGCTTTGCATAATTGTATTTTAATGGCCATCAAGGGCTAAATCTCCATTAAGTTTTTAGGGAGACTTGAAGCTTGGCTTGTATCTTACTTGGTATTATGATATGATGATTGTTTTTGTCATTATGGTTTGTGCTTGTTTTTATCGTTTATTGTGATCTTGATCAAATTGCATACTTAGGATTTAATAATTGTAATTGAGAAATAGAATTCTTAGATCCCGACCACAAGTGACAAGGTAGATGGTAATCTAACTACCGAAACGTGACGATTATCATCTATAGGCCAACTTAATTGAATTGAATAATTGTAATAAGAACCGAAAGGTGAATTGTAATTGTTTCAGTAGATTAAGGCAATTAGAACTTAATGAATTTAAACTAGGATGATCAAATATCGAAAGGTGAATTTGTCCTAGTTTAGGTATGGTATTAACATAGAAATATCACTTAGTATCAAACTTGTTAATTGTGCCTTCATAATACAAAAACAACCTTTTAAATTGACCAAGTAGATATAAACAAGTGGATAGAAACTCTAAGAACCTAAGTCTCTCTCATCTCATTTCTTATAGTTGTTAATTGATTTACTTAATCTCAAAATTGCATAAAACCAAACTGTTGGGATTTCATGTGTAAGTTCAAGAGGACAAAAATTAAATTTTTTGCCTCTATTTCAATACACAAAGAATCTTATTTATATAACAATTGCAAGCAAGATTACACTATAACATTTCATCGAACACCTCGTGTGCATCAACAAAACATAAAATAACACATTTATTTCTTGCACAAGAGTGGATAAAAGTTTATACCTAAAGAGATTGTCAAATCTCTTTGTAGATAGGAGTCGATTCCTCTTCTAGGTCTCTTGGAAACCGTCGTCTTCCTTCTTCGGCCATGGAAGCACAATTGTCTCTTGGTTCACCTTGAACCTAAACAACAACCTAAAACACCCTTAGATAGATGGATGTAGAGGTTAGAGCTTAGATCCAACCATCTAGATCTTCAATCTTCAATGAACAAACTATTTCATTTGATGGCTAAACCTTGTAAGAGAAGAGAAAGAAGAACAATGAAGTTTTTCTTTCTACATACAAGAGAGAGGACAAGTGGATTACTATTCACGGATTACTATTCATCCTACTGTAGCAAGAGAGAGAAAAAGCCATTTTTTCATCTCAAACATACCCCTTTATATAGCCAAGCCTAGGGCAACACTTGTGTTAATTATTTACACAAATGGCTATGATTACTCTCTTGTTATTCTCTAATCATATTTTGCAAGGATTTAATTTATGAGTAAATAATATTACTATATTATTCTAATATGAATTAATTTATTATTCTTATAATGCTCTCAAACATTATACAAAATAATATTCACATATATTCTCATAAATTTATTTTATGATATAAGCATGTCATTTTACATGACATATTACTTTAACATTTTATCACATGCATTTTAACTCATACATCATTCAAAATGTAAAATACTTGTTGTTTCTGTTCAGTTGGTGTGACCTTACAGAAGATCTACGTCATCTTGGCATATAATATAAATATACTTTATATTATGGACTATAAGAGGTTCTATCACTACATTATAGTCTCCCAAACGACATAGACGTCGTTACGTGCTTGATCCACTTAATTCGTGTCTATCCTTGTCTCATGATATTTTAAATAATATGCAAAATATGATCGTGTCATTTTTGCATTATATTATTTTCTTGGTCTCTCAAGTGAATTATAAGTATAACTACATCAGTTATATTGCATGTAATATAATTTCAATTTACCAAGGAGCCCAGTAATATCATAACTCAAATATTTGAGGGACAATAGTAATATTGACATATAAATTTCTCCCGCACAAGTTGTACATAACGAATTACTATATCATTCCAATCAATTGAATGGACTTTAATAGTAATCACATACTTCTCATGTGAAAAACTTACATGTCTCATATATAAGATTCAAAGACAAATTGGAAACATTAATGACACAAAACCAATTCATATAATACTCCTTCTAGTTAGGTCATGTTCAGTATATAAAGAATCACCATTTTATATACTCATGTCATTGAATGATAATCACTTATCAACATTTATAGAACTACAATATACTTTCAATTGACATGACAATCTTCATGGTAAATAATGTTCCCTTTAATTACCACGATTGTGAACATATTTAGGATTATATGTTTTCATCTAAAGAGTTCTATGGTTCAAGACCATGAGCATTTTCTCGAACGTTTCTAAAGATATAACATATCAATCTCAAGGAACATAAATATATAATAACATTTAAAATCATAAACAATTCATAAATTCATTATAAAAAAGATAACTTTCAAAACACACAACATAGAAATATCACTTAGTATCAAACTTGTTAATTGTGCCTTCATAATACAAAAACAATCTTTTAAATTGACCAAGTAGATATAAAACAAGTGAATAGAAATCCTAAGAACCTAAGTCTCTCTCATCTCATTTCTTATAGTTGTTAATTGATTTACTTAATCTCAAAATTGCATAAAATCAAACACCCAACTCTTACTATACAACAAAACACAACATCTTAATTTTAATTTCTTGCTTAGATTAGAATTATTAAAATTTGATAACTAAATCTGACTTGTACCTGTGGAATCGACCCCTAAGTACTACAATAGACGGTTGTATACTTGCAACCTCTATCTAGCAACTAGGGTTAATAAAACTCTACATCAGGAATCATCGATTTCCGGAGAGAAGCAACGATGTTGTGGAACCTTGATGCATAAGGTCGGATTAGGTCGGTGCAGAGATACTTCTCAATTCCATTTACTCCGAGCCAACCAATATGATTGAGGTCCAAGAGATAATATTTTGGTAAGGCATTTTATCGAACACTATATATGCATCTTCAATCTGATCAGATTTCATGAGCAAATCAACCAGCATCGACTCAAGCACGACACCAGTTTCATGTCCCAAGCTTGTCATCTCTTCATGCTTTCTAAATTTTCTCTACAGCAGTCAAAATCTATGGGAGTTCGCTTCTTGATAGTTGGGGCTAAAGGGTAGAGATCAGTGTAGAAATATGTGGCTCAATTTAATCAATATCAATGACGATCTCAACTCGGCATCTGACGATCTCGACACAAATCTGCTTCGGAGAGGTTCTTGCTTGACTGCTTCGCTCGCAAGAAGAATTGGTGATGCGCGATGGTGTCCTGCTTGCTTCACTCGATGGTGACATGCTTGCTTCCTGATCTCTTAATTCTAGGGGTAAATGGTAATGACTTATGGACGACTTGTTGAAAAAGTGAAACCTTGAATCATAAGATTGGATCTTGTTTGTGTTAGTTGTAATAATCTAGAAGTCAATAATACGATAAATTATCATAAAGCTTTGTTCATGAATTTAGTGATTAATAAACTGTCATTTTGTTACTTTGAGTATTATTGAATTTATGAATCATTCATTTATCTGACTTGAGTCAATAATTGGAATTGTGAAACTTCATAATATAGATAATATATATTCTTAAAAGTCTCTAACCAAGGTAATTAGCAGGAACACTAACTTACCATTACAAGGTTAGAATGCGGATTAAAAGATGGTTAAGTTTTACAAATCATAGACATGAGATGTCGTTTTAATCACATGAATACATGTTAGAGGAACATGGTATTTGACAGACCTCAAATGAAACATTAAATGAAATTGTGTACGTGTCATTAATGTTTTCATTCAGTGTTGAGTTCTAAAGTATGAGGTATTCATCTTTCCTACTAAGAGATGTGTAAGTGTGATTGCTATCTAACGCTGTCGGTAAAACGTAGTCATAACGGTAGCTTTTCGGTATACATAGCTTAGTTGAGGTAGTGATGGTTTACTGAAAGTACTATTGTCCCTTGTATCTTGATACGAGTTACAGTATCACTGGGCCCCTTGATAGAGTAAGATTATCTGCATGCGGTATAATTACAAGAGTAATTATATTTGATAAGTCTGCTCAAGATCGAGAAAAGATTAAGTTTGCAAGGATGACACACACCTGCCTTGAAACTAATCTGATACTGTGAGACGAAAGAATTAGCATGACTAAAATGTTTAGTGAATCGTGATATTGCATAAGTACAACATCGTTTGTGTAATTGGATGGTCATAGCGCAGATGTCAGATGCCTCCTATGATTATAGAGATTAAAATGGTTTTAATTCTATTTACCAACATAACACATATCCTAGTAGGTCACACCGTATAGGAGTTAATCAGAGAATCTTAATGATTAATTATAAATAGTTATAATTAATATTAAGATGATTATATTAATTATATGTGATATAATAAATTATATACGTCATGTAAAATGACAAGCAAAAACAACGGTTAAATTTATAAACGTATACGATACGTTATATAAAATCATACCGCAACCAAACCAATACCAAACCCTGAGAAATATAATTGTTGAGAACAATTATATGTTTATGTATATTTATATATATTTAATTATTGATTATGGTTTTGAATTTGGGATGAAAGTCATTTATCAAATTAAAACCTTAATTAAAATTAATTAAAATCTTAATTCCAAATAAATAAATTAATTAATTAAAAAAAAACCTGTCGGCATGCCAACTTGTGGCATGAAAATATCAAAGTGTTGATATATATGAAATGTCATCAAACTTATCCATAACGGGTATTTTTGTCCTTTCACATTTCTCAAGGGTATTTTTGGTAATTGGCCACCTCCTCATTTTACTATAAATAGAGGGGTAGGGGGAGAGAGAAAGAAACACCAAAAATCGACTCGGATTCGTATCGATAAATATACTCTCTCTCTTTCTCGTATACGGTTGTTTACGGGATTCGAAAAATAGTATTTTTGTGTTAGAGCGGTATTCCATATTCTGGATAACCGCGATTCACGAAGATATTTTATTTAGTCCGTATCTCGGTGAATAGTGCTTTTGCGGGATATCGTGGCTTTCGGTATTTCTGGCAGAAGAAGTAAGCCGCTCTCTGGTCGTCCTGGTGGACATCTGGTAAAGGTATCAGACATTTGATACTCCGGGGAGAAGAGCGTATGTGATTCGGTCTTCCGAGTCTTCTGCGGTCCAATTCGAATTTGGATCAAGGTATTAATGTTATATTAATCTATTTAATTTGTAAGTAGATTAAAGTTTTAGAATTCAGTTAAGGAGTAGATCTGTTTAGGGATTAAGTAGGGTTTTGATGTTAGGGATAAACGGGAGGTGGACACCCTCTGTGGTTTATCCGACATACCCCGCTTAATCCCAGGCTTAAGTTAGACGTAAAATTTTTGTTTTACGGTCTTTCCACTGCTTAGGCCAATTGACGGGTTTTGAACTATTCGTAACCCAACAGTTTGTGCAAATATCGCAAATTGATTCTTGATCGAATCGTTCATTCTTCAACAGAATTGAGAATAAAAGGAATTTTGTTGATCAAACAGGAGGCATCAACTTGATTTAGTGTCGAAAGGTTGAATCTTGATCGAAATTGAGAACGAAAAGGTTGATCGAATCCTTCATTCTAGGTCAGGATTTCAGAAACTTGAGTTCGACTCTCAACGAGAGCACCAATGATCAGGGGTCGATGTCTCGGCATTGAGTAGCTCGGACCGAGAGAGAGAAACCCCGAGGTATCATAATTCAAGAGACAAAACAAGAAGGAGACAAAGCAAGAAGAAAGTGTATTCATTAGTGAGAGAATGAGTCCCCTTTTTAGTACAAAGTCCATATATATATAGCTAGTAGGCTAGTAAATACAAGTTTGGACCATAGACAAATGAAGTAAAGGTCCAAGTGTAGAATTGGCCCATATCACGTATAATTATATTCAAACTTATTTAGAATTTTTATTTTATCGTAGGAATTTCTATTTTAGTTCTCTTCCTAATTTTATTCCAAGCTAATGTTAATTAGTGTTTATTTGTATATAATTTTTTTTGGAAGGCTTCATTAAATAAATAAAATTTGAAGAAGGTTATATAAATTTGTAAAATTTATTATTCTTGATTTTGTTTTAGTTAATATGATCCGAACCGTTCAACATGATCCGCTCGTGCTCCACATCCATTATTTCCAATTTAAAAATTCTAACGACTGATCCGAACCGTTCAACATGATCTACATATTAAAATCTACTTGGAGATTGA
The DNA here is from genome assembly GCA_964058865.1 of Eleocharis quinqueflora. Taxonomy (NCBI): domain Eukaryota; kingdom Viridiplantae; phylum Streptophyta; class Magnoliopsida; order Poales; family Cyperaceae; genus Eleocharis; species Eleocharis quinqueflora. The sequence goes on from CAXKVX010001140.1 coordinate 158,383, forward strand.
ATTTTATATATTTTTTAAATTGTTTGCTATTTTTTAAAGAGGTAGAAAAGTTGCTAATCAAACGGTTTATAAACCAACAAAAGTTGTGATATTCATATCTCTCTAAAAAATAGCAAAAAAATTCAAAAAAAATATAAAATTCAATCTCCAAGTAGTTTTAAATATGTATATCATGTTCAACGGTTCGGATTGGTCGTTGGAATTTTCAAATTGGAGATACGATATGGAGCATTAGCGGTTTGGTGCTCCATGGAGCACCCTAGCCTATCTCTAATTATATATATGTGAAGATTTATTGAACAAGTTTAAAATTGTCAAAATTGTTTGAAATTTTATGTGATTGAGCAATTTAAAATTTCATGAATTTCACAAGTTAACTTCTGTATTTAAGAGAAAATTTTTTATTTGATGGATACAGGATTCTAGCATGTGTAAAACACCTAGATTGTCAGTGAACAGAGTTCATTCGAAATTTTTAATATTAAACAAATAAAAATATAAAATACTTAAATAAACTAAATATTATGAAAATTACAAAATTAGAACATCTGTAATCTTAGTTTCCAAACAGCGTCCGAAAACTAAGACTCCGGATCAGTATTTTTTTATGCTAGCCAGCCCTCATTCAGGAGTTGGCTTATATTTAGATAAATTTTTGTAGAGATGTCTAGAAACTAAGACTCCGGACCAGTATTTTTTTATGCTAGCCAGTCCTCATTCAGGAGTTGGCTTATATTTAGATATTTTTTTAGAAATTTCGGTTATGTTCGTCGGGACTCTAATTAATCTTTTTATCGTTGCAAGACATCGAGCTGTATATATCCGAGTCTACTTCCATTGCATCGAGCCTGATTTGTGGTCAGAGAAACGAGCGATTCAAAATTGAATCTGACGCTAAAAAATATTAAGTATGGTTACCATTTTTCTAATTTTTGTAGCAACTTCGACTATGCTCGTCGAGAATGTAATTAGTCTTTTATCGTTGCAAGTCATCGAGCTGTAAGTATCCGAGTCTACTTTTATCACGTCGAGTTTGGTTTATGATATGAATGATTCAAAATTGAATATGATGCAAACTCATGATAAAAAACTAAATAATTACAAAAAATAGAGAAAATGCTAATCATATTTAATATTTTTTGTAGCTGAAGTTACTGTAAGTAGTGTTTTTTATCGTCGCAAGTCATCGAGCTGTAGATATCTGAGTCAACTTCCATTGTGTCGAGTCTGACTTGTGATCGAAGAAACGAGCGATTCAAAATTTAATCTGACGCAAACTCGTGATAAAAAGTTACTAATTAAGAAATAAGTTGAAGATGATGTCAAATTTGAGATACACATTTCTCCGACCGCAAATCAGACTCGATGCGATGTAACTAGACTCGGATGTCTACAACTTAATGACTTGCGACGATAAAAAGTATTAAATATAGTCTGACGACCATATTCGAAGTTACTACAAAACATTACTTAAATATAACCAACTCTTGAATGAAAATATCAATATTTTATCAATTGAAAAGCCGTTACATGTTCCAAAAATCCTCCAAAATAAAAAAATCGATTACATCTCCTGACAAGTGCTCCCATCCACATTGTCTCTTTTATCTCCGCATAAAATTTAAACACATTCTGGAATCTAAGATTTCGAATCATGTTCAGGATCTAAAAATTCGGACGTGGTCAGAGATCTTAAATTTTTATTGTTCTATTTTGATGATTTTAACAGAAATTTGTTCAGTCCATGTTTTTACTATTTTATTTGTTTATTATTATAATTTTCGGGAGTTCATTCCATAATGTAATTATACCTCAAATCAGACTTTTACATAACTTTTTGCGTGTACGAAAATCATTCCATATAACACGATATTCTGGAGAGATGCATGATTCTTCAGCCGTTTCTTTAATGTTTATTTGTGAAACAGTGAAACCATTGAGCAATTTATCAAGTTTGTTTCTCTGCTCTGATGCCACATTATGTCAAACAGGCACGGAACAGGAACGTTTCGTCTAGGCGAAGATTAAACGAAATCTTTCGTTCGATTGACGGCCTATCGGATGGTAAATACAACAGCAACACATTTAATTTGGGTTCGGCTCTTCTTCATTTATGGTAGTAGTAGGTAGTTTAGCTCATGCAAGCCCATTTAAGTTTCATAACCAAATATGAGTTTATATGGGCTGTAGGTATGAATGTCGATTGAGGTTAATAAGGTGGGAATTGAATGGGCTTTGTAGTATTGTTCGTTGAAGCCCATTTAATGACGCAAGCCCATTAAATTAGAATGGGCTTGGTAGTATTCCTCATGAAAGCCCACTTAGTCGCCACAAACACAACTGCTCTTTCCAAATACAAATAGTATTCTTTTTCGTGGATCCGTATCTCTTTTACGGCAACAGCTTCTTAAGATCCTGACCGTCTAATTTAAAACGCACGGTTCATATGTGAAGTGCAGGGCAGTATTTAATATAAAGTTAAGATCTGATCCGTCCATTTTAGATAAACGGACTGGATCGAAAGATTAAAAGAAGCGGATATGAATCCTCTTTTGCCGTACACCTGTGCGTATTGTCTTGTCTCATTTGTCAGTATCAGGCTATCAGCAGTGTCTGGAATTAGAAGAATTGGTCACATTTCAATCATTCAATGCTACCAATTCCCGTTCCAAAACAAGCTCCCGTTTCAATCATTCAATGCTACCAATTCCCGTTCCAAAATCAAGCTCCCCTCTTACCCCGAATTCTGGCCACATTCAATTGTCTCAGAATTTTTTTATTATAGAAAAATTATAAATAATTTGTGATTTTTAGAGTGATGTCAAACGACATAAATTTTAGAACTTTTAAATGTTTTATAAAATTTATTGCATCTAAAATCTCAGATACTCTTTTTTACAAAACATTTATATCTTTTCTATTAAAATAAATGCCATTGTCTTCCCTCTTGTATCTTCATTATTTAAAAGAATTAAATGAAAAAATACTGAGATTGCAAATGACATGATAGCTAAATATGATGACTACAATGAGATCTTAGACTCAAATTTTCGTGAGCACAAAGGTTACATCTCTAAGAAGACCTCCAGTAACAAACCTTTAGTAATAAATATCATAGATTTTTTTGGTAACAAAAGTTGGGAATGCCTATATGTCCAAGAAAAATACTGAGATTGATTGCATTATTTTCCACCTGTAAATCATCCCTTCTGGTTTGAACTTAGGCCACATGGATCCGAAACGGTCAAACTCATTACCTTGCAAATTATTGCCTCTTTCTTTCTCTCTTTCTCTTGATGCTTCTTCTTACAGAAAGCACACACGGACAAAATATCTCTCGTTTTGTTCCCAATTCCCAACCCATATACAGTTGACCCATTTCATTTAGAACAAAATAACTACTATTATTGTAATACAATTCAAAAGGAAGCGAGACTAAGGGGGTCGACAGAGCTGCTTCCCCTGTGTGCAAATTAGAGAACAGATTACAGAAATGGAAGAATTGAATGGAAAAATGGGATCATATTCTTGGATTGGTGGTATCCGTCATCTGGCAAGGCGAAAGCAAGCCGATTTGTCAGAGAAAGGAGGTGCACAGCTCCTCCCCTCCTCAGATTCTGACCCAAAACTCAACAAACTCGCAAGGGATTTGTCCATTCCACAACTCATTGCCATTGGTTAGTTCATATATTTCCTTCCATTTTTCTTTCTTTTCTTCATATTGTTAGCATGAATTATTAATGGAACATTGCAAATTAAATGGGGCATGCAGGAGTGGGATCAACAATAGGAGCAGGAGTGTATGTTCTGATAGGAACTGTTGCCAGGGAGCAATCCGGGCCCGCACTCACTCTGTGTTTTCTAATTGCCGGTTTCTCTGCTGCTTTGTCGGCCCTTTGTTATGCTGAGTTGGCAAGCCGGTGTCCCTCTGCTGGCAGTGCCTATCACTATTCTTATATTTGCATTGGAGAAGGGTAATTAATCTCCTCTAATTCTCATTCTTTTTCTTGTATTGTTAGTTGGCATTTGGGATTTAGTGCTCTTGTAGGTGTTTGTTGGTTCGATTTGGTGAATGATGTTTTATTGTGAGCTAGGATAGGGTTGCTTGGTTGATTGGATGGGCTTTGATCCTGGAATACACCATTGGAGGCTCGGCTGTTGCACGCGGCGTTTCCCCAAATTTGGTACATAAAAATTCTAAGCCTTCTTTGAAACTAGACATGTTGTAATGTTCATACATAATAATATTGAACTATTTCTTTTGTGTTGCCAATTCATTGCCAGGCATTGTTTTTTGGCGGTCAAGACAACTTGCCATCTTTTCTGGCACGAGTACAAGTTCCAGTGCTAGGTATTATAGTAGATCCCTGTGCAGCAATTCTTGTTCTTGTAGTAACTGCCTTGCTATGTCTTGGAATAAAGGAGGTACTTAATTTCCCCTTCGAGTAATTAATTCACTCCTGATTTCCAACGTAAGCTAAATTAATTGGCTTCATCCCATTTACAGAGCTCACTTGTACAAGTCATTGTGACAGTTGCAAATGTTATTGTCATGCTCTTTGTTATTATAGCTGGTGGATATCTAGGATTCCGGACTGGATGGAAAGGTTATTCATTGACTGGAGGGTAAACAGCAATTCATACTTGAACAAAAGAGATTGAATTCTGTGATTACATTTTTATGTTGGTAGTAATATTTTCATTTCTCCTTGTGGCAGGTACTTTCCTAATGGTATCAATGGAGTAATGTCAGGGTCAGCTACTGTATTTTTTTCTTACATAGGTTTTGATGTAATCGCTACTACGGCAGAGGAGGTAAGAACACTGACGCCGGCATGCAATGAGAATCATTTTCATTTGTTAGATTAAATGCGTGGTAACTGGTAATTGATTTTGTAAATATCCTGCATCAGGTGAAAAACCCAAAGAGAGATCTTCCATGGGGGATATCCTTGACAATCTCACTCTGTTGCACCCTTTATGTGATGGTATCTGCGGTTATTGTTGGGTTGGTACCATATCCTGCAATGGACCCAGACACTCCAATTTCATCTGCATTTATTGAAAATGGGATGCGTTGGGCTATGTGAGTATTTTTCAATTGTCAAGATCAGTTAATATGTGCTTTTATTGATTTAATTCCACTTATTTTATTTATTTATTTATTTTTATAGGTATGTTGTTTCGACTGGGGCTGTTCTTTCTCTTTGTGCATCTTTGCTGGGTGCAATCCTTCCGCAGGTACATTAAAATTTGATTGGGGAAAGATTTTCTGATCAGATTTGCATACTTTGCTAAAGCAATTGTATTTTTTTCTTTAATTACTGGACAAACTTTCAGCCAAGGATTATGATGGCAATGGCAAGAGACGGACTTCTTCCAACCTACTTCGAATCTGTAAGTCAGACCACACAAGTTCCTGTCAGGAGCACTGTATGGACTGGTGTATTTGTTGCTGTCCTGGCATTTTTCATGGATGTGTCCCAATTGGCTGGGATGGTATGTACTTTTTCTTTTTCATCTAAGTTTTTTGCTTATTAGCTTCGTAGCCCAGGAAACGATTGCATGTAAGTTTTCATTGCTGTTAGTAGTGGTCTAATCTTGTCTGCAGGTAAGCGTGGGCACGCTCCTTGCATTTACTATGGTCGCCGTTTCAATTCTCATACTGAGATATGCCCCTCCAGACGAGGCATCAGACCCAGAATTTCTTGAAGAACTAACTGAGATTAAGGAATATGAAAGGAGAAGAAAAGCAACTTACAGCATAGCTTTAATATGTTCCGGAGCTCTGATGCTTACTTCTGGTGCTTCAGCCGAGTTCTTACCAGTGTAAGCTAAACACCAGCCCCATCATCACCACTGCATAACCCGCCGACACAGACACCAGCCTTTATCTATATCTGTCTCTATGTCTCTTGGCACATTCACACCTGATATGTTATGCCCTTTTTAGTTATTTGCAGTACATAGCTTGCATCATAGGTGGATCGCTCCTCGTATGTACCTCAGTTGTACTGTCCCGTATTGGCCAGTATAAAGGTCAGAGCATTGGGCACTCAGGAGGTATGGGATAGGAATTTTAATTCTGTTACTAATAAATTAATTATCCACCCTGAATCCCGATTTATATGACACATTCGTTGTAACTATATGCATCAGTAATTTTGAAAACTTTTCACTCCTATTCATAGGTTTTATGTGCCCATTTGTTCCTTGGTTGCCCATCCTATGCATTGTCATCAATATATACTTGCTGATAAACCTTGGGTAAGTAGTCTGGTTCTTTTGGTATTTTTCTTTTTGCCAGAACAATAGATTGACATGTGGTATTTGTTTTTTGTAAATGCAATTAAGTGAAGGTGAGAACATGTAAAATCAAATGTTCCTATCCTTGTTATATTTACAAACTGCCACTACATCTTGTGCTGTTTTGTTTAGGACCTTTTAACGTGCCAATATTTTTTCACAACATATTGACCATTTACTTTTTTTGATGAATTATTCAATTAGACATTTCCCTCCTAATCAGTAGTAATTGTAAACGAAACCATTTAGTTCATTTGACATAACAGATTATTGTACCTCGGATGGATCATTTTGCTTTAATTATTGTGATCCCATGAGAAATTTAGTTTACCAAAAGAAATATACCTTTCAAATTTTTGTAGGAATTACTTAAACATGCTTGATACTCCCGATACGGTTTCAAAGTTCTTCATTTTAAAGATGCCTAACTCTGCGTGCTAAACGACTATACTTTATGGTGCTAAAGAAGCTGAGCTGATTTTTTATTTATTGCAGTTTAGGAACTTGGCTCCGTGTTTCGGTCTGGCTACTAGCTGGTATTTTGATATATATCTTCTATGGATATGCTCACAGCAAGGCAGCCAAGGAGGAGAAAGCCTACATGCAAATTGGATCACCGACACATGGATAAACCAGATAAAATTTTGATCTCAAATATTGTTTACACAAATTTTAGTCCTGACTCCTGCGTGAAGAACTTCCGGCGAATTTTTTGTGCATTAGGGAAAAATTAAGAAAATTTCTCATATGTTTAGTATGATATGTCCTTTTTCCATAGATTTGCTGCTTACATGGCTTTCCTGTCAACAGTAGTAAGATAGCAATTGGCGAAGTACATGATCTCACTTGCTCCGAGTAGAAAACATTTTTTTGGAAAGTAACTAAATTTTGTATCAAATTCACATTTAGTTATTAAATTTTGAATTATTTACTTTTAGTCACTAAATTTTGACATATTTTCAAATGTAGTCACTCTCGCATTATTTTTCATTAAAAAAATAATGAAAAATTAACATGACGCATAAATAGCAACTATATTTGAAAGATTAATTATTATGAAGATTTTAGAAGAAAAAATGCATTTCAAGGCAATTTTTTCTTAAAGTTTTGATGAAAAAATGGAGTGACTAAATGTGGAGAGTTTCAGTGACTAAAAATAAATAATTTAGAGTTCAGTGACTAAATGTAAATTTGATATAAAATTTAGTGATCTCCCAAAATTTATCCTAAAAAGTTGTTTTTTTTTGGAATGTATGCTTCATTTTTATGAGGGGGATAATTAGTACATGTAATTGAAAAATCTATGAGGTCTCAAGAAAATTAAAAAAAATTAAATTCATAGAGAGGCCTGGCCCCTTGGCTTACCTTTGACTCCACCTAGTGATTTGACAATGGGCTGGTTCGGGTCGGGTCGGTCCAAATCCGTCCGGTTCAACGGCCGGGTCGGATTTTCACGGGTTCAAATTTTGTAGGTCGGATGCAATTCATCTTAGGCCCATGAGTCGGTGGACCAGCGGGTTTGAGGCGGGTTCGGATCGGGTAGGTCGGGTCGCCGGATTTTTTTAATATTTGAAAATTAAAAAAAAAATCAAAGTAAAATGCAAAAAAATACAAAAAATCGAAAATAAATGTCAAATTGTTTTTTTTGTTAGCTTTTTTAGTTTTTTTAATTTTTTTAAATTTGTTTACTTCTGTTTTTATGATTTTATTTGAATTTGTTTGATTTTTATTTTAAAGAATTACCGTCAGGACGGGTTTATCCCGGGTAATACCGAGTTAACGACGAGTTAAAGACGGGTTAATGGCGGGTTAGGCGGGTCGGGTCGGTTCGGGCCGGTCCAATCTCGAGACGGAGTTGAGTCGGATTTTTCCAAAAAAAGTTTGACCGCAACCCGTCTTCGATCCTGGATTTTTTTTGACGGGTCCGCACGAATTGGACCTCGGGTCGGGCCGGACCGGTTCGCGACCTCGGATTTCCCGGGCCGGATCGGATCCGGCCGAGTTTTGTCAAATCCCTAACTCCGCCTCTGTTGTTTTGGTATTTTTCTTAGTTCGGATGAACCTATGTGTTTTTTTTCTTCTTAAGAACAGTCAATTGTGTTACACTAGCGGTATAAAAGGAGGTGCCTAGGGTTGCAGGGAAAGCTGGAGATGGAACATCAGAAAGCTATGCTTTCTCTTCTTTAAAAGTGTGTTCTCTTTTGTTTTCCTATTATATATTGCTATTTATTTGCTTTGATAATTTTTGGTACTGAATTTCTATTGAATTTCAAGCCTTATTCTCATCCAAATCCATATATTGCCACTCTCTCCCATTCAGGTCTGGTACCACATTTGACAATGAGTTCAATATGATCAAACCGTGACTATAAATTATAATGCTTGTTTTTTTCGAAAAAGTAATTCTTATATACTGTTCTTTCATATATAGTATACATCTTTTGAAGGAATGAGAAATTTCAAAACAAGGACTGATTTTCTGTACATCCGAGCTCAGTAAATTTGGGAACTTCAGTAATCTTGGAACGAAGTAATAAAATTGAAGATGTATATTGTTTATAATAGTGAGCTTGAGTATTATTTACCGAATTCATTTGAAATCTTTATCTTAGTCTTCGTCAGAGAATCCTATTAATTATCGAAAAGGGTAAACCAGCTGCCTACACTATAACCTCCTGTACCAGAGTAAACCAAATGTGTTTTCATTTGCACAAATTTGGAAAGTTACTGATCCGAGTGATATCATTTAAACTATGATGTTGCTCAAATGGTAGCAGATCAAATTTCGTATAAATTATTTCTCTTGATTTTTTTTAGTGCAGATAGGAGTCAAACTATCTAAAAACATTTTAATGACCTAAATTCTTTCCATTCGAATTTCGAATCCAAAACCTCTTACACAGAGATCTTTGTTCTTCGTCACTAGATCAAGAGCTGGTTTCTTATTTGTCTCTTGATTTAACAGCAATTTATAAAATATGTGGATGGAAATTGACAAAAATCCTGCTATGTCAACAATGATGACGATGATGAATTGATGATTAATTATAATATTATAATAGAGCTGATTAAATTATGAACAATAAATTAATAATAAAAAGGATATGTATCTTCTGGTAGGGGTAACTTTCCTTACCAGCAAAAACTTGCATACTACATCGGAGTATTCAGTACGTGTACTCAACTACACAAATCACATGCATTGTATCTTATAATAATACATAAATTTTATTTTTTCAATTTTTTAAATTCAATTTCACCAATCACTACTAGCTGAAATATGCAAGTATATTCAGTTACCGACTAGTGGAGTATGCAAGTTTTTTTTCTTACCACATATGTAAATTTGTTCAATTTCTTCACTAATTGAACTTCGATGAGACGCTACAGAAATAATTCTTGTATTTTACTATCTGCTGAACTATATGATTTATTTAAAATGATACAACAAATATTAGTTGATATTCTGTATATTCCCAATTCAAAAGAAAAAAATACATTTGTACAACTAAAACCTCCTAGAGCTAAACTGATCAACAAAGGATTCTTCTCAACTCCTCCAGTGAAAACCAAAACTTTGATTTGTCATGAGTATTGATCGTGCTGAAGCACAATTTCCTCTCAAAACTTTACTGGTACAGTTTCAATCATGCTAAAAGAATTAAAGAATTTACTTGCATTGCCTTTTGATAAAAAATTTAGCAGATAAAAGCTTAGTTAGCAGAGATTTCAATCTCCTTGAACCGGCACCAGGTTTTAAAACTCCAGATGCCCCATCACTAGGTGAATTCGTGCACATTCCTTTCTCTTCATCATAGCACCAACCACCATAGGTAAATTGCAAACCATTTCGCCGAAGCAACTCTTTATCAATCTTGTAAAGAATGGGGTCATCTTTCTTGAACTTGCGCGCAAAAATCCTGCTGTTCAGAACCATCCTCCTATAATCTTTAATTCCTAGATTAAGAGGATGCTGCTTCGGGGGGTTATCCCATGTTATGTAATGCATATCGTGGTTGACGGTAGTGTTGCAGTACAAGTCGGAGTTGCAAATCAATGTTTGGAAATAACCCTCAGGAGAGGAAACAAAGTTGGCATAGTAGAGGAGAAGTGTTCTTGGCAGGTTATCCCAACCTATAATGCTGTATTCCGCGAAGGATCTTGACAGCATTGTCCAAGCCGAACCTATCGATAACAGTAAGGATAAAAAGATCAGTTCAATAGGAGTTAGACGCTAGGCATAGCAGCAACTGGTAGTTATTATGGTTTCAAATTCTTATTTTGAAACTTTTTGGTATACTATTTGAATTACTCAACATGAAGTACATATAAAAATGTTATGGGAGGTCAAATTTTACAATTTCAGATTTTTTTAAACGTTGATACTTGAAAAACAACAAAATACAATTTTTGGAAGTTGAATCAATTCAAATTATTGGCATTCCAAAATATTGAAAAACAATAAAATACATGTGAACGCAAACGTTAAAAAATATAATCATTGTTGTCAATTTTTTGAAAACAGACTCGATGTAATTCTTATTTTTTTCACGATTAGCCAAAAAATATTCAGGTTGTTTGGGGTCCTATTCGTACATTCTGTTCATAAATATTTTTCTTTTTATACATTGACACGGGCTGTCAAATGATTATGTTCATAAATACTGAGAGATACATGAGATCCTCTGTTTTTTTTTTCTTCTTTTATTCTGAATCGCTAATTTAATCGGACGGTCTATATATAAATGATCCTCCTTTTTCTCCAAAATAATAGCAGATTCGGACCCCTTGATGTATCCAATGCAACTGAAAAATATTGTATATTAAATCTCTGCGAATAAGGAGACACAAGCATGTGAATATGTGATGTGTGAAGTGCTTTGCAATTGCTCTTCCCAAATTTCAGTGGAAATCCACGTGCTCTCTTTTTTTGCAAGATTCTTTTTTGCTTTTTCAAAGTAACAAAATGCTCCATATTTGAAAAAAGAAATTTCCCAAGTAGTCGACAACAGAGATTTCTCTATTTTGATCCTTCCAAATTTCAGTCCAATACTGCTTCAATTCTCCACACATCTTCAAAGAACTGTACTTTTTTCACTATATGTACTTTGAATTTAATTCACATGTCCTGGATTTTGTTATCCTAATCTGAGAAGGAATAGAAGCAAATTTGGCTCCTTCTTGGACAATTTGGATTTGAATTTATGTACGCATATCACATGATTGACAATTTGACATCAGTCAGTCATCAATTTACAATTTATCTTGTAGGACGCATATGTCGTCGTTGTTATTATTATTATTATTATTATTATTATTACAAATGACAAATGTTAATGAATTTAGTCTTTCTATATGTATTTTAAAGGTTTGCAAATATTTGAAAAAAATAGTAAATATCAGAATTAATCATGTAAAAACATATTATTATAAATAAGTTTGATCAGGAGACCATGTTATCAGTATGCATTATTAAAAATAAATGTAGTACTAAAAATAACGATTATTATATGAAAACTATTCTATAATATTTATAGGTTAATAATATAATATGATTCAATATGCATTATTAATGTCTTTTATATTATTAGAAAAACAAGGTCCTATTTGAAAATTTTATTAAACAAAGCCTCAACTTCAATAAATGCATTCATGGACGCCACTGCACCTATGACCTCTCTATGCCCTCTGATCTGTTACCTTTCCAATTCGATAAATGAGTTTCCCCAGAAAAAAAGAAAATAATGAATGCACTTTAGTAGAGCGCAATAAACGAGAACCGAGTTTTATTACGATTTTTTCTTCAAAATCAGTGGACCAAATCGGATTTGAGCGGTTCCATAACAGACCTGGTCTTTCAATCGAACCAGACCGGAAACAGATCCGGTCCCCATTTTTTCCGGTTCAACCTCCGGTCCGGTCCGATTTTAAAAACAGTGCTTCCAAACGAATCTTATTTTTGCCAAATAAATATTACGACATGTGAATAGATCCAAGTCGTTGGTTTCAATCTACTTATCTACATATATTATATTTAACTTATATTCAACGATGTATATTTTACAATAAAAAATATTTTTTATAAAAATAAACTTTTTTAAAAAATTAAATGCGTTGGGCTGTCCTTTGTCATTGACTACTACCACCAACTGATTTCTGATACCAACCACAGAATGTTACGTAAATATGTAATGGATTAAAATATTAAATTAAAATAAAAAATGCAAACCTGTATACAGCTTGAAAGAAGTGGGTACAGTTCTGTTAAAAGGCAGCCGAATAATATCTGTTTTATTGATTTCATACAGTGCGGGGTCTATCATCACTGGTTTTGCCCTTTTCTTTCTGTAAACTAACAAACCATTAGCACCAGTTAATTGACAAATTAAAAAATGCTCCGGTTTAGAGATAACACAAAAAACGGGGTATAAAAATTTCAAATTTGACCAATCGGAAAAAAGAAAAATTCAAAATTGAAAATTGAAATGGGAAAGCAATCTTACATTTTCCATCCCAAGTGGCTCGTATGCTGAACGAAATTAAGATCTCTTGGCAAATTGGAAAATGCCACTATCAGATCTGCTCAAGAAAGAAATCTCAAAATTAACAAACCATCATTGCAAACTGCATTAATACATAACAATTACTTAATTCAAGTTAATTGGTTAATAGTACTTACCATCTTGAGTGATTAGTGGATAATCAGAGGCACTGAGATTGATAAACCAATCCCATTGACATGTTCTAAGAAGAATTGACATGGCATGCAGTGTTGTGGTGAGCATGGTGGGACCCCTATAAGTAACAAGATTTGATTTCTGTACAATCCAAACATTCCCGATTCGAGTGAATGTCGGGTGGTTGGAGATTATTCGGTAGAGATGGTAATGTTCTTCCGGCTCAGCCTCTAGATCGAGGTGGAGGAGGTAGTAATTTGCCGGGTGGTATATGGCCGTGAGAAGGCGAATCAGCCGATTCACATCGCCTTTCGAGGCCGAGATGAGGTACGCAAATGAGACTGGATATGGCTTTTGTCGAATCAAGTGGTGATCTGAGTGATTGATTGGGTGTAATTTGGAACTGGTTAGTAGGGAAGGAATGAGGAGAAGTGAGAAAACAAATGTTACAGTGATGGAGCATAGCATAGCATACTTAATCCCCATTTTTCAAAAGAGGGGGAGAAGGGAACTGGGGAAGTGTGATTGAAATCGAATTTTGGGTAGGTACTAGAGAAAAAGAGAGAGAGAGCCAGAGAGGTGTATAACAAGAATTGAAATATTGAGATATTTTGTTTTAGTAGTAGTAGTTTCTGGGTTTAGGTACTATTGACATGTTGGGGGAAAAACGTGGGTTTTTCTTTATTATCTAGTGTCGTTGGGTAATTATAGAGAAAATGAAATGCGATATGGAAGGTATGAAGTAAACGGAGGAGTTTCTGTAGACTCTAGTGAGGAAGAATCTAGAAATGGGGTTGGTAGGAGGAAGGTCGTAGTCTTTAGAGGTGGTCCTTTGGATGATTTTCAAATCTGATGTAGCGTAGGACGTATAATGTACAAGTTATGGATTGTTTGATGTGTGTTATGTTGCATTAAGATTCGTACTTTGAAACTTCATCTTCATACGTCATATCTTAGACGGTCAATACGTGTAATGCAGAAAATTCAATGGTCGGAATTTAATCATTGGATGCGTGCTGCGCTACTTCCCTTTCCTTTGGGATATGTTACATATGTATCATATGATAATGATTGGATCTTGCATTAAATTCATTATGTAAAGATGTGTAGCGAGTCAAAGTGATTTTATGGTTCTCTTGGCGCGCGCAGAGCAAGTTCGAGATTAAGAAATAATATAAATTGAAATTTCATGATTCTGAGAATATAGGAATTTACATTAAATATAGTTCATATTTTCTATAAACCTAATGCACCAAGATATTAATACTTTTAAAGAAAATAAAAAGTATTAAATTATACAAGTATTAAAGTTTATGGTATATCGTAAATTTGTTATATAGCAAGTAAAATGAAATTGAAAGAAATTTTCACAAACATATGCTTTATTATTTTGTTATATAGCAAGTAAAATAATACTTCTAAAATTGTCGTATCGATGCATTCGACTCTTTCAATTTAATACGATATCTGTACCCGCATTTGTACAACATAAATCATACTTATGAATCTTCCAATTTAGGATCGTGAGATAGCACACTTGCAAAATCTTATTCCTTATGATACAACTACAGAAACACTCAAACACACTCTCAGAATCTTATTAATACGATCGACCCCTCTTGATGCGCACAAACAATATATAAATGCAATAGTTTAGATAACAACTTTATTCCACCGCGGCTAAACCCAATCTAGTGTAGTGGTGAGGCACAAGGTTTTTATGAGAAGGTCTGGGATTCAAGTCCCGTTAGAAACTATTTTTAGAGGATTTTTTCAAATTTATTTTCTGATTTGTTTGTGAGTGTGTGTTGTAAGTATAGGAGGAATGAATAAAAAAAAACTTTATTCCACCGCGGTCCGCGGAGCACGTTACATAGTGGAGTCGGAGATGAGAGAAGTACAAAAGCGGAAATGATGTCTTAAATGAATGCCACTCATATCAAGCTGCGTGTGGAGCTGGTGTTGTTAATTGAACCGTGAGTTAGTATTAGGGGTGCTAACGCAACAGCGTTCGATCGTTCTGTTTCGTTCGAAATCGAACGGTCACGAGGAAGGAAATTTTTTTTGCATTGGAAACGCAACAGTCGGTGCAACAATCTGAAATTTCGTCCATTTGACGAAACGAAATATGTCACGAGTTTATTTCGTGACCGTGTAAATCGTTATTTCGTGAGGCTACTATTTTTGTTATTGCAGAGAAGAGGAAAAAGCAGAAATATCTAGGGTTGTCGAGAAAAGCAAACCCTATCTTCTTCCTTCCTATCATTTCGCCGCTCTGCTCTTGATCCTCTCTCTCTCTGCTCTTGATCCTCTTTCTCTGCATACTCAAAACCCGATCTCTCTCTCGCATGCTGTCTGAGAACTCTATCATGCGGTCATTGCTGTCAGCAACCCTCGAATTCATGATTGCTCGCTGTAAACCCTAGATTTTATCCTAATTTTCTGTTGTGCTGTCGGTGCCTGGTTTTTCGGTCTTAACCAAGTTTCCAGTACGATTTGCACGATGCTATGCTCTCTAAGAGACAAAGACCCTAAGAGCATCTACATTGGTAATTGCTTAACAATTGATTATGCTTATGTGTCAATTGTTTTGTAATTGTTGGGTTGTATGGCCGTTGCTTATTAAGCAATTATATAAAAGAATTGCTTATTTAGCAATTATGGATATTCTTTTTTTGAAGATGAGTTGGCCAAATATTTAATTCTTATTGGTCAAGTGTTTAATTCTCAATTGTCTGCTTGATTGTACTAATGTAGAAATGAATTGCTTAATTTCTAAAATTTCTATAATTACTATTTAGCAATTAATTTCAATTGCTCTATTGGAGATGCTTTAAGTCCCTAACCAAATTTTTAGTACGATCTAAACTGTGAGACCGGTGACAGATTGTTTTTTCAGGCATCTCAGGCACCAGGTAATCATGATTCGTGGTATTTCTTGCTTATATAGATATATATTAGTACAGAGGTTCATTTTAGCTGTAGAGAAAGAGAAAAGGCAGAGAGTAAGAGAGGAGAACCAAGACAAGAGAGAGACAATAAGAAAGAAAGAAAAGAGAGAGAGGAATCAAGAAGTGTGGCATGATGGCTGGTTCAAAAAGGGCAACTCAGGTCTCGGAACCATATTTGTCTGATAATGAGTAAGCTTGATCTGTGAACTATGCTTGTGCTTGTTAACTTGAAATGTGCATTGCTTAATCTGTGAGCTGTGCTTGTGCTTGTTAACATGAATTATGCACTACTTGTTCTGTGAATTGTGCTTGTTTATGCCAGTTAAGTGAGGTTAACCTTGCTGGAACTGTGCTTGTGCTTGTGCTTGTTAACTTGAATTGTGCACTGCTTGATCTGTGAACTGTGCTTGTGCTTGTTAACTTGAATTGTGCACTGCTTGATCTGTGAACTGTTCTTGTGCTTGTTAACTTGAATTTTGCATTACTTGATCTGTGTGAACTGTTATTGTGCTTGCTTATGCCAGTTAAGTGAGGTTTACCTTGCTGGAATTGTGCTTGTTATGCTTGAAATGTGTTTGTTTATGCTTGAACTGTGCTTATCATGCCAGTTAAGTGAGCATGCTTGTTGCTTGTCTGTTTTAGTATGGGGTCAGAATTAAACTTAGAAACACCAGAGAAAATCCAAAGGCTAGAAATTGGTGCCCCTCAAGGTCCTGGTGGTGATCCAGCAGAAGCTGATGAGCCCACCAAAAAGAGAAAATTAAGGGAAACCTTAACCTCTGAGGTCTGGAACCATTTCGAAAGAGGAGAAACCCAACCTGATGGTAGCTATGTTGCTAACTACAAATACTGTGGGAAGGACTATACTATGGGTAATCAAAGGAGCACTAGCTCCTTGAAGCATCACATTTACAAGGGATGCAAGTTAATCCCCAAGACCCTAAGGAGAAAACCTGATGCTCTGCAGAGATTACTGGCTACTGGCAATTCAACAGGTTATTTCATTCTTTACTATATGTATCTCATTTTACCTTGTTGGAACTTGTGCTTATTACATCTCATATGCACTATTAGGAATTGGCCCATCTCTTGCTGTATGGGTGTTTGATCAACTCAGATGTAGGAAGAATCTTGCAAGAGTTGTAATTGCACATGATTATCCATTCAATTGTGTAAGTCATCACTATTTGAAAGTGCTTTTAACTGACCTACATCCCCAATTTAAGATGATCTCTAACTACTCTTAGAGCTGATTGTATTAATATATATGAAGAGGAAAAATTGAATATGTATGGTTTATTTGGCAATCTGGATTGTAGATTTAGCTTTACTTCTGATTTGTGGACTTGTAAGGGCAAAGATAGAGGATTTATATCCCTTACCAGTCATTACATTGATGACAGTTGAAAGTTGAGAAAAAGAGTAATTAGTTTTTTTGCATTTCCAAGTCCACACACTGGTAAAAACATAGCAAATGCAATTCTTGAGAAGTTGGTGTTGTGGAACCTAGATAAGAAGGCTTTCAGCCTTGTACTAGATAACTCTTCAACAAATGATGCTTGCATCACTAAACTTTTGAGTACCACATCTTTTAAGATTAAGCTCCCAGTTAATGGTGCCATCTTCCTTCAAAGATGTGGTTGTCACATCTTGAACCTTATTGTTCAAGATGGACTGGGAGTTCTATCTGATGAGATAAATTGTGTTCGTGAATCGATGAAGTACATTCGCAATTCACAGTCCAGAATGGAGATGTTTAGACTTGCAGCAACTCAGGTATTAATATTAATCAATTCCACCTTAATCAGGTTATTCTAATTAATGTTTGCCTTTTGTTTTCAGGTTGGTGCACCAAACAAAAAGCCTGCTTGGGATGTGCAAACAAGGTGGAACTCGACATTTCTGATGTTAGAGTTAGCCTTGGAACTCAGAGAGGCAATCAATCGTTTTGCAACACTTGATAGAAGGTATACACACAACCCGTCTGAACAAGAATGGGATAGAGTTAAAGCTCTATTTGACTGCTTGAAACCATTTTATGATGCAACACTCAAATTGAGCGGCACAAAATATCCCACTTTGAACCTTTTCTTTCCTGAGTTTTGTGAGGTGTATCTAGTTATAAAAAAAATGAGTGTCAGCCACTATCCTTTTGTTGTTGAGATGAGTAGAGATGTTTCTCAAATGGGACAAGTACTGGAACATTAGCAACACTCTATTGGCAATTGCTTGTGTGCTTGATCCTCGTTGCAAGTTTGTTGTAGTTGAGTATTATGTACAGCAAATGTATCCAGAGGAGTGTGCAGGGTTTATTGAGAGTTTCAAGACTTGTATGAGTGCCTTGTTCAATGAATATTGTGAAGCACACTCAAGGCAAGTACATAACCAAGGTCCAAGCTCATCACAACCATCAAGGTACTGACTTCTCTTATATTTCTCATTCAACTACCTTGCTAAAAATAAATAACAACTCTTATGCTACAACTGTTGGCAGGAAACCAGCTAGTGCACCAGCTCTGGATAGTGATACCAGAGCTGGTTTGAAGGACTTCATGCATGTTAAGAAGGTTTCTGAATCCATCAGAACAGAGCTAGAAGACTACCTTGCTGATGCTCTTGATGCAGCAAGCCTAGATGATGAGTTTGATGTCCTTGGGTGGTGAAAGTTGAAGGCACCAAAGTATCCAGTCCTTTCTCACCTGATGAGGGACATCCTTGCTGTCCCAATTTCCACAGTTGCATCTGAATCAACTTTCAGCATCAGTGGGAGAACCCTAAGTCCAGTTAGGAGTTCTCTAAGTAATCAAACTGTTGAGGCTCTGGTTTGTACTCAAGATTGGTTACGTGCAGGGGTTGTCGGTACTACACCATTCTTTCTCTTATACTTTCTTTAACTTTTGTATTAATGTAGATGTTTAGACTATGCTATTGTATTAATGTATTTGTATCTGAATGTGCAGAAGCAGGTTCAGAAATTAGGAAACCGTTATGGCCCGATGATGAAATTTAATGACACAAGATGGTGTTTGTGGCAATGAAGAGTTTGTTGTGTATGATTAACAGTGTCAGTACTACTCTTTAAGTATTTATATATTTGTGTGATTGTGTATGTTGCCTTGTGAAATACTAAAGTCTGGAGTAAATAATCTCTTTGGCTCCTTAGATCTCAACGATGACTTTCATTGATGATAAATGTGTTTAAATGTTTTCAAAATTTCATATTTAGCCATCTGGCTGAGAAGGTAAATTTGAGAAAAGAGATGAGATCTGGGTTGACAATTGAGATTAGGGACCCAGGGTCTTTAGTATTTTTTGAGTATGTTGTAATGTTTCAAGGCATTTTGATGTTACATCTGTAATATGTTGAACTTTGGTTGGTTTTATGTTTAGTAATGTTGCAGTTGGTTTTTGGGTTGAACTTTGGTTTGTAATGTTTCAAGGTATTTTGATGTTGCATTTTAATGTTATCAGTATTATATTTATATAATTTGATTGGTTTTTAGGTTGAATTTTGGTTTGTAATGTTTTATCAGTGTTTCTGAACGTTTATATTTCTAAACGTTTTTTCTTAAAATGGTAAGACTGTAAAAACAGGGGCTGGAAAATGAAACTGAACGGGTACAAAATTTGAACGGTTAAAATCGTTCAGTAAAATTGAACGATCAATGCAAATAAATATGATTTCGTTAGCTTAATGCAACAGTCAACGAAACAAATTTATTTTTCGTCCTTTAAACGCAACAGTTAACAAAACAGCACATTTTCGTAGTCGTTATGAACGTTATGCACCCTAGTTAGTATCAGTTAACTTTCAAAAGTGGAAATATAGAAGTGTGTTGTTACAGTAAATAATTAAAGAAACCTTAGTAAATAATTAAAGAAAGAAGTAGTAATAAATGATTGTAGTAGGACATTTAATGTTATATGACGCCAAGGACCTCTCTATAATTTGATAGCTTACAGGGGGTTATTTGCAAAAAGTATAATTAAACTTTAGAAAATTTTATTTCTTCTCTAGATCCTTCCTGTCGCCTACTTTTTCTTTCACTTGTGCGCCTTATATTCCCTTCTCCTTTATTTCCTTTCTCTCTTATATTTCCACCGTGGGTTAACAAACAAAAATTTCCTTCTTTCTTCTCTCTTTGTCGTGGGTAAAGTCAAAGCAAAAGAAACACTCTTTGGTACTTGGTGTGTTCACACCATCAAGGTGCTTGAATATTTAATACCTATCATCTCTTTACTACTTCTCACTCCTTTGCTGTTTTGTTTTTCCTTCTCTTCTCTCTTCCGTGGATAAGGCAAACAAAGGTATACATGTAATTGGATTAGTGTTATCATGGTTTGATTCATGCCCCTGGTTTGCAAAATAAAAACATATGGTATTTGGCCTAGATTATGATATAGTTAGGAGTAGATTAAATTTTCTGAATAACAAACCTTGGGTGACCTTGTTGAATAAGTTGTTAATAAATCATTACTAAATAATTTGATCTCTAAATAAGACCTTGTTATTTATTTGAATTTGAATACTAGGATGATCATCTTAGTTACCTAACCGGTTTCCAACCATGAGTTGATAGGTTATGAAAACATAATTATTAGCTTGGGCAAAGATATAACTTGATGTTTACATTCAATTGCTATTTATTGAACCATATGTGCTTGATCCTAATATGATTCCTTAGCTTAATTAAGTTCAATTAAAATATGTAGTTCAATCTTAAAAAGAAGAAGGGAAACATTAGCAAGACTCAAATATTTTGTCATCTTGGTCTAGGTGGAGTTACGGGGGATCAAGAGAGATTGAGTACAGACGCTTAGTGATTCGATACGCAACGACTACTTGTCAGGTGCGTAATTTTACTTTCGAAGTTACAAGAGGTTTGATTCTGAAATGTAAATATGATATGTTGCATTTTGATATCCGATTGAATTGTATATTTTGGAAATTCATCATTCATGATTATATTGACTACTTGTATTGCATAATGGAGTATCATTTTGTCCGGTTACCTATATTGCTTGTTCTCCATTTTTTTATCTTCTGTAATGATATGAAATTTTGCAAAAGAAAGGTAATATACGAAGGACGAGGATTGCAATCTGACTTCGCAAAACAGGATCTTTATGCGCATATAAAAACTGTCCCCTTTTGTGCTCAGTACCGGTTGAGATAGGGGATTATATTACTTATTTGGACCTAACGATGATGTTGGGTCAATGATTTTGATATGTGATCGTTTGAAATATGAAATGTCTCGAAATGATGTGAATTGATATGAAATCTGAACTAAATTACCAGACCTATATTATTATAGTTTGCATTGTAAGAACCACTTGATACCATATATACTCGAGACATGTTATGTTCCTTTCTCCTCTTATTATTTGATAATCGTTTTCATTTATTATATTGTCATTATATAATTATCTTTGCATATTGTGGATAATAAGTTTCAGGTACATGATTTCTTGTATATACGAAAGTAAAACTAAATATCGCACTGGGAAATTATATTTCTCATTATGTTGTTTATACATTTTTGCAGGTATTGGGTTCGATGTGTGAGACGAGTCAGTTGTCGTGTAGGCCTTTTGACCTTTTGTATAAATCATAATACTATATCAGTGTGTATATTTTGTGCATCGGAGTTTCACATCTTTTGTGTTGTTGATACTTGTGAAAATCCTGATTTCATGTTGTACCTTTTGTATATGAATACTTGTAAACATTTGTTGTTTATGATCGTTCTTGTTATATCATTGTATCTTTCTAGTAATGTTACATCTGAAATAGTATTATGATCATGTGAATTGTAAATGCTATATTGATTATGCTTGATTGTTAGCCTTACGAGTACATTTGTTCATGTATTCGTGGCGGGATATGTCATGCTCTATTTTTCGAGATGTGACATGTGTGATCGATTATCGTTAGATTTTTGCATTGTAATAGGATGCCGTGACTGGAGGCCAAAAAATAAATACAGGCCTAGGAAAATTTGAATTGCCCGGAACTAATTTCTTGGATGTATATTTTCTTTTTCTGAATGCACCTTTTTAAGGATTAATTTGTTAAATATCCTTCCATTCTCTATGGATCTCTTATTTTTCCTCAACAATTGAGAAGTTTTATTTACCTTTTAATTGTAAAAAAATACTTCTAACGAATGCAGAAAATAATTGTGGGCCGCTATGGTAACTTGTCCGAAGAATTTGAAATTAAAAATATTTTTTGTGCGCATGAATGTTTGAATCATAACACTTTTAAGTCATTCTAATTTACTATGATACTATCTCTCGAATTATTAGACCATTTGCATATAATAATAATTTAGAGAATTAAAATTCTGTCTCTTAGACATCGGCATTGTAATCGGATGTCGCAACTGGAGGTCGAAATATAAATATAAGAAAGGACATTCGACATTCATGTCACATGTTATATATGTATGTATCCAGAATTCTAGGCCAGACTCGACTCTCGACTCATCCTCTTCTTTCTCTTTTCACATCCACCTCTTTTCAAAAAAGGAAATGAAATAAGAAAGGATCAAGAACAAGAAAGAAAGAGGAAGTGGTAAGTATTACCGGGCCCCGAAATCAATTCTCCTTCTCTTTTTCTGCTAATTGCTATTATATACTCTCGATATATTATACTTCTCTTCTCTTCATCGGATCAAGAACCAGATCTTCTCTTCAAATCCCCTTCCATTCCTCAAATTCGATTCAATTCCAGCGTCAAATGGGGAAAGGAGGGGGATGCGCGCCAAGCAAGAAGCAGAAAGAGACGGTTGCTACTGGAAACACCACCTCCGCCACACCTTCGGTGTCACGGGAGATCCCAGATACCTCTAAAGAGACTGTCGATAGTGCTGATTCGACTGTCGTCGTGGAAAAACCCTCCGATACTACTCTCAAGGTGTTCATTGTTTTCTACTCCATGTATGGGCATGTGGAGTCTCTCGCCAAGAGGATGAAGAAAGGAGTGGATGGGATCGAAGGTGTGGAGGCGGTTTTGTATCGTGTTGCTGAGACGCTTTCTCAAGATGTGCTCGATAAAATGAAACCGTCTCCCATGGATGAATCAATCCCGGTAATGCTACTTCACAGTTGTTGATTGATCAATTGAATGTTCTGCCATTGCTCTCATTATTTATTTATTTTGTACTTATTTTGTTGATTTATCAGTTTATTGTTGTGGCATCGCTCTTATCATGTTTATACTTATTCCATACCATATGTTCTCAAGTTTGTGGAAAATGACTGAAACGAGTTCAGAAAGTAGTACTGAAATATAATAAAAGGAATTAAACTACAGTTCATATTGTCATGAACAAAGGTACGGGTAGTTTGTGTTGTCACTGGTAGCAGATCAGAATGATCATCCTTGACAAATGGTACTGTAATGTAGCATAATTTCACTATAATTGAAAATTGATTGTAGCATTACAACCTGGAGTTTGACAGATTTTAACAGCAGAGGAGCTTGAGAAGGCAGATGGGGTGCTCTTTGGTTTTCCTACAAGATACGGTACAATGTCAGCTCAAATCAAGGCCTTTTTTGATTCAACGGGTGGACTCTGGAAGGAGCAAAGACTTTCTGGTAAACCTGCTGGCTTTTTTGTCAGCACTGGTACACAAGGAGGAGGTCAAGAGACCACTGCGTAAGTTTTTTTACTTTTTATCCCTTGAAAAAGATATTTGTATGCTTTTGGTATCTGAAGGTCAACTAAGTTGAAAATTACTAGTGTTGCATATTTCTTAAAATAGACTGTGCTTGTCATGTTGGGTAGGTATACCTTCTGCTTGGGTTTAGTTGCCTCTGATTGTGCATTGAGGAGAGTTTTCAATTGGATAACAGGATAGTGACTCATACCGCTTAAATTAGTCCTTATTGCACTGTAATGCATAGACTTTATGTCATTAGAAAATGGTTTTTTCAATGATTAAATCAAGTGACCTGCCCACTGTAAGCACTATATGCATTGATAGGGGAATGATAATGTAAACAAAGACGCACATCCTGTCAGTTTAAATGGATCATTGGAGCTCATATTATTAGAAAAAAAAATTTGTCTATAAAACATGTAAAATTGTGTATTGATTTTTAATAATATGGAACCAGTTTTTCTTATGATGTCTATTTTACTTCAGGGAGTTGTGCTATGGTACTTACGACTCATATCTCGAATTTCAAAATGCAAATGACCGACTCAGACCGTTAAAAATGTTGTCCATATTAGGAACCAAAATTTTTATTTTTTTGTTTCTTTTTACTATTTCATCGGATGGATGGAAAATTATTGATCCAATGATTTACAAGACTATAAATTTAATGAATTTCCACTCATCCAATAAAATAGTAAATATTCTAAAAATAAAAAATTTGGTACTCAAGTAGTTTTTGTATGGATAACGTTTTCAACGGTTCGGATCGGACATTTGCATTTTGATATTCGAGATATGGTCATAAGTACAGTAGAACTCTGTGCTTATGTAAGTACTATAGCACAACTCAATTACCTTTTCTTTCTTCTTTAAAACATTTTTTTTGACAAAAGCAAACCCCGAGATGAGACATTCTTTATTAAAACATAATCCAACTTGTTTGGGGATTTAAGGCTTCGTTGTTGTATAAGAACCATTGGGATTGAGGTTTAAAAGATAAATAAAGATTTATTTTTTACTAGATAAAGAAATATTTCTCAAAGATGATGAAAGAAAAAAAGAAATTGAGAATATTTAAAGCCCCTTGTTATTTATTCCGTCCTTGCTTAAATACACAATATTATAGCTACTAGCATAGTTGTTGAATCCTAAAATGTATCGTATATCAGTGGATCTTGTATTGTATTGTGTCGTTAAGATACGCTAAGCTATTTTTAACGGAAGGATTATAATAACTAGTATCTAACAAAAAAATCTAAATAACTAAAGAAACCATCGTAATTTTAAATATATTGATAAGTGTCAATTGATATCGATGTAAATTTTTTGCATATTAAATTATTTATCTTGAAAAATAGCAACTTATCCTTGGATTTCACTACTCATATCGAACCGTAAGATACGTATCTATCGCTCCTGACTCATATCGAACCATAAGATACGCATCGTGTATCGTAAGATACTAACTTCTACGGCTACTGGCACAGATGCTTCAGGTGTTTTTAATTTTTTAAATGCAGATGGACAGCAATCACCCAGCTGGCACATCATGGTATGCTGTTCGTACCTATTGGGTACACATTTGGTGCAGGTATGTTCAACATGGATGAGGTCAAAGGAGGCAGTCCCTACGGTGCCGGAGTTTATGCAGGAGATGGTAAGAGGCAAGCAAGTGAAATGGAACTATCTCTTGCTGAGCATCAGGGCAAGTACATGGCCACTATTGTCCAGCGCATGCATACTTCTTTTTAACCTTTGAAGATATATTAGTTGTTTTTAGCTACATTTTTTGTGTTCATTCCCCATCCACGTCTTAATTCTTTTGCTTGTGAATTGTGATTCCTCGGCTTTCATTTTTCCTTTATAGTGATTTTGCTGGTTTGTCTATTCTTGTCTGGCATTAGTTGCCAATGGTTTGTTCTATTTGTTTTTTTAGTACGTATCTGTGTCTAGTTTACTGTACATGATAACAATACAATGGCTTATAATACAATAAACTCTGCCTCTTGAGTAAATAATCCTTTAGTTTTTGCGAAGATGCAATTTATCTGAAATTGCTGATTTGAATGAGGTATCCATCTTGAGATATTTTATTTATTTATTTATCTCTGTATACTTTTTGTTATTGGATTAGTGCGTTGTTATCATAGTCTTTATTGTCAGTTATCTTTACTGTCGGGTAAAAATTAAGAAAGAGTTACTCTTAGGAGTATTTTTCAGTTCCTTTTTTATTGGGTTAGTGCATTTATTTAGGCTACCTAGGCCCAACGAAAAAATAAACTGATAGTCAACAAGTACACTAAAAGAAACTGGTCAGTAGTGGTCAATAGTTCAATACTATCCGTTGTGTACAAGCAGCCGATGGCAAGGGCCCATGAGGACAAGATCTATCATTTATAAATTATCAGGAGGATCAATTATTTTACAAAAAAGTTTAACAAATTATATAAAAGTTTAACAAATTATACAGATACACAATATTATTTTGCAAATCTTTTTTTGGGAGACGGCTGCCTCCTGCCCAGTAACTATTTCCTTCGGAGTTCAATCACTATTCACTATGGTCTATGTGACAACCGGACACACATAAATATCTTTAGGAAGACAACCGGACAATATACAAGGTAAATCTATCCATCTGTCTATCCCAAACCTAAAGACATGAGGCTACTGTGATTTCTCCAATCAAGAGGAGAAACCATCCATGGCCTCTCTCTTCTCTCCTCATCTCTCCAACCTCAAACCCCTCCTCCCTCCACCACTTACTCGAGCTGCCTCATCCTTTGTCTGCACCAATGCTACTGCCGTACCTGCCCAATCTCCTCCTGCTCTCTCTCTCCAATCACTCCAAGAGAGCTTCAGCCGCAAGGGCATCAACTTCGTAGAATCCAATGGTGTCCCATCTGTCGAATTGTCTGTTAGGAATGGTAGCTCAGTAAATTTACGCATATCGGATGCATTGATCACGTCTTACAAGCCTAAGGTTTACTGGAAAGATGATGGATGTAAGGAGGTGCTTCGCACTGTCCAGTCTGTCGAGGACCCTAGCTCGGTCAAAGGAGGAATTGGTTTAATTTTGAATGATTTGTCAAAATCGGCAAAGAGCAGCACACCTTGGTCTCCGACTGACTGGGTTGTCAAAGATGCTGACTCTGATTCCATTGATGCAGTCCAGGTACTGGATATTGGCCACCTTTCTTTTTATTATTTTTCTTTTTAATTGCTAAAAGATATATATTTGCTCTCAATTGCTATAATTGCAGCAAGTACCTTACTTACGGGTATGTAGGTCGAACTAGGCTGCACAAATGGGAAGGGTACACTGGAGGTCACCTATGTCATTTCCCTTTACCCCCTGAGCCTTGCAACAGCTGTCATAGTGAAAAATACCGGGCCGAAACCTGTTGAACTGACAAGTGCCATTCTAAGCCACATCAAGATGGATAATCGTAAGGGGTCAGGCATAGAAGGTCTGTTTAAATGCTCCTATTGCCCACATCCCCCTCTTGCCTCCAGTTTTGGCATTTTATCTCCATCAGAGGCCATGAAACCGGATGAACCCTCCAACTGGTTCAGTTCGCCGCCTGATGCGCCTAAGGCGGGTGTCTGGACTGTGGAGGAAGAAAAATATATATTTTTGAAGGAAAAAGTTAGCAGAGTGTATGCAGCCCCTCCCTCTGAGAGATCGAAGCGCGTATATCGCACTATTCCCTCAAATTATACCACCATTGATAAGGTACTTCTTTTTCTTATCCTAACATAAGGTAATCAGTACAAGAGACAATGAAACAAACCACAGAAAAAGGTGAAAGAACAAAAAATATATATACAACGAACACAATTATTTGATCGTCTTCCTTGAAATGAACTATGGAGATGTTGTATTAACCTTAGATTCTGTTGAAACAATTGACTCATGCATACCGAGTTATTGTACAATTAAATTAATTTTTGTTGTAGTTATCAATGACTAATTATACAAGTACATAAATAAGATATTTTCACAATTTGAGGAATGAATGGCATTTTGCAGGGATGGACAGGAAGCAAACTAAATTTCAGGATAGTTAGAATGGGATACGAGGACATATATTTGGGTAGTCCTGGCTCTTTTGCCGAAAAATTTGACGGTAAGGATTATTTCATCTGCACCGGTCCCGCCTCGATGCTTGTACCTGTCGTTCTCAACCCAGATGAAGAATGGAGAGCAGCTCAAGTTATTGAGCATGATAATTTGTAATACACACATTACAATTTACTGTTCGATCACTTAAAATTGTACATCACATCAATTGTTCATGCTTGAATCGCTCAAAAAAACAACAGAAATAAAAATAAAAACCAGAGAGGAATCATACTATTTTTTCTTTTTGATGATAATGCGTCAGTCTTATTTCTACGTTACAACTTACAAGCAGTGTGAATAAATGATAAATCCGTTTCTTATCCCTTGTGGATGTGTGGTCAAAATTGCATGCGGGCTCATCTGTGTTTTATGATGTGTTATTTTTTATTGTTTTGGGTGAATGTGATGTATCATGAGTTGTGTATGAATAAGTGTTCAAGGACGCGTACGACTACTTCGGTCTTCAAAAAACTTAATTTTTCATATTTAGTGAACTGTAAAAAAATAATATATATTGCAGTGGGTTATACTGATATGCTAGAAAATGGAGAAATAAAGAAACCTAGCAAAATTTCCAGGAAGATTGTTGTTTGATTCGCAAGAAAATAAATTAAATTGAATACTAGCTAGATTAGTATTTCGCACAGTTTTTTGTACTCTTTTCCACACGTTAAAGGACTTATAGAAGATGCAAGAGCTATCTGTGCAAAAAAAGAAACTTTGGTACATTAATTATTATAAATATAATACTAACAACAAAGTCAGGATGGCCGAGTGGTCTAAGGCGCCAGACTCAAGTTCTGGTCCTCGTGAGAGGGCGTGGGTTCAAATCCCACTTCTGACACTATTTTTATTACGTTTTCTTTCCTACTCTTCTCGTTTGTGTTTTAGTTTTCCTGGCCCATGGTGCACTTGATGAATATCTAATTTATATTTTTCCATTTGTTTTTGTTTAGTTTTTCCGTTGGGTCTTGGCCCATGCACAGGACCGAACGAATGCTATGTCTATAGACCTGGCAATGGTAGAACATTTTTCGTTTTTTCATTTCGTTTCGTTGTTGCTGAAACGAAAACGGAAACGGAACAGATATTTTTTACGTTTGGGCCGGCGAAACGGAAACGGAAATGGGCCGGGATTTACGTGGGTAAAAGAAACGGAAACGTCAAAGCCCATTTACGTTTACATTTTTACGTTTTTACGTATAACATTGCACCCTGCTCGAATATGTTAGATTGCAGAGATTCTCTAGCGGATATAACGAGAAGGGTTAGGATTAAAAGGAAACAATCCCTGTGATTACGCCGTCTCCTTTCTCCTTCTTCTCTCGCACGCCTCATCTTTCTCTCTGTCTCTCTCTTTCACACTGCCTATGGCAATGGCTTGTCCTGCCTCGTCGATCCAAGAGTGATGATGGCAAGCTAAATCTGTACCCCTTAAGACCCATAAGACCCATAACCATCATTGCAGAGATTCTCTAGCGGATATAACGAGAAGGGTTAGGGTTAAAAGGAAACAATCCCTGTGATTACGCCGTCTCCTTTCTCCTTCTTCTCTCGCACGCCTCATCTTTCTCTCTGTCTCTCTCTTTCACACTGCCCATGGCAATGTCTTGTCCTGCCTCGTCGACCCAAGAGTGACGATGGCAAGCTAAATCTGTACCCCTTAAGACCCATAACCATCATTGCTTCGCTGTTTCCTCTGGAAATCCTTGCTATATTATCTCGATTCTGCCTTGTGACTTGTGAGGTTGTCGATTCCTGTTCAACGATCCCTAATCGAGTTTCCAGACCTGCAGTGTACTATTGCCTTAGCCCTATGGCCGATTGCTTGAAAGGTATCGAGATAGCTAGGTTTCTAAGAGGCACGGTGATGGGATCGTCATCTTGGGTCTCATCACCTCAGTTCCAGCTCTATTATTAACTCTTTGGCTCCTTGGATCTTAACCTGTGACTTTCAGTGATGATCAATGTGTTTCATTATTTGTCATTGGCTGAGATTGGTACTACTCTGAAAAGATAGGTTAAGATCTAAGTTGAGTTCAAAGAGTTAATGTGCTCTAGATTTCAAACTACTTATTTACTTGTTTAATTAGTGTTGTATCTTGTATTATGGATGTTAGAATGCATCTTGTATGGATGTCAGGATGTATTTGTATGTTTCACTTTTATGTTCAACTTGCTTGCAATTTTGTGATGTCTGGAGTGTTATAAACAAAAAAAATTGATGTTGTTGCTATGTTATAAACGGAAAAAAATTAACGATTTTAACGTTTGTAACGTTTAACTCAAACGAAACATTACACGGAACAGAAATTTTTTACGTATATTAAATGAAACGTTAAACGTAACAAACAAAATTTTCGTACCTTAAAACGAAACATTAAACGTAAGAACTCTCTTCCGTGAACGTTTTGAATGTTTGATAGGTCTACATGTCTAGTTTCGCTTTTATCAATGTCAGATAATTGGAAGTTCAACGGTTGAAACGTCACCTCTATCTTTACGTATCAACATGATTTCATAGAGGTCGTTTTCCTACTATTTCTACAATAAATACATAATAAATGGGACAAGCATTTCAGACAAAAGAAAATGGATGTTTCTTCTTTCGAAAATATCTTTTTGTCTAATTTTGAAAAAAATAAAAATTACATCTATAATTTTAGTTTTAAAAGTTTCGACCGTGATGATTCTATTTTGTCTGCGTTTGCGATACGAAATCAAACCATAAAAATAGTCAAGTATGGTGCAAAATTCGAGACTAGTGTTCACGTCTGAACGTTGCGTTCAGCCAACACATGTGAACGTTACGTCTAGATGCACGTTTAAACGCTGCGTTCAGACGTAAACAATAACTCACAAATTACTTGGTAATTCTTTTTCTTTGTCGACTCGAGTGATCTCGATTTCTGAATGCATGTGTTCAACTAACACATGTGAATGTGAAAGACTAAATAGATTCATTGTTGTCAAAATTTTGAAACCAAAAATCCCAGATATTATTCTTATTTTTTACAGGATTACGCCAAATAAAATTCTCTTCTTTCATGAAAAAATGGCAAGCATTTTGAAATTCCTTTCTTTTTCTTCTATCTTTATGTAGGTTCCGTTTCTTGAAAAAATAATTGCCCATAATAGAAAATTGCTGAATATAATTTGTTTCTATAACTTTGCTGTCAACGAATTGCGTTTTGCACGTTTTACAGTTTCGTTTCATTATGATGTAATGTTAAACGCAAGAAAATTTTTGTTGCATTTGTTAAACGAAACGTAAGACGAAAATGATTTTGTTACGTGTATTTAAACACAAAGTAAACGCAAGTGGTTCGTTACGTTTTGGTTTAAACGTTTCTTACGTCATGTTTATATGAAGTATATAAAATCATGCTTATATAAAGTTGTAATGGAAAGGTGTGTTTAATAAAATAACTAATCTGTCGATTTTTCTGAAAAGTAAAGTTCAAAAATAGTAATTATATAATGCTGATATAGTGTCTTTTAGACTTATAGTGTCTTTTATACCTATAGTGTATTTTCGTTTTCTCTCCTTTTTCTAAAGCACGACGTGTCCCTTCTTCTCAAGGGCTTTGTGCACAAGGTAATTTCATCTAAAGCACGCCCTCACGCCGTGTCTCTTCTCCTAGAGCACGCCCTCACTCCGACACTCGTCTCAAGATAATTTTATCTTTCATTTCTCTTACGCTTGCTTAACGACATATTTCAATGTTCAATGTTCATTTGTTCGAAATAATGTAAACACAACGTCCAATGTACATTATTACTTATTAGTTCAAAATTGAAAATTATTGTTTTGTGCTTAGAAGACGCGATCTCATATTTCTCTAAGGAAAAAGTAATTTCATATTTTCTTTCTCTTAAGATTTCTGTTAGTTCATTATTAGTTATTAGTTCAAAATAATTTCAATGTTCACTACTTCAAAATAATTTTAGTTCAAAATTGAAAATGATTGCTTTGCAATTAGTCCAAAGTTCAGTAATCAAATTTGGAATGATTGCACTGATAAGTTGGTTTAGGGTTCAGAATTTGAGGATTAGAATTGCATTGATTTAATCTTTCTTTGAAACAGATAGACCCGCTTGTGTTAGCAAGAAACGTGATCGACTGTCTCCTTTGCCGTACCCACAGGTATCATACGGTGTATTCCAAGTTGGAGAGGATGACCAGAGAGATCGATTGGGTGCTTCGCAAGAATTCATAAATTATATAATTTCTAGCAGCATAACTATGTATCACTATGAGTTGTAATCATTTCCTCTTGTTTGCACTTGGCTATTTATAACGGGATGATTTCAAATTTGGTTGGACATGCATGCTTGAAGCCTGAAGGTATATTGTGTTACCGAGTTTACAAAATTATTAGATGAAATGTGTACTGATATATTGAAGACTTGAGAAACAAAAAGAGTATTATAATTTAAAATTGATGAATATGCGTACAAAGAAGAATTTCAATCCATTGACATGGAATTGAATTGCTGACATGGGTGCCCTTATATTGAAAATCCGAATGATGCTTAGCTTAATCAATCTTCCATGTAAATGTCGTCTTGTCAAAAAAGCTCACATGGCCGCTGAATTCGTGCTTCGTGATGGGTTCTGAATCTCATCAGAGACTTGAACAGATTTTTGGGCCCATAGAACCCAGCTAGATATCCATACTTCCACAGGTGGTGTTCGCAAATTTTAGATATAATCAGGTGTCATCACTCATCAGCAAAGAAAATTGAATATCAGGATCGTTTTTATTGACAAAACAAACCATGAGAAGAGTACTCTCAAGGAAGATACATTAAACAAATTATGATACACAAAACAAGCAATATTTCTGAAAAACATACATACAATGTCAAAAATTAATTGCAACTAAAATTCCGTTCAGCCAAAACTTGAGAAAACAAAATTGTGCAAGGCAAAGTAATGGCAAGCTATTCCTTTACCCAACTTGGATCAAACAATACTACATTAAAGTATCTCTTCGTCAAAAATGGCTCATTAGGGCATAATAATAAGTGTCATTTCACCATTGTTTCTTTCTAAAGTTTTTGGAACCCTTTGAATTCTTCCTAGTAATAGCAAGCCTCTCTGCATCATCTTCTCCATCATCCTCACCTCTCCTCCTTTTCTTGTTTGTAAAACTCTCCTTTATTTTCTGTGAAATTACAAAAGAAGTGAACTAAAAAATATCGAGAAAGGCAAATAGCAACTTTTTAAAACTATCAATGCAAGTTATGAACTTGTATTCCCTACCATTAGCGAGATTCTCTTAGCATCTGACACCCGTTCAAGAAGCATAAGTACCTCAGATTCCTCTGCAGGATATTCCTCAAGCTTCTTGCCTACACAAAAAGGAAAGGAAATTACAATATCCAAGACACTCATACATCTGCTAGTGAACAACAAAAGCTTTCTGGGATTATTATCTAGAGGCTATATATGCTCATCATTTGGCATTTCTCACTCATTAGTGTTCCATTAGAGCGTGGGTTGCTTAAACGAGGCACACAAATGTTACTTGTATTCATGTACTCAATCTAGGCAATGTTCACAGTGATAAGTCACAGTCCATGTCCCTTTCAAATCAAATCTAGCAGATTAGGTGTTAGTACCACAAAAATCATCAGAGAGATGTTCATACCAATTAGCTGTTCAATCTGCAAGTACCACTCAACTTCGTATTGATTAACGAGTGACACTGCAAGCCCAGACCTCCCTGCACGTGCAGTTCTACCCACACGATGTATGTAATCCTGAATTCCATTTATAATACTAGAAGTGAAAAAATAGTACCCAATAGAGGACAAAATGAATTCAAATCCAGAACTAGGTGAAATAAAAACAGATGATTTAGGTATAACCAAATCAAATCCTGTACCCTACGTCAGAACGTGTGGTAAGAACACCAATTTAAAGCCAGCTTCTCTAAATTAATTATCACAAAGATTAAATGTAAGAGATAACATCAAGACTTCAAACATCAAGTACAAACCTTGGAATTTGTTGGGATATCATAATTGATAACCACATCAACAGAAGGGATATCAAGACCTCTGCTTGCAACGTCTGTACATATGAGGATATTGCATTCTCCAGCCTTAAATTTGTTTAAAGCACCCAATCGCTTCGCCTGTTAAAAAAAATGTCGGGACGAAGTTAATTTTTAATTATTCGCATGTGAGAAAATAATCAAATTACACAACCAACCTGGCTCATCTGGCCACTAATAGGGATAGCCTTTAGACCAAGATTTCGAAGAATAAGAGAGAGAAGCCTTGTCCCTTCACATGTTCTTGTAAAAACCATTGAGGTACTTCCTGGCATCTCAGTCAAAATATACACTAAATAGCAATCCTGAAAGGAAATGACAAATATATACATGATTAGAAAGTAAAGAAACTGACAACTAGCAGGGGTTCCTTAATAGGAAAGTAGGCAACAGTTTGATTAATATAGAAATTTCGGGATTTTTAGATTCCTTTAAAAACCAAATTGGAGTTTTAATGTTAATTTTATATTATATATGTTGGAAAGGTTCAATCAACAACAACAAAGCCTTTTGTCCCAAACAAGTTGGGGTAGGCAAGAAATGAAGTCCATATTGGATTTCATTTTCATAAGATTGGCTGAATTTTTACGTTGGCTCGCCAAGCCTACTACAACCCTCCACCTTTCCGGGCTTGGGACCGGCTATGTAAAACATTGGCGGAGTTCTGGAAAGGTTCAACCAGTCTGATAATTTTTTTATCTAGAAATAAGAAGGGAATTTTAAAATGAGAACATAACTAAACATTTAGCCAAGGAAACTGGACACTGCAATATGCCCATTCGACCAAACAGGTTAACAGGTTGGATGTCTTTTCAATGAAATCTAACCCAAAGTAAACAAGAACCATTGTCACTCAGTGGATACAGAAACAGTTGATAAAAAAGAGGAAACCTTGTACTTAGCAGGAACGAGGCGGAACTGTTGCTTAAGAGTGTCAACAGTCGAGTACTTAGAGGCAGCCTCTATCTGGAGACGAGGAGAAGGAATCATTAATACAGAACATAATAGAAGGACCTTAGAACTTCGAACAAAGAACTAAATGCATGTAAACAAAATATCATGAAGCAAAGGCAATACCTTAACAGGATTCCTAAGACAAGCTCGTTGCAGCTTGTTGACCTGGGAAAAAGAAATGAAACTGGATGATTAAAAGTTCCAAACAAGAAAGTTCAGCAATCAATATGCATAGTTTTTCAACAATAATAAAGATGATAAAATTACATTTAGCATAGATGACCAAATTAGTAACCATTTGGAAGTCTATTTTTAATACAACAACAACAAAGCCTTTTGTCTCAAACAAGTTGGGGTAAGCTAGAAATGAAGCCCATATTGGATTCATTTCCATAAGATTGGCTGAATTTTACGTTGGCTCGCCAAGCCTATCACAACCCTCCTCCTTTACAGGCTTGGGACCGGCTATGTAAAACATAGGCGGAGTTGGAAGTCTATTTTTAATAATTGAGGAAAAAAAATACAGTTGTAACATAACATTGCTTGTATCTCATGATAATTTAATATGCATGAAAATAGTAGTAAAGTGCTTGGTCAATGTAATGGTTTGGGTCATTGATGATCCTTTACTAACTAATTTTGCAAAGGCCTATGTGGCATAATATTTTGTAACATCATCAATGCTATGTGTTGTCCTGGGTTGCAGCTTGCATGTGATAATTTTTAGGCTTGTAGGGAAATAAGATATTTGGGAATAAAGGCTTTGTTGTTGTTGTATAGGGAAATAGGATAAATTCAGCCGAATAGAATAACAAGCAATAAAATGTGAAACAGAATTGAACTTACCTTGTTTGTCATAGTAGCAGAAAATAGGTATGTTCTTCTTTCCTTGGGAATAACCTTCAGTATATCATCAATGGCTTTCTCAAAGTCCATGTTTAGCAACCTATCCGCCTCATCCAACACCTATTCAGATCACAAGAGTAAACTATTAATGATGTCACCAAGACAGCAAAATAATTATTTCCACCCCTAATAGCTGATAACTGCCAAGTACAAACAGATAAAAGGGATACCAAGTATTTCAATGTCCGAAGGCTAAAACCTTTAGTGTTTGTTAGATGATCCATGAGACGACCAGGAGTAGCCACCTAAATACAAAAGATAATAAACATAAGATATTTGTGCAGAATTGCTATTAAATTATGATCTGCTTGTAGCAAGAAGCCTACAAAAGGATTCATAATTACCACAATATGCGGTCGCTTTCCAAGTGATAAGGCTTGCTGTACCATGTCAATTCCACCTACAAGCTAAAGTAGAATAAAAATACATATGTTAATTTCTACAGGCTTTGTTAAGGGGAAACAGCTACATCAGTAATTACTGTACTTACAAAACAACAAAAAAACAGCTTGATTTTTTTTTTTTTGGAAAAAATGATAATTAGTCTAGATATCTAGAACTCACGACAGAGCACTTGACTCCAACTCCTGATCCCAAAGCCTCAAACTGCTCACCTATTTGAATTGCCAATTCCCTACATTCAACAGACAAATAAGCAAAAGTTGTAGCAAGGAATTGATAGATGAAACAACAACTAAAATAAATTAACAAAAACCTAGTGGGAGAAAGCACACATGCAAAAAAAGGACTCTTATGTTCAAGCAAAGACTGCAGAATCGGAAGAGCAAAAGCACCAGTCTTCCCTGAGCCAGTCTGTGCCAAACCAATCAAGTCTCTTCCTGATTAAATAATAAGACAAGTAATAAATAAAAGCTGATTATACCTAGGCTGAATATGCATAAAGTAGGTAGTTAAGCCCTGTTACAACCCAACTAATCCTTGAATACTGATTTCCTCTAACCATACAGAAGTGTGCAAATATACATCAACTAAGGCTTGAGTAGGAATTACATAAACCCTCCAATCAAGCAAAAAATCAACACGAGGTGGAAAGATAGGTATGGTAATCGAGGTACCAGGAATCTATGACACTAACTAATTTTGTGTATGTGAATGATTTATTAACACGTGTAAGTATCAAATTCGAGCAGTAACGTGTGCATAACTGTGGTCAATTTCTGCATTAATTCCAGAAATATGGTACTTATGAGGCTCAAATACTTAATTAAAGACAGCCAGACCAATAAATAAAAACTTCAAAGTGCTCTGAAGTTAACTGACACTGAAGAATCTAATTCCAGTTGGATTTAGCAACAAAACAATAACTACAATAAGACTATTTTCACGCTAAAAGAATAATTTTACCTTCAAGCGCATAAGGAATTGCCTCAGCTTGGATTTTGGAAGGATTCTTCCAGTTCAAGGTCTCACATGCCTCCACAAGCTCCGCGCATACTCCAAGCTCCGCAAATGTCTTCTCCTCAACTTTTTCCTTCGCTTGGTCCTCGGCCATGGTTGTGAACCTCAGTGCCAGTAGAGAGAGAGAGAGGGATTAAGGTGTAAAACCCTAACGAGGCAAAAGAAATACGGCTGAAGGAATGGAGACAATAACGGCGTTTGTGTGTGTCGGTTTTAGAAGACGAGATGGTGCGAAATGGGCCTATATATGTAATTGGGCTTGATGCACTTGTTCCTTTTAAATTTAGGCTTCTCTCCTAATTTTCTTTTCTTATATCTATGGTCCAGTAAATATTACAATGTTGTATGCTACAGTACTATCAGGGGTCAACGGTTCAGATTATGTGAAACTCGTAAAATTTTGAACTCGATGCATCTGATTTAACCCCCAACAAAAAATTTCGTATTAGCAAATTAATTCTTAAGTACTAATTAAATAACAAAATTTATCAAAGAACTCAGACCCTTAGAATGAATACGGCCTTACTAATCAAAACGGGTCAGGCGAGTCGATATTTCTGTAAAAATAGACTATTACACGAAGAATCATGAAGATGAGGCTACGTACAACCCCCTCCCCTTCTCTCTCTCTCCCTCTCTCTTTCCGCGTCACTACCTAGGGAACAAAATAGCTGACCTTTTCTTTTCCCTATGTATTTTACACCTTTTTAATTGTTAGCCCCTATACTTCCCTGCCATCAAAAAGAAAATCCCACCTCTTATCTCTCTCCTTCTCTCTACTTGTGTCCCGTCCTTTCACCCTCCCACTAACCTTTCCCTTTTTCTCTCCTCATTTTCTTCCCTTCCCTGCCGCGCATTAAATTTTCTGTCCCAACTCTCTCTCTCTCACTTACTCACACCCTTTCTCTCTCTCGGTCGAACCACTCCCACTCCCACTCCCACTCCCTTTAGACTTTCTGTCCCTCTCGTCCTTTCAGTATTTCACCCCGACACCGTACCTCCACCATCAGAGATCGCTCCAATGATTTCCACTGCGCGTCCTGTCGCCTCACCTTCTCCTTTCACCTATTCCTCTTCTAGTCTTTTCACCTCTGCGCCAATGGCGTGGCTTGCACCTCTGAGACCCCCCACCACCTCTGTACTCTCATCTCTCACCTATAAAATGAAACGCCAACCCCATTTTTCCCCCTTGTTTGCCTGACTTCTCATGTGTTGAGATAGCTTCTGAACTTACTTTCTTTTCTAAGCTGAAATTTGCTGCGAACGTTGAACAAGAAAGGCAAACAGCCGAAAAGGGGGAAATAGGCGAATCCTACCAGTGTAGTGACCGTGCTCTCCGATTCTAAGCACTTTCGTTGTCCCTTACTGGTAAACACTAGGAATGCTTATCACTCTTACGTTATTGTGTTGCTTGCGTTCTTTGCTTACTGTGTAATGTTTATTTGTTATACTCTGGCTCTGCGTCTTTGCTTGCTGGTTCTGTAAGGAGCTCATTTTTAGTCTCTTTCGTTGTTGTGGTGCCAATTGTTGGGCTTGTAATGAACTACTATCTTTACTGTTGGAATTACTTGTGCTGGTGAGTTCTGATTTGTCGCTCTGTCGAAGGTACCGTGGTGTGAGACTGAATGTTTGAATAAGGGTACCCGCATGTGAAACTGTAGGATCAATGTGGGGCTTGTTGCTGATACTTGCTAGTCCTGGTTTAGCCTTGATCTGAACTGTTATAGGGTTTATACTGGTACCAGAAATTCGAGCAAATGAGAATAAATTTTGACCTATTATTACACTTGTGATTGAACCCCTGAGATGGTGATTGGGTAAGGTGATTCTGTTTGGGGTTACTATGTGATCCGAGGTCCATGTTGGGATATGATTTGCTGTACCAAGCCAGTATCAATACCGGTATAGTTTAATGGTTTTTAACCGTGATAGTGATACCTCGCTGCACTGGGTTTCCAGCACCAGTGCAGCTAGCTGTTTGTGCTGGGTTATCGCTTCTCGTGAGATCTGGGCCCAGAGGTCATGACTGGGCCCTTGTGAGTATTATGTCGGGCCTTATGGCTTTAAACAAAAACCAATAAAGGTAACATAAATAAAATGAGCCTTTAAAGGCCCACCGGACCCACAGATACTACATATTCCATTTGGACTTAAATAAAAATAAATAAATAGTTACAAGTATTATTGGGCTTGGACCCTAACCAGGCCGAGTCAGGTATAAGACAGATATTACATAGTTGGTGGTCTGGCCCATAATACTTATTAACTAGACCCAAGGGTATAAAGGACCGAGAAAGGTATAAAATGGGAAATGACGACTAAAAGTTCGTGCAGCACGAGCTACGGCTATGACGCACAAGTACGGACTTCTGATCCCACAGGATTAACACCAAAACAAAGTATAAATAAAATGCAAATTAAAAACGAATCAACTTGTGTTTCTTTGAGTTTGTATATTTTCTATATTTTTCTATACTATATGTAGCATAATACTAAATCGAACATTATACGATATAGATATATAATAGGGTAGTTACTAGGCACGACATCGTTAGAGCCAAGGACCCTAGGACTTAGGTTACTCGTGACGGTAACAAGAAAATAATAATAAAATAATGATAAATAAGTATTTAGCATAATATAATAACATGATTAATTACAGACTAATTGAATATAACATATATATATATATAATTGACAAAGACTTATTACACACCACCAACAAGATTCGGACTAAGTAAGATCATATATATGTATCAATATATATATTGATCAATTTCTCTATATCATATTAAATGCAAGATACGTCTGATTTCATATGTAACACAAAACACATGACATGACTAAGTAAACATTTAAATGACATAATATATAAAAGTATCAATAAGCACAATAATGACATGCATATGTAGTTATTATAATATTTTATTTCATTATTTGCTTAGTTTAATTAAAAGTCCAAGTTAAAAGTGGTTGAATTTATAACATGCTTTCATCGCGTTGTTCTTTATTGATGTTCTGTAGAGTATCGACATGACGACAAATAATTAATGGGATTAGTAGCACACCCGGACTTGCACATAAATTGAATAAAGTAATTAAAACCTGTAATTCCCACACTCACCGTGCAGCAAGGACACTGCACGGGGATTTGACTAAGTAGAAATAACAAGTAAATTAAGTTAGGAGCATCAAGGACGTCTCAAACGCCTAGATTCTTAAACTCGAATGTTCAATCTGACTAAATACGATTCGATCACTAAATTAGGAGATTTAGCCGACTCGTATCCACTCGTGGGAGACGAGGGCGTTACTGACGCCGTCGACGCTGATACAGGCGCGGACGCTTCAGAGTAGCCCCCGGGGTAGAGTCGACTTTGCATATTGCTCCAGCTATCTCAGGTGTGGTTCTTGGGGTTTATATCTCTTTCTTTTATAACTAGGACCTACCAGACTTACCCAAACTGAACTGTGGTACCAAATTTCCAACAATCAATAATCAGGCCCGTAGAACTTAAACTGTCATAATTGCATACCGGTAACTGTACCTTAAATTAAGACCAACCTGCATTGCATGCAAGGTTTTAAATAACGGATAGCGGCACATAGCGGGACGGGAGTTATTTAGCGTTTAGCGGTTTAGCGGCGATATAACGGTCGATAAACTACGATACCGCTATTTCAACAAATACATCATTTTAAAGCAAATTTTCAATGTTTCATACGTCCATACTGCAATAGTACCATATCCATTTTCAAAATTCTATCTGAATTAGTGAATCATACATTACACTAATAATTTAGGTTTTAATGTTTCAATAACAGTATAACACAGTTTCATACATCCATACTTCCATAGTGCATACTGTCATACTGATTTAATTGAAACATTGAATATTAACATAAATTCCTAAAGGCTAAAATATAAAGGTTCATACTTCATAGTAAACTAATAAATAATAATACAAGTATACAACAAAATGATGGGTCCAAGTGCCCAACAAATCAAAATAATAAACACAAGACACAAAACCTTACTTTGAATCGCACAAGGTTTCCAAATTTTAGCCAATGCCCACTGGTTAGATCTGATTGCTGACACACATTCATTTAAACATTAAAGTAGCAATAATGTCAGCATTGAGCCACTGTTTTCCAAAATAAAACAAAATGCTTGCAACTTGCCACATAAAAAACAATCAGTTTCAAGTTTCAAGTTCCAAAATAAGATGGCAACAAGCCAATCAGTTTCAAGTTTTAAAAAAACAAAATGCTTGCCAAATTTTAGCATAACAGCTAGCAATATAAGAAGTTTTGACCATTGATTATTCTGAAAGTGATGGTGAATTCTCTGATTCTGACACTGAGTCGTTTAACTTAATATTCTCATCCTCTTCTTCTGATGAGGACGAGGAAACAAAGTCCTCCTCATCCTCCTCTACTTGAATCATTTTTTTCTTCTTCTTTGCTGGTCTAGAACTTGATGAAGCATCACTGTTTCTCATCTGTCTCTTTCGTGTTGAAGGTGGAACCACTTGTTGCATGCCATCGATCTCGGATACTTTCTCAGATGTTTCATCTTTATCTTGTTCTTCATCAGCCCTCACCCATTCATTATTTTGATCCAACAATACATCAACATTTTTTATCTCAAGTGGGTCTCTACTTTTGTCTTCTCTTTTTTGAAGCAATTTGGAATTAAACTTGACAAATACCAGATCACTTAATCTGCTATGAAGCAATCTTGCTCTTTTCTTTGTGTGGACCTAGTATATATGGATTGGAAAACAATTTTTAATTCAATCTAAAAAAATATGAATTTCAATTTTCATGTTCTGACTTAAATAGTATGAATTTCAAGTTACCTGCTCAAACGTGCTCCAATTTCTTTCACACCCTGACGAGCTACATGTCAGATTTAAAATCCTCACTGCTAATTCCTTCAAATTCATTGCACTACTGCCATGATTAGCCCACCATTGTGCTATTATGTCAGTATGTCACAGAGAAAAAATAAAATATAAATATAATTAGTCATCAGTTCATTAAAAGGAAAAAATGTAACATGGATTGAAGTTAATAGAGAAAATAAATAAATTATTGAATTAGCCATCAATTCATAAGAAAATAACCTGGATTGAAGTTCTTAGTGGCCCGTTGCTTAATAGCAATATTTCGTCCAAACGATCCTTCACTATTTTGATAATATCCAAGTTCATCCAAGATTTTTGCACTTGTTGCATCATCACACATTGATTCCACACAGGAAATCAAACCGTCTCTAAAAGGTCCTCTCTCCATGTCAGACTTATTTGAGTAGTAATAGTACGGGTTCAAATAATGGCCGGCCAAATGTAGTGGAGTTTTGAGCTTATCCTCCCATCTTCTCTGTATTATTTCCCACACCGCCTTGTAGTTACTTTCTTTATTATCAAACCTCACGGAAATTTCCCTTTTTGCATCCAACAAAGCACCATATAGGAATCCCATGGCTGGAACATCACCATCTACACGTCTTAGGACCTCAACAAGTGGCTCAAACTTGTTAATGGCATCATCTACTCCTTTCCAAAAATGATCAGACCTAACTATTTTTGCTGCCCTTTTTCCTTTATCCTTTTGAAGATACCCCCAATCATTGATTTCATCTGATCGAAACAACTTTCTTAACTCATTTTTCTTCTCTGCCATGCTTTTCAAGTTCAAATAAGCAGTTGCAAAACGAGTGACACCAGCACGAACCAAGTCCTTGCCAAGGTACTCTCTCATTAGATTTAATACACG
Source organism: Eleocharis quinqueflora (assembly GCA_964058865.1). Lineage (NCBI taxonomy): Eukaryota > Viridiplantae > Streptophyta > Magnoliopsida > Poales > Cyperaceae > Eleocharis > Eleocharis quinqueflora. The sequence continues at coordinate 201,242 of CAXKVX010001140.1, forward strand.
AGTATGTGCATAAAGAAAAACAGTCACCACCTTGGCTTTTACAATTGTGTTCCTCACATTATTCAAACTGCCTATATCTTCTAGCATAAGATCAATGCAATGTGCCGCACAACCTGTCCAGTAAATACGTGGTCTCTTTGCTCTTAATAATGAACCCATTGTCTGATTTGGTCTAGCAGTATCTGTGACTACTTGCACCACATTCTTCTCACCAATTTCCTCAATACACTTATCCACCAAATCAAAAATGTATGCCCCATCTTTCTTGTCAGACGATGCATCAACAGATTTTACAAAATAAATTCCACTTGCACTATGCACCAAGACATTCATTATCCCCCTACCTTTTTTATCAGTCCATGCATCTGTCATGACTGAACAACCCGTAAGCTCCCACGACTCCTTATGTTTTGCAAGTCTTTCTTGAACTTTTTTCTTTCTCTTCTGCAATAAAGGGCCACTGAGCTCGTAAGGAGTAGGACCTCGTAAAACTCGACCACATAAACCAATTGCTTCTAGCATGAGACCAAAGCTGGGAAGTGCAGCCGCATTATGTGCAATTCCTGCCTCATAAAACCATTGAGCAATGTACTCACAAGCACGATCTCTTTGATCTTCTTTCATTTTTGAGGTCATGGTAGATTGATTTTTTTCTTTAACACTCTTCTTTAGGGACTCTTCTAATGATCCTTTGCAAAAATGATCCATAGGCCCAGCTGACCTTTTACAATTCTTTCCCCTTTTCAATTGAATCATATTACCTACTGTCTCTTCACCTTCTGACCCCTCTCCCTCAGAATGATTTAAATCTACTTCACCTCTTAATCAACAAATTTCTTCAGTTTTCTGTTCCTTTAATTTTACTTTGGCATTTAGAATCTCTTTAATTTTTTTCCTAACATCATCAGGGACCAAGTCACAGGGGGCGACATCTTTTGGAATACCAGCCAAATGGTACTTCAACCTAGTTATGCCATGCATCACTTTTGGACAATACTTGCAATGTACCTGGTAAATATTGCTCGGATCTTGTAAAAATGCGTGCTCCCAACCAGGATCAGTAGAGTGTTTTGGCTTCACTGAAGAACTCGAGTTACTCGACATGCTATCTGAGAACAGAAATTTTCAATTAGAATATTTCATTAATTTGGCACTGATAGATTTAGTCATTAATCATTATTCATTAACATTATAACATATAATATGGTGCCAATAGCCATGGAGATTCTACCAGCATTATAGAAAGTGTGTGTTCGGTAAAAATATGTGCTCGAATTCAAGAGCCAAATTTCTGACAATCACAGTAAAAAAATAGCATTCAGAGTATTTTGCCTTTCTGCTCGAATTCAAGAGTCAAATTCTAACAATTTTAGAAATCAAAAGTTCAGATATCAACACACAGTAAAAGAGTTCAGAACTCAACACACAGAAATCAAAAGTGTTCTGCCTTTCTGCTCTGCATTCAGAGTATTATTCATTTCTGCTTGAATTCAAGAGCCAAATTCTAACAATTTCAGAAATCAAAAGTTCAAAACTGAACACTACTCTAAAATCACAAAATCAGTCAAAAAAATTACCTCTAAATGATGCAGTAGCTTCAGAAAAGTGATTATATGTGAGAGGACTAGAAGGGAAAGTGAGCGGAGGAGAGAGCAAGAGTGCGGGAGGATCAGAGGAATCAAAGGAATGGAAGAAAAGTGAGAGGAGTTGTGTGCTGTCGGCTAGAGGAAGCGGTGGAGTAGAATAAGATTTAGGAAGACTGAAGAAGAAAGCATCAAATTTAGGTTTTTTATTATTTTTAGTTTCATTTGAAGGCTGTTGGCCTTTTATTCCATGATTCAATTGAATTTTATGGGCTACGTTTTTGTTATGTCAATAGAAGTTCTAATGGGCTTGAATAAATTATTGAATTGTCAACAAACAATTTCTACCAACAAAAGTTCCGATAAGTCGACGCTATTTTCTCAATACGCTTTACGCTTTATCGCCGCTAAACGACGATTTATCACCAAAACCGTTTTTCTTCAATGTTTGAAATAAATCGTGCGATTGTACCAAAAATACCGCTAAATTCGTTTTATCAGCGCTTTATCGCCGCTATTTAAAAGCTTGATTGCATGTCATCTGCACTTCATAACTGCATGTAAGATTCGATATACGGATCGTATAAGTTATTAGAATACATATAGGTAGAATGCGTATTTAATACTATATGTATTTCGTCGGGAGTGATGAGAGTCGGGCCGGTGAGGCTTAGATGGGGTGTAGTCTGGAGGCATTGTGACGGTTGGATTACGTACGCAAGCTCAACGCCCGTGGGATCCATCCGTCGGGATGTCTTTAAGGACACGCGATCACTTCTCACCAACGATGTCCATCACTTGATGGCTCGTAGTGCCAGATAGAGAGTTTCATTTTCAATATCCTTACTAGCAATTAGTACTATAATATCTCCTCAATTGAGTGATTAAGGTTTCGGTTCTCAGTTTAGAGTATGCGTGTCATATGTGAGGTATTGGAGCTATTTCGTTCTTTATTATATTATTCATTAGCCGATATTTCGGGATCTCCTAATATTCGAAGGGCTTCCTCCTTTGGCCCCTGGTTGGTACAGAGGAAGTCAGGGGCTCCCCTTGGCTTTAACTAGTACAGGGAGTTCCCTTTAATTATATTCTTTTCAAACGGGTAGTCGGTTCCTTATTTTCGTATGACGGCTGAGACCGAGTGTTTCCTTTGTAATCTTTTCTGTTTGTGAGGGTAGGCATCTCGGTTCGCTGTTTGACCGAGTGTGTGATTTTTGTAGCCGCTCTGCTTTACTAGGGCGTTTCATTCTGGAAACTCAGAATTAAGTTAGATTGGCGGCTCGAATACGGGACCCGTCTAACGACACTCTTAGATTGGCGGCTCGAATACGGGACCCGTCTAAGGGGGCGAATCCTGATGTCCTACACCGGGGTGTAAATTTGACAAATTCAATCCTTTGTTTGGGAGTTTGATAATATGCCTTATTATTATTATGTATGTGTACTATTCCTCATACAACTTTTGGGTTTTATTTCTCGCATCGCCTCTTTGTTTTGGTTAAAATAATTAAATGGAATTATGGTGTACTAATAACATTAGGTTTAGCAACTTAAATTGTAAGATAAGTTCGTTAAATGTGATTGGTCAAACTCAAATCGAATATAAACCCAAAGGCTGGACCTTAATCCACACTGAGATTTTATATCTCACGTTTCACGGTTGGTTGTGGGGTCCAGGTAAGGAGCAGGAACTATTTTGGAGCCCAAGATGAGAGCGCTAAGATGGAGTCTCGGTGTCTTCCGTTTTGCGGGCATCCCTTGTGGTTTGTTTTCTTATATTTCGGTTGGTTAGGAGTAGTTTGTAGTAGGTTAGTGAGGTTCGGTCCCACGTTCCTTGATGAGACCGACCTCTTTGTGAGGTAGTCAAACAAGGTTTTGGTATTTTTCCAATTCAGAAGAAATCTAACATATGGTCAAAGATTACAATTTACATAGCTACAAGAGTTAACTACTAGCAAACTACCTTTGGATATCAATTCTGATTCTGTGAGATGGTAAGATAAAGAGGATGGGCAAATTAGGAACAAGGATATATATACATGGCTTACATTCAGAGGGGTTCAAGTTTCCCATTTAAATGAAATCTGGAAAATCAAGGTTCCATTGAAGATACAGCTGTTTGTATGGTTGTTGTGTCAAAGAAAAAATTTGGTGAAAACTAATCTTAGAAAAAAAAGGTTGGGAGGGATCAATTGAATGTGCATTCTGTTATAGCAAGGAAACCACTGATCATTTGTTTTTCAGATGTAAACAGATATATGGTGTATGGAGGTGGATTCTAGAGTCTTTTGATATAGGAATTATGCCCCAAAATATAGAAGAGATTTATATAGCAATAAACCAATACAATGAATGCCAGAAACAAACCATGTACATTGTTGTTTGTGCTGTACTATGGTCCCACTGGTTGGTTAGAACGAGTGTAACCTTAATGATGGAAAGCATGTCTTAATGATGGAAAGCATGTCTCTTTAAAAATGATGTGTTCCAATATAAAATCTTTGGTTAAACATTGGTCAGGATTAGGTGGGATGGAGCTGAAGAACTCGGTGGAACAATGGTTGGCAAAGGTGCAGGTAGACAAAGACAATGTTGCAGAGATAGAAGATCAAGGTGATTCAAGGAGATCGATAGCTGCTGAAGAGGATGAGATAGATGGTAACCAATTCAAGAGGATGATGCAAGGGATTGTGGCTTCAGCATGTTAATAATATCAAGTTTTATTTTTTATACAACATTTGCTTTGTTATATCTCTTGGTGTCACGGAGATTTATTCCATCAATTTGTTATGTAATAAAGTCAAATAGGGGATTAGGAGTTGACTGGTACAAGATTGTAGTGCAATGTAATGGGCGGAGGGTTTTGGAAGGGGTACAGATGCTTGATTTTGGTATTAGATAACCATAATGCATCAGTACCGTAAGATACCGGTACCGATGCAGAAATGGTTTGACAGAAAAGCGGGGGAGTGGAAAGATAGACTATAGTTAAACCAGTTAGATACAAATATAGGGGGCACAAAAAGGTTTTAGGTCTGTAAATTCTTCGTTTGCATTTTTAATGGAAATGGAGAGGTGGGTTCACCCACTTGTTTCAAAAAAAATGGTTGATGGTTGAGTGTTGATTTTTAATCTAACGGTTCAGATTAAGTTTCGCAAAGAGCGGAGAAAAAAAATCCGCAGAGAATACGGTTCCTGACTCTTCAGCCTCTTCTCATTAGTTAAGGTTTTTAAATCTTAGGTTCTTAACTTTTACCACAGGCTAAGTTGATGGAAATGCAATTTGTTGGTTTAAATGTCAAAATTGTGCAGTAAACGACAACAACAATAAAAGTAAGTCTCCTATGGATATTTTGCAACTTTGCTCTTCACAATGTTGATATGAGCACTAGTTAAATTGCTCAGCACTTTTATTCCCTGATGTCTGAAGTTATTTCACTTTGTTAACTGAAGAAGGTAGCACTTTTTTTTTTCCAGAAAATTGAAGAAGAATTTTTGGTAGGTTGTTCTATTTTTATTTGGTATATGGAAAAACTGCTATAGAAGTTAGTGAATACCTAGGAATACCTTCCCACTATTTCCCTACTTTTCTCGTTGATTTTTTAGTTTTCCTGACCCATGTACTTGGTGAAGATCTAATTTATATTTTTCGTTCCAAATTATGTGGTTTTGTTTAGTTTGTCCATTGGACCTTGGTCAATATATGCACCTGACCAAATGAATGCTATGTCACTTTTGCTTTAGCACTGTTAGATAATTGAAACTTGAGACTTCACCTCTCTCTTTTACATATCAAAATACTTCAATGCTTGTTCAATGACAATTCACAGTAGGCCCTTTGCCTACTATTACTACAATAATTAAGGAAGTGGAAACGACGTAACTTATTAACAACTGAAAGCTTGTATATATCATCGTATGTCATTGGGAGCACTAACGCGATCAAATGTACTTTTCAAGGAAGTAACTAAAGTGGTATTTATTAGTTACTAGATGAAATTTAAATGCCACAGGGGGTTATAAATTAATAGAGAGACGAAGAGAGAAAACCCTTTGAAAGCCTGGAAAGAGAGATCAGGTGAACAATAGGTAGAAATGAGGAGAGATTGCAAGAAATATAGCAAATGGAAAAAGCATTTTTACTAGTCACATCCGGCAAAAATTAATTTCTGCAAGAAGATGAATGCTTCTTCTTTCATGAAAAAATGACAAGAATTTTGAATTTTCTTTCTTGTTGCTCTGTGTTCCATTTCTTATGTATTTATATTTGCAGTATTGGAACGTTGAATGTGTTAAATCTTCTAAATCAAATTTGATACCCATAATAAAAGGTTGACTGAACAACATGGATCATTTGTTTCTATCCCTTTCTATTCACAGGATCTGCCGAATGAGTTCCGAAGAAATTCCCAAGGCAGAATTGGTGAAACTGTTGAACTGAAAGGTCCAAGTGGTAACATGTGGCAAGTTGGTGTTATTAAGTCTGCTAAAAACTTCACTTTGCAATCTGGATGGAAGGATCTTGTACTTTCTAATAATGTAGAAGCAAATGATTTTTTTAGGCTGTGCTCTAGAGTGAATGGCTGCGAGGAAAGAAAAGGAAAGAAAACGTAGGAAAGGAAAGTAAAAGATGAAGAAATAAAACATTGAACTTTATTTGCTCCAGGTCGGTGACAGAGAAGAAGGAAAGAATTTTGCGACAGTGTACAAATGACGAGTAAGCACATTATTCATAGGTATATTATAACTTGGGTTAACCGTTTTCTTCTTTCAACAAAACCTCCTCAAGCAAGAAAAATGACGATCTCACATTTCCTTTCTTAACCTCTCTTCCTAATTTGCGACGCTGGAACACAACCGTCTTTAAATACAGCAGCAACTCTTCATTTCAAGTCCAAATCTTTGATCCCAGTGGATGTGAAAGAACTTAATTTTTTGCTCCGATAGAGGAAATAGAAGTGCAAGAATCAAGTGATATATAGGTCCATACAAGTATTTGATGGACCTAACCGCACTATGCATCAAGAGAAGAAAAATATTTCTGGTTTTCTGAGTGATTCAGAATACAGTACTGATAGTACATCAGTAAAAATGCCATGACGTGTAACTCTTCGAGTGAATCAGTGAATCAGAAAACAGTAATGACAGCGCACCGGGTAAAATTTCATGAGGACGAGCGAGTAGTTCTGTAAGATAATTTTTATTCAACTAATTATATTAACAACAAAGAAATTAGATGAAAATTATCACTAAAAACTTTTGTAATTTTTTTAATTTAATCATTTTATTTGAATTTTGGGATTTTCAAAATTTATTGAAATTATTTGCGATATTTTAAATTCTAGACTATTATAAAAAAAACTTGGCCAACCCGTCAAATCCGTACGTCCCGACACACTCCTAACCCGTCCCAACTCATCACCCACCAGACCATAATCCTAACCAAGGGTTCGATATGGACACCTGGAAAAAAAATTGAACCTAACTCGAACCTGCCCCAACCCGTGATTCGGCCAAATTTGGATCAAACCGTCGAACAAATCATTTTTAGATTAAATGAAGGAAAAATATGTAAGAGAAGATATTAAATTCTAATGGGAATGTAAGATATTTTGACGAAATATATATTGACTATTCTAAAACTGCGAATGGATCGACCAGAAATTATTTCATTTTTTACAAACATATTCGGTGCATAGAGTAATCAGATTATAAATGCATATATATATGTATATATATATATAGAGTAATGCTATGGTAATATATATATGACTCACCCTTTTGTGTTATGGGGTTATGCATTCGTTAATGAGATTTAAGTTGCTTAATAAATTCTTCATATCGACATCTTGTAGGAAATCAAATTTTGTGATTTTTAGAGTTTTTTTTTCTAATTTTAAATATTTAAAAAACATCCCATATTTAATATTAAAAGTGTCATTTTTTGTGCCATTTTTAAAAGTGTAATTTCCTACAAGATTTTGATATGAATAAACTATTGAGCAACTTAAATCACAATTTATTAAGCAAATTAAACATGCATAGCCACATAAGACAGAAGAGGGTGTTCTATGCATATTACCATAGCCTTGCTCTCTCTCTCTATATGTGTGTGTTAAAATACTTTATAAAATAACAAAATGCATATACTTGAGCATCTCCTACCCTTAAATCCTTGGAATTTCTAAATAATTGCCGTATCAATTTAAAAAAATTAATCTTTCTTTAGTTTCTAAATTTTTCATCATTGAAACTAAAAAGTTAAGTTTCTTAATTGTCACATTAGCAAATACTATCAATGTTGTGTGGGATCGATCAATTTCAGCTAATGATTAAGCCACGTCAAAGTTTCAGAGACAAAATTGCAAAGTAAAAAACTCTAGAACAAAATTACTAAATAAGAAACTTATCTATTTCTAAAACTCATTTAGAAACTGACATATCATATTAGAAACTCTAAGAGTTTGAGAAGATACGAATCATCTTCAACTCGTATCTCGAGATACAAAATGCAAATGATCGATTCATACCGTTTAAACTTGAGCTCTATATTTTACGGAATGAGATCTGGTGCTGCGCGGGACCGTGTTGCTCTGGTGCTGCGCGAGACCGTGTAGCGCAGCACTAGAACCGTCCGATTTTCACTGATTTGCATCAAGATTCATGCCAAAGCATAAAACCCCCTCTGATTTTCATCTCAGACGGTCGATCGCGAATTGACGGTCGATTTGGACCGTCCATCTGCTGTAGCGCGGTACTGTGCTACAACAGATTCGGGTCCATATTTTACTTATCAAACACCTTAATGCTTTTTGAATGACAATTCATAGTAGGTCGTTTGCATGCTAATACTACTACAATAATAAATAAGTAAATGAGGAAGTGAAACGACGCATCTTGGGAGCAAGCAAGAGCAAATGTGCAATTTAAAGCTTGTCTGTCATTAGGAGACTGGCACGGTCAAATGTACATTTTCAAGGAAGTGACTGTAGCACTACTTGCTAGTTCATGAAATTTAATGTGAGAAAGAATAATAGAGAGACGCACAGAGAAAAATCCTTTTGAGAGACAGAAAGTCAGATCAGCCGAACAACAAAGTGGAAATGAGAAAAGATTGCAAGATGTGTAGCAAATGGGAGAAGCATTTCTATTGGTCTCATTTGGATCATACAAAAAAATTCTTTTACAAGAAGATGGATGCTTCTTCTTGGATGAAAAAAATGGCAAAAATTTTGAAATTTCTTTCTGTTTCTTCTATCTTTTTCTAGATTCATTTCTTGAACTGGCACTTATATTTGCTGCATGTATTGGAATGATGAATGTGTTTAAATAACTTGAAATCAAATTAATTGCCCATAATTAATAGATGTTGTTGAGCGTCATTTGTTTCTATAATTTTTGTTCGCAGGATCTCCCGAAGGATTTCCTTAGAAATTTCAAAGGTCAAATTGGTGAAACTATTGAACTGAAAGGTCCCAGTGGTAATGTGTGGCAAGTAGGTGTTATCAAGTCGGCCAAAAAAATTACATTTCAATCTGGATGGAAGGATTTTGTAATTGCTAACAATGTCGAAGCAAATGATCTTTTAGTCTTCAAATACGGTGGCAACTCTTCATTTCAAGTCCAAGTCTTTGCTCCCAATGGATGCGAAAGAACTTCTTCATTTTTTGCTCGTATAGAGGAAATAGAATTGCAAGAATCAAGTGATAGCTCCATAGAAGTATTTGACGGGGATGACCGCAATGTTCATCAAGATAAGATAACTATTTCGGGTTCTTCCGGTGAATCAGAATACAGTACTGGTAGCGCACCAGAAAACATACCGGGATGACGGCCAAGTAAGTTTTGTAAAATAAGTTTGACTTAAAGTGAAATATAACTATAAAAACAATTTCGAAGAAATATAATAAATAACTATAACAGGTGTTATAGTGCCATCGTTGTGCTTTTCATTAATTAGTGTGGTTTTCAAGTTTTTACCACAGACGTCAAGTTAATTGAAATGTTATCTGTTGATTGATCGTAACAACAACAACAACAATCAGTCAACAGTAACAGTTGCTGTGGATATTTTGTAACTCTACTCTTCACATTGTTGATATGAGCACTACTAAGATTCTTCTGTGCTATCATTTTCTGATGTATGATGTTAATTTCAGTTTTTAATGGAAAAATGTAACACCTATAGAGAAGCCTCATTGAACAAATGCTCTTCTACCCAAGATTCTTTTTTTGCTGTAGACTGAACTAACTTATTAAATACCTTCTTATTGAACAAAATTGTATAGGTAGACTTGATATTTCAAAAGAATCAAATAGTCGAGGCAAGATCAAAGCAAGTACCAATGTGCAAATTACTTTTCGGGAAAGATTTATTCTGTCACCTGAACTGAAAGAGAGGGTTCTGCAGTTGTCTGAGGGAATTCAACCAGAAAATTATTGCTTTGCAATTCTCATGACACTCAATGTTATTGTGGTACAGACAAAAATTGTAAGTTTAACAATTTTCCACTAATATTAGATTCTAGGTTCTGGCAATTGGAACAATCTATCTAGGCATGCCTTTATTTTATTTTTTACTTGATTGTTTATTGAACAAGAAGAGATAGAAAACATGTGAGGTAACGAAGAAGTAATTATAACTTGAAAGAAACACATAGAAATGTGAGAGAGATGTATTCAGTAGTCTGTTCAGATTGATAACATAAAGTTCGGTAATGATCTATTCATTATGCTTAGGAATAGAAAATTAGAGATCTCTTTATACTGATATTATATCTACTGTGCACAAGAAGAAAAATATTTCAGTTGGCCTTCAGTTGTTCTGTCTTTTCTCTAGCTATGTTATTGATCTTGTTCTACTTTGCTGCTAATATCCGATTATTTATAATATCAGGGCATTCCTGCTAAATTTGCTAGCAAGCACCTTCCTCAACATGCCAAAAAGACTATCCTTCATGCAAAAGGACGAGCATATTCCCTATCTTTAGTTTACAGTATTAGTGGACGCACATATTTCTCAGCTGGATGGATGAAATTTGCAAAAGAAAACAGTCTGAGTGAAGGAGATCTCTGCGTATTTGAACTCTTGATGATAAACAAAGATACTGTTTCTTTCAAAGTTCATATTTCTAGAAATTAAACGTGCCATCTCTTCTTATATATATATATATATATATATATATATATATATATATATGTTGGCCTTTGTAGCATCTTTTTTTCTATGAACATTCAGCATATATTATGTCTTTGGAGATCCTTTATAAAATATATAATTTCTAGCAGCATAGCTATGTTACATTCAGACTGTGAGTTGTAATCATTTCATCTTGTTTGCACTTGGCTATTTATAATGGGACGGTTTCTATGTTAAGCATGCATGCTTGAAGGATATATTATGTTGCCTAGTTTATAAAATTATTAGTTAAAAAGTGAAGACTATATTGTACTGAAATATTTAAGACCTGAGGAACAAATAGAGTACTAGAACTGATGAATATGCGAACACAGTAGAATTTCAATCCATTGACATAGAATTGAATTGCTGACATGTGTTGCCTTGTACTGAAATAGGAATGATGCTTAATCAAACAGCCATGTAATTAAATGTCGCTTGCAAAAAAAAGAACCGACTTTTATTGTTCTCATTTAGTCATTTGTCAATTTCATTGTTTGATACTGATTTATTGATATACATCATGCATGCTGAATCACAAAAATATCAATTTTTATTAGTATCAAATCATAGAACTGGTAAGGCATATTCTGGACATAATGTTATAATTTCCATAATAATCTGGTTAAATTTACCAAACTTTCTGATCCGTGGAAATCTTATTCTATTCAACTTCAAGTTTTGTGAAATTACAAATGTACTGAAAGAAGCCTAAGAAATTTGCAAATGTAACTTCGTTATTATATATTTTTTAGATCTTAATTTGGATATCATGCTAGAACTGAAAACTAAATACCAGAATTACTAGGCCCAAGCTAGTGAGTTATTTTTATTAAAATTATGTTCAAGCTGTTATGTTTTTTCTAATGAGAAATTCTTATTTTTTATCTCCATCTTTTTAAAAATTATTATTTCTCATGAAAGAAAAAAGTTACTTCAAAAAGTGATCCTAATTACTTTAAAAAGGTTTCTTTAAAAAAAGAAATTAGATGAAAATTATTATTAAAAAACTGTTGTACTTTCTTTTTTAATGTAGTCATTGTATTTAATTTTTGGATTGTTAGAATTTTATTGAAATTATTTGCGATTTTTTTATTTTAAACAATTTGAAAAAAAGACAATATCAACCTGTCAAATTCAGGGTCCTATTCTTCTACCGCACAACATCAAGGAACGACCCATATTTTATGCTGCACCGCTCGACCGCCCAAAATGGAATGCAGGATTTTATAAAATATAGTTGCATGAATCTTGATGCAAAACAAAGACGCGAATTTTGTGCACGTCAAATCCATACCATTCCGTCACATTCCTAACCCGCCCGAACCCGTCACCTGCTGGCCCATGATCCTAGTCAAGGGTTCTGGCCACCTAGAAAAACAAAATTTGAACTTGGACCACCTAGAAAAAAAAGTTTGTGCACCTTTTCGAATCATACCAGACCATTCTGAATTCACTAGATTAATTGAAGGAAAGGGATATAAGAAAGGATCTCAAGTTCTAATGGGCTTATAAGATATTTTGACATTTTGACTATTTTAGAAAAATTTAGTGGATACGCCGGCGATAATTCCATTTTTTTATAAACATATATATTCGGTGCATACAGTAATCAAAATATAAATGCATATAAGTATACCTGCTTATCAATTTATGGACTACGTACAAGTCTGAAAATATCATAGAATATCTCCTGCAAGCTACATGCATCATCCTCGTTTTCTCGTCATGAATGGATCATTTTTACCGAGTAAAAATAAGCAGCGACTCTTTGTGTAATTCTGTTTCTGTGTGTCGGTTTGAGAAGACGAGATAGTGCTAAATGGGCCTATATATGTAAATGGGCCTTTTAAAGTTTGGGCTTTTCTCCTGATTTTGTTTTCTTAAGTTATATCAATGGTCCAATAAATATTTATATTTTGTTGTGAAGACACGTGTTGTGTTGCTGGAATCTCGAGCGATGCTTTTGATGAATGGATTGGTTTCATCGAGGTTGTGACTCTTGGTTGGCTCTATTGCATTTGTTGTAGACAAGTTGATGGGATTATTCTGTTTGTTAGAGCACTGCTATGATCAATTATTTTTCCAAAGAACTGAAGCGGCACTTACTAGTTAATGAAATTTAAATACGAGAGACGGAGAGATGGAGAGCAATAAATAAACGCAGTAAGAAAATCCTTTGAGAGAGATAGATCAGGCGAAAAATAGGTGGAAATGAGGAGAGAATGCAAGTAAACGGGAGAAGCATTTCTAATGTTATCATCTGGATCAGACAAGAATGTGTTTTTACAAGAAGATGGATGCTTCTTCCTTCATGAAAAAATGGCAAGCATTTTGAATTTGCTTCATTTTTCTTATTGCCCTGGATTCCATTTTTTAACTTGTATTTATATATGCTGTATTGGAACTACGAATGTTTGTTAAGTGGCAGTGTGGCACATTAAGTGGAAACGAGGAGAGATAGCAAGAAGTGTAGCAAATTAGTTACCATAATAGTAAGTTGTTGAAAGCCTGAAACAACATTTATTTTATAATTTTTAATCACAGGATCTCCCGAATGATTTCCGAAGAAACTTCAAAGGTCAAATTGGTGAAATTTAGAAAGAGGTCCAAGTGGTAATATTTGGTGAGTCAGTGTTGTATCATCTGCCGAAAAATTTACGTTTCAATCTGGATGGAAGGATTTTGTAATTGCTAACAATGTAGAAGAAAATGATCTTTTAATCTTTGAGTACAATGGCAGTTCTTCATTTCAAGTCCAAATCCTTGTTCCCAGTGGATGTGAAAGAACTTCATTTTTTCGGATAGAGGAAACATAAGTGCAAAAATCATGTGATAGCTCCGTATTAGAGGCGATTATGAATCAAGGTAAGGTGATTATTGGTAGTTCTTCGAGTGATTCAGAATACAGTTCTGATGGCGTACCAGTAAAAATGCCAAGAAAGACGAGCGAGTTGTGTAAATTAATTTTGATTTAACTAAGTGAACAATGACTATAACAACTCCAAAAACCAAAGAAAAGAAAAATAACTTTTGCAGGTTGTGCTCCAGTACTATCACGGTGCTTCTCATTATTTAAGGTTTCAAATCTTAGTTTTTACCAAAGGCATCAAGTTAATTAAAATACAATTGTTGATTGGAATATCCAAATTGTATAAATGATGATGATGAAGATGATAGTAGTAATACTAAACAGTAACGGAACTGAACTGTTGATATTTTGTAGCGGAACTAAACAGTAACTATGGATATTTTGTAGCTCTACCCTTTGCATTGTTGATATATAGCACTAAAAAAATTATTAATGGTAACAATAACATCTTTTCCCAGGACATATGATTTAAGGTAGGTCATTCTATTTTTATTTGTATATAGGAGAACTGCTAGAAGTTATTAAATACCTTCTTATTTAACAAAACTGTACAGAGAGAGAGGCAGGTACTTCAAAAGAACCAAATGGCCGAGGCAAGCCCAAAGCACTTAACAATGTGCAAATTCCTTTCCCGGGAAAAAATGTATGACAACTGTACAGAAAGAGAGGTTCTGAAGTTATATGAGGGGATTGAATGAAAAATCATTGCTTCGTAGTTCTCATGAAAGTATGAAACCCACTCTGATAACGAGACAATGCAGATTTGTAAGTTCACCAATTATCATCTTATAGTAGGTTCTGAATTTCTATCCATGCTCATAATTTATTCACTTGATTGTTTATCGACGAATAAGAGAAAACATATGTGAGGTAATGAAGAAGTAATTATAGAAAAAAACAGAGTAATAGAGAGCGGAAAATGTATTCCATAATTAATTGATGAAAGTGCGATAGAATTTTTTTTGAATGTGCGATAGAATTGATGGGGTTAAAACAGTTAACACTTTATCGCTTGAGATGGACAACATTAAGTTCCGTTGTGACTAAATTATGAGCATGGGTAGAAATTTCTTGAACTGATTTATATGTACTGTGCAAAAAAAAAAAAGAATGTTTCAGTTGGCCGTTGGTTGTTTAGTCAATCTTTTATTGATCTTGTAAACAGTATTGTTAAATTGATGTTAATACCTTTCCCTTGTGTTTATGATATCAGGCAATTCCATTTAATTTCACTAGCAGGTTCCCTCCTCAACATCCTACGAATGCTAGCCTTCATTATAAGGAATGTACATGGCTCGTGTCTATCTATTGTTACAAAAGAACACTCCCATATTTCTCAGCTGGATGGAGGTACTTTGTACAATACAGCAATCTGAAACTAGGAGATATTTGCTTGTTTGAACTGATCATGAAGAACAAGAAGAGCCTCTATTTCAAAGTTCATATTTCTAGAAATTAATTATTTCATCTTTTCTTATGTTGGCCTTAATAGTAACTATTTTATCTGTGCTCACGGCCTAGAATTTCGCCTTAGTAACTCAAGTCTCACATTCCCCTTTTGTGTTAATTTAGGAGTGTGAGACGTAAATTTGTTTCCTGTTTGCTGAACTCTTAATGCATTAGACTGTTTTCTTTTAAATGCTGAACGCTTATGGACTTTCACCTCCAAAAAAAGGTATTGATTTGAACTTTGAAGATTCTAAAAATTATGTATTCAAGCAGTTTACCTATATGTATCACTGTCAGACGAGGTGCAAATCTAAGAAGGGCCGGGAACAGTTGCTCCTCTTTTTTTTTCGAAATAATCTTGTATATTTATATTATTTGTCAATTTGTTTTTAAATAATATCATGTATATTTGGAAATTTGTCTTATTTTGTTTTATCTGAAAAAAATATAGATTTTGTCCTTTCTGATGAAAATCTTGAATCCGTCCGTGTGTGAGACTTAACATTTTTCATCTTGTTTGCACTTTGGCTATTTATAATGGGATGGTTTCTACTTCTATTGACCATGCTTGAAGAATATGTTGCCGAGTTTACAAAATTATTAGCTGGAAACTACTACTGAAATATTGCAGACTTGAGGAAATAGAGGATTCGGACTGATGAGTAGGTGTACAAAAGATATCGTAAATCCCAGTGATTTGAAATTCGGAAGCGGAATCGAAATTTTATCGGACCGAGTTGACTCGGTTGACTCAGCTCGGAATCAGAAGAATCGGATCGGTAACACAGCTCTCTTTGACTCAACTCCTCTTGCACAACCTGCTGATCTCTTCTCTTCTTCTTAGCTGGCCGACCTCTTCTCTTCTCCTCGGTAAAACTCGGCGACTCAACAAAATTCGATCTGACCCCGCAGACTCGACAACAAAATTCGGCTGACTCGACACTGTTCATCCGAGTTTTGCTCAAATACTAGCATGCACGTGGGAATCGAATAAAACTCGACGCGGACAAGACCGATTCGGTGTTGTCTCGGCCGACTCGGATTGGAATCGGCCGATTTTCAGAACCATCCCACTGACATATAATTGAGGTGCTGACATGTGTGGCCCTTTATACTGAAATCAGAAATGCTAATCAAACTGCCATGAAAATGTTGCTTATCAAAACAAATCACCATAAAAAAACACAGATTATCTTATTTTACTTCATTGAATATCTAAAAAGAAGCTTCCGAACCACCTTACACACAAAGCGTTACCTTATTCTGTAGACCAAAATAACTAACTGTTATTTGAAATAAAAAAAATGGAAAAACACAATAGAAATGCCTTTTCACCTGGATCATATATGCTCTATGCCTACATCAGTTTTAAGGCTTCTCTAGTTAATTCTAGCTGCTGCTTAGAAATGCAAAATCACTACAAAGTACAAACAACTACAGATCTCTAGACTACCTGAAGAGAGTCAACACTACCAATTTCAAATACCCAAACTACGCACTTGAGCAGCTTTCATGCCTTCCATTGTTAAAATCTCCATCTCCATTCGTTTCAATATTAACTCTCACAATCAGTGGAGTGCGAACATGGTGATAACCATCAGACCACACAATCCCTCCAAAATCGTACCTGCCTGTAGGTGGTTTTGCAGGGACAACTGTCACATAATATGAGAGCTTTTCTCTATATGATTCAAAAATCAGGCGATTTGGCCACACCCAAGTATGCACTCCTTGAGGGCTAGCAACTATTGGATAGTAAATCGAATGTCCCTGACCTACATTGGTTAGTGTCCTCTTAACTATTGTTGTTGAATGGAGATCAGATATTGTTATTGCCGGGTAGTTAAGATCTATGTCTGAATGGTTTCCCATGCAACTAGTATTTAAGCCTGGCGATGGGAGAACCATTCTATTTATTTGTTCTTTGGTGTAGCCAATGCTACATAGAAAGTGCACATGATCACGCGCTTCAATGTCATACACAAGTCCAGGATCCATGGCTTTCAATGGATTAATATGACCTGCTCCTATGTCGAACGGATCAACTGGCTTTAGCGTTCCCCCAGCCAAGATCATCTCAGAACTCGTATCAGTTGTGTAAGCTAAAAGACAATTGAGAAAAAGATAGCCAATTTTAACAGAAATGTGACTTCAATTCCGTTGAATCTGTATGAAAGACGTGCAAAAAGAATAAGTTACATGTATTGTGCTACATTATAAATCACCTGTTGTCATTAAAGCAGACTTGATGGCAGCAGGGGACCAATCAGGATGAGCTGATTTGATCAATGCTGCAATACCCGATACATGCGGGCACGACATGGAGGTACCTGAATCAAAGTTCCAATTCACGGATCTGTCATCAAATGGCAGAAGAGTTGGTGATGATTTTGGTGACCATGCAGCTAATATGTTCTCTCCAGGGGCAATTATGTCAGGCTGCAACAATATTGAGAGCCAAGATAACTGTAGTATTGAAATGTTTGGGAAAAAGATAACAAAATTTTAAAGAAGAATTAAAAGAGTTGAGGACCTTCATGATATTTGGAATTACGGAGCTTGGCCCTCTAGAGGAGAAATATGAAACTTTAGGTGCCGGCACATGGCCAATTTCAGTCTTACTAGGAGATATATGCACTGTCGAGTTCCTGAAAGTTGAGCAATTTCAATTTTTTTTTAAAGAAGGAATAGGCTTGTGGCCTATCCATGTGGATCGGATGTATTTTCAATTGTTGATCCTTTTGTTGAAAAAGCATAAACAATTTGGTGATAGAATAACATGAGTATATATTATTGAAGAAATTAACTACCGTGTGGATCGAATGTAGTAAAGCATTTGAGTTGCTTGGTACAGGTCAACATGTATAGTAGGAAGGAAGTCGTCTTGAAGGTTTTGATTTGTGATGGGCTCTGCAAATATCAAAGCAGATCCGTTGGCCTTAAGCACAGCATAAGCTGCACCAGTGCTCGACACTTGACCTACAGTTGAGAAACAAAGTACTATCTTGTTCGAAGCAGATTTGCTCTGGTTCCACTTCACAGATGAGCACAACCTTGATATTAAGGGGGGAAAGTCTAGCATCAGGAGCTGATATTTAGTGTCTGTTATGTGTGAGTGTGTGTGTGTGCACGCCTTTGTGAGTCTGTGACAAAGTGAGCGAGACAGAGAGAGAGAGAGAGATACCCGCCATCAAAAAGTGTGTTGCTATCTACAAAATCCATCTTCATTTCCTTCGTATTGAAGCTTTGTCCCTGGAACAAATGAGAGTTGTACTTTGCATGGAAAAATATATTTTTTACTTTGAGAAATAGTCAAAATAAGAGATAAGGAGGTCAATATAACTGACTAGAAGCTTCCCAAACACACTTGATATTCCAGTAAAATCACTAGCAAAGTTCCAAAGCAGAGGCATGGTTGCCCTGCCTAAGAACAATCTCAGAACAGAGGTTCGGGACCAAGGACTAAAAAATTTCCACATCCTTACAGAACCAGATTCAATCCTAACTTTAATCCTGAAATGCTAAAGCTTTCAAAAAACAAAGAAAATGCACAGATGAAATTATACCACAAAAGAGACATTGTTTCCGAGTGTGATCTTGGTGGGGAATCCTCTATCCATGGTACCTGCACCAACACACATCCCCCACGGGGACACGTTCTGAACAAGTGACGCATCAGGACCATCGTTCCCTGCCGAAAATATGACAGTGATTCCCTTCTGCATTGCATGGAATGAACCGATATCTGTGCTCATCGAGAAGAACGGCATCATTGGTGGCGATGAGCCGAGAGATGCTGATATCACATGTACCCCATCATGCAATGCATCATCAAATGCTGCCATTATATCTGCCTCACTACACCTATTTTGCAATAGATCATTGCATGGTCAATAAATGGTGGTGATTTGAACAAACAGCCCAGTAAAAAACAGAAATACCAATACCTTCCCTCAAGGTTTTGGAACCAGCAGATCTTGTACACAGCCAGCCTTGCACGTGGAGCGCCTCCACGTGCATTGCCACTTCCAAGCCCATAGTAATTAGCAGCATTCACAATGGAACCCACTGCAGTGGATGCAGTATGGGTACCATGACCAAGACGGTCACGAGGCGATCTAAACTCAGCATCAGGGCCGGTAGCATTGAGGGGGCCATACTCAAGTTCAAACCCAGCAAGATAGTACCGGGCACCAATCAGCTTGCGGTTGCATGCTGTGGCTGGGTCAAATGCGTCACCCTTGACACATTCGCCACGCCATGATTTGGGGATAGGCCCCAGGTTGGACTCCTCTTGGAAGCTCTCTGATTCTGGCCATACACCTTCAGAAAGTATACATTTTTTTATTTCAAAATGGATTATACAATGCATAACATTGATGACATTAAGGTTTGCAGGCTTGTACAGACTTATCCACTTCTTAATTTGTTCTCTAAAGAATTTAGTAAGCTTGCACCATTATCTTCACGAGTATCTCCCCCCTATAAGTCCATAAAGGATGGCGAACATAACTTCGTTCAATTTTATGGTTCGAGCTATCCAGGTTTATATGTAAATTTCTAATATATAGGGTTCATACCAGTGTCAAATATGGCAACAACAACATTATCGCCATATTTTAACTGAATGGGTATATTATGAGCTGAATAATTCAAATTTAGGCCCATGAAATCCCAGCTTCGTGTCGTGTGCAGTTTCAGCAATTTGCTTCGGAAAACAGATATCACTCCTTCCATCTCTGAGCAACCAAAATATAGGAAAAATTAGTAATCCAAATGTAGTTGGTAATATTTGACTAAAAAGTCAAGATTCTCACCGGCCAAGGTGGTGGCTTGGGTGGAGTTTAGCAGAACTGCAAAACCGGAGAAGCCATATCTGTAGCTATACACCAGAGCATTTCTTGCCTCATGTTCTCTACATATAATGTATCACTTCATTTAAGTATGTATGCATGATATTAGTAGTTAATATTAAATTATAGTTCCTTAAAATAATAGTTCCTGAGAGATAAAATTATCTTTTAATTTTAGGTATAGATGTATCATTTTCACGTCACAGAGAAACATACTTTTTGCACTGCACCTTATAACAAAACTGCTTTTCCATTGCATATCCACATAATATAGGCTACTTAAAATTCTGAGTCTCATAATGATCAACAGGATGGGTCATTCTTTTGTTTTTCTCTCATTTGTCAAGTCAGCCATTAAATCTTTTCACAAATTTATCTTTCCTTTTTTTTCTTTTGTGTCTTTGCTAAGGGTAGACATGAGACTGATTAGTACTTCGTAGCGCACAGCCCCTAGTTTTTCTTTTCAAAGAGGAAAGAGAGAAATAAACTTGACTAGAAGGTGAAAAACAATTACTCATCAAAGACTCTGGAAAGGAGTTTGAGATGACACTTGGTGGTGAGAAAAGGATCACGCCTTTTGTTGTGTCCCAAGTATACTATATGAACCTGCATGACATATTAAACAAAAAACAGAGAGGTGCCAAATCACATATCAAACACATTTAATTGGAGACAAAAAAACTGGAAAAGTATTTATATAATATATAAAAGGTGAACAGCAGTTGGAATGATAAGTTCATACGTGGCTTTTTGTCACAAAGGAAAAACAACAAATGGGCAGTAGAAACAACAGATAAAGGAGCCCTATCAGGTTAAATGGAGCTGACATTGTCCTTTGGATGCAACTCAACCACCCCCCAAATGGAATATCACACGTTATATAGAGGAGAAAAAGGTAAAACCTGCATGATTCTTTTGGCAGGGGAGCTTGTTTTGCAAGCCTTTCTAAAGCTATAATAAGGATGCCTCTGACAACCCTCCATGGATGCATCATAGCATTTGCACACTCTCTCTTGTCCCTTCTACTCTCTTTCTCTCTCTGTCTCTCCGTTTAAAAAAATACTACACTCTCCCTCCCTATTTATCACCTGTTATTAGCAGGGGCGGATTCAGGATTTTCGTCAGGAGAGGACAAGATTTATAATTTTTTTTCAGGAAGGGCACAATAACACAGATTTTCAAATATACATGTTTATTTCGCAAAAAAATTTGACAAATCGCACAAATACACTGAATTATTTTGTAATTTTTTTTTCCAGGGTGGGGCAAGTGCCCCACCCTATCCGCCACTGGTTATTAGGCCTGTCAATGATCATTCGTTTAATTATTTTTCGTTTCGTTTCGTTTCGTTTCGTTTCGTTTCGTAACAAATGAAACGATTGCGATCAAAGAAATTTTCTTTCGTTTAAATAACGAAACAGTTAATGAAAACATATAGTTTCGTGATCGTTTGTTTCGTAATTTCGTTTGTGACTGTGTATTGTTAGAATTGTTTTGATTTCAAAGAAAAATACTATGCTGTGAGAATGTGATAAGAGATGAGATGGAATGATTGCTCGAATAAGGAGATGAAAGATTTGATTCTGGTGTATGATTATAATCATTCACCAGCAGTTCATGGTTTTCTTTAGTGTGATGATAGAGAAGATAAATGAAGAACAAAGAGATTGAATTTGATCGTTTTTTTTAACGAAACAATTAACGAAACAAAATTTCTTAATCATTCATTAAACAAAACAGTTAACGAAACTACCATCTTTCGTGATCGTTACGCACGTTAGACAGGTCTACCTGTTATGAAGAAAAAACCCCGGTAATGTTTCTCTAATTAAAAGGCAGGATTTGATAGTTGATCTCACCTTGTTGCATGAATCATATTACCTACCTTAAGTAAACCAAAGAGGCAGTAAGGTTGGAAGTAGGCAACCCAGTGTATTAATTATAACTTTTGGGATTCTGAAAAGGCTAATTTAAGGTTTAGAGAGCAGCACCCACCTAAGTGTAGATTCTATAAGGTTTATAAACAACAACCTAAGTGTAGATTCTATGTACCAGAATTGTATGCTCCCACATCATTACTAAGCAATCCATATATAACAAATATTTTAAACATAGCCTTTTGGTTGTAGCTCATTATAGTAACCTCGGTTTCCATGATAAGGAATTTGATTATTTAGTGTAATACCTCCAGAGTTCAGAAAACTAAAATGTTGCTTACATGTGTAAAAGTTTACTGTAAGTTCTGCTTTCAGTTTACTCTATGCTTGATTCTGATATAATTGAACTAATCTGGATTCTGGAATTCCATAGCAAATCTCTAGTAAGAAAGAGCAAAATGAACTTTAATACAATAGCCAATGAAGAAAAGGAGAACTCAAGTTATATAAAAATTTAATTTAGTTAACTTTAATTAGTGCTAGTGTGCTACTCTATATATCTCAATGCATGCTTGTGCTGTCTAATCCTCCTATAAACTCCCAACGTGACACTATACAAGCTAGAATAGTTAAAAAAATATTGCAATAAAGGCTAAACCTACCTGTTTTTCATTTTTTTTTTGTTTCTATTTCTCTTTAATGAAATAACTTATCCTATCACACAATGCCATGTGCAACATTTTAATGCACGCTGAAGCAACATAATTTAAAAATTTGTACAACAACAGGGTAGATTTATTATGTTTTCTGGTAAGTCATGTTGGTTTATTTCTTTAAATGTTTGAAAACCAATTAATTTTCTTTTTGTCATTTGAGCAACTGAAAAGAACAAACACAAGACAAAATATGTTCAAAATTAAGCTAAAAAAAGTGTATTATCATGTCTTGGATAATGGATATGAATGTTGCAGCTAACAAAGACTGAATATAAGTTATATTCTGTCAGGAATCAGTGCTGTATCCCATTAACAGTAAAAAGGGTAAAAAAGTGTATCCTCACGTCTTGGATAATGGATATGAATGTTGCAGCTAACAAAGACTCAATATGTTATATTCTGTCAGGAATCAGTGCTGTATCTCATTAACAGTAAAAAGGGTAAAAAAAGTGACCTACCAGACAAGCTTTGTACTACAATGAATTCACAGCATGATATTTCCTGTCGTTTCAGAGGCAAAAAACCGCGAGCATGCTCCACCGACCATTAATTCCTTCTTCTTTTATCTCATTATTACATGCAAATCTAAAAGCGTAATATTGTGCCACAACGGCATCATAATTCATAAATGTCCTTTGTTCAATTTCACCTTGAGTACTTTGGCCTACACGCAATTAGATTTTTCACTGTTCACACAACTTGCAATTTTAGATGAAATGTGGAAAACTGGAAACCACGGCTTACAAAATGGACCACTCGAACCGGAATCGGATGGAGACGAGCCGGTTTTCTACATTTTTTTGTCAGAAATTCGTTTGACTCGGGTTGAACCGAGTCATTGCTCGATTTGTCCCGATTCGGATCGAGTTCTCTACGAGTTGGTGCGATTGTGTAGAGAAAGGAGTGTGTATTGGAGTTGCACGAGGCGAAACTGATGTGTGGGTCCAGAGAAGACGGAGAAAAAAAGTGGGCCTAGTTCTCTATAGGTGTATAGTAGAGAAAATGAATTGGGCCTTCTAACTTCTAGTGGATTCTGCTGTATGTTACTTTTGTTTTGTCTATATATATTTTAAGGAAAATGTTCCGGAGATACCGAATTTGATACGCAATTGATACCGAATGGACGTCTCCATTCAATGGACACCTCCAGAAAAAATTTTCACCTTGACAACTGGACAGTTCAATTTTCTTTCCTATTTCAAAACTATTTCATCGCGTCATATTGTTCCGATTGATTCCTGGTTCCGATTGATTCTTATCTGAAAAGCATGTTACATTTATTATGCATGTTATTTCTGTTGTTATGCATGTTATTTCTGTTGTTATGCATGTTAATTGAAAACGCCAGCATACAAAATATGGTTTTCATGCATGTTATTCTAGTTGTCATGCATGTTAGTTGATTTACTATGCATACTTATTTGGTTATGCATGTTAATTGAAAACGCTAGCATACAAAATATGGTTGTTAGGCATGTTATTCTAGTTGTCATGCATGTTGATTGATTTTACTATGCATACTTAATTTGGTTATGCATGTTAATTGAAAACGTCAGCATACAAAATATGGTTGTCAGGCATGTTATTCTAGTTGTCATGCATGTTGATTGATTTTACTATGCATACTTAATTTGGTTATGCATGTTAATTGAAAATGTCAGCATACAAAATATGGTTGTCAGGCATGTTATTCTAGTTGTCATGCATGTTGATTGATTTTACTATGCATACTTAATTTGGTTATGCATGTTAATTGAAAACGTCAGCATACAAAATATGGTTGTCAGGCATGTTATTCTAGTTGTCATGCATGTTGATTGATTTTACTATGCATACTTAATTTGGTTATGCATGTTAATTGAAAACGTCAGCATACAAAATATGATTGTCAGGCATATTATTCTAGTTGTCATGCATGTTGATTGATTTTACTATGCATACTTGTTTTTTGTTATAAGTTGTTATGCATGTTACTCTAGTGTCATGCATGTTATTATAGTTGTTATGCTTGTTATTTGATTTATTATGCATACTTACTTATTCTAGTTGTTATGCATGAACTTCATTTTTCTGTTGTTATGCTTGTTGGTTAATTTACTATGCATATTTATTTGGTTGTTATGCATGTTATTATAGTTGTTATAGTAGTTTTTGTGATGTAATGTAGCTTAAACTTAATTTTCTGTTGTTATTCATGTTAATTGAAAAACACATGCATACTTATTTAGTTGTTGTTATGCATGTTATTTTTGTTGTTATGCATGTTATATTTGTTATTATGCAAGTTATTTCTGGTGTTATTGGTGTTATTCTAGTTTTTGTGCATCTTAAATTTAATTTTGTTCTTTTATGCATGTTAGTCAATTTAATATGCATGCTTGCTGTAATAACATGCATAACAACTGGGAAAAAAATAATATGCATAACAACTGGAAAAATATGAATATGTACCAAAAAATTAATATGCATTATAAATAAATTAATATGCATTACAAATTCGCATATATACGAAATGAAAATATATCATATATTAACATGCATTACAAATCGTAACTCAAAACAATTAACATGCATTACAAATTATAAATAAATTAATATGCATTACAAACAAATTAATATGCATTACAAATTTGCATATTTACGAAATGAAAATCTATCATATATAACATGCATTACAAATCATAACTCAAAACAATTAACATGCATTACAAATTATAAATAAATTAATATGCATTATAAATAAATTAATATGCATTACAAATTAACTGGAGAGAATAGTTTGTAAAAAATGGAGAGGATTTTAGGACGAAATGGACGAGCGTATCAATTGCGTATCAAATTGTGTATCACTGTATCAGCTCCCATATTTTAAAGCAAAATTTTAGATACTCTACCGAATGAATACATTGAGTACTCTAGTTCATATGTTTCTTTTGATTTATCGAATTTGAAAAGTAATTCACTTTAATTTGTGTTATGTTTTTCAAAAAAGTTATTTTTCACCGATCTCGATGAATTAAACGAATCAGAGAGCTAGAATATCCAATATATCCATCTTTTGAAGTACTCAAATTTTTGCCATATTTTAATTATTTCTTCTCATATTTTTCCTCAGTTGTTGTTTAATGTAGGAAAATGTTTATATTTTATTGTTTTTCTTCTTGCATTAGTTGTAGGAAAATGTAGGATAATTTCATTGTTGAAAAATTATCTCAACAATTATATTATCTAATTTTTTTAATGCTTTTGTTTTTTTCTTTTTTAATTTATGAGTAAGATTATGATACTTCACAAAGCACCACTCATGTTATGTTATGCATATGTATGACTAATTTTAAAGTCCAAAAGATTGATCCCAACCTTTGAATGCGACCTTCGTAATAATTTTTTTTTGGAGATCGAATTTTACATAACCTCACTATTTATATAGTTTGAATCAATTGTTTGGACTTTGAAATTGAAAATATATGAATGTGAAATATCGGGTTGGTGTTGTTTTGTGAAGTACCATAATCAGATAACCTCACTCTTTATAATTAACCATCATGCTTGTATTTATTCTTTTATTGTGCTACACAAGATAACTTTGTTTGCACTTTGCAGTATTCAAGTTAACTAGATATATGTCATAAAAGAATAATTATTGTTTAACCTAGAATAATTTACGATTTGCATAGTGTTATTTTTTTCCCGTTGCAATAGCAAACTTTATTTTTGTACACGCACTGCTAATCAATAATCATATTTGTTGAGTTTTGAATTATAAAATATAATTAACTATCTTGTCTTATTATTTTTTTTCTTTGAGTTATATCATAAATTGAGATATATGAATAAAATTACTTTATGTAAAAACAATATTTAACAACAAAAAAGTCACCGGTTTTTCTCGACTCTTCTAACCCAACAACAACAACAATGTCTTTTGTTTCAAATAAGTTGGGTATGCTAGAATAAAGTTCATATTAGATTTTATTTTCATATGATTGGCTGAATTTTTACGTTCGTCAACTCCATCACAATCCTTCCTCTTTTTGAGCTTGGAATCAGCTATGTAAAATATAGGCGGAGTTTGTCTCGCCACTAGAAGTATAATTAAAAAAAAACAAATAAATGCCACAATGTACAGAGTTAAAATATTGCTTATGCATGCAGATGTTTCAAAGAGAGGTTTAGGGTTGTTAACAAAATCCTTTTACTCTTTTATTTGATTCGTATCGTATTCGATAAGACAAGTATGAGTAAGATTTTTTTCGTTAGCTTATCGGATATGTATAGGTAAGGTTTTTTCGTTAGCTAAACAGATAAGAGTACGAGCAAAGATCGTTTCGTACCCGTTATCCTAAAGGGTAAATATAAATTAATATATATATATATATATATATATATATATATATATATATATATATATATATATATATATATAGAGAGAGAGAGAGAGAGAGAGAGGCTATGGTGCTTCATGGAGCACCAAACCACTAATGTTCCACATCGTATCTCCAATTTGAAAATTCCAACGATCGATCCGAACCGTTGAATATGATCTACATATTTAAAACTACTTGGAGATTAAATTTTGATATATTTTTTAAACTTTTTGCTATTTTTTTGAGAGGTATGAAAATCACAACTTTTGTTAGTTTAGAAATCATTTGATTAGCAACTTTTCTACCTCTTTAAAAAAATAGCAAACAATTTCAAAAAAAAAATATAAAATTCAATCTCCAAGTAGATTTTAATATGTAGATCATGTTGAACGGTTCAGATCGATCGTTGGAATTTTAAAATTAGAGATAATGAATGTGGAGCACGCTATTTATAATTTAATAATGTTTTCGCCTATGTTACTGAAAATAATTAGATAATGAATAATAATTTTGGTAGCTCACAAAATATGTTTAATATATGACCATTTTTTTTCGCTTAGAAAATAAATAACCTTCCTATTTTCGAATATTGAATCATTCTTTTTTAAACGAAAAAAGGAATAAAGTTTATGTGCAATAAAATATAAATGAAAATTTTGGTAGTTATAAACAAGATAATTATGGTTGTTAGGGGAAAAGATATGAACAAAAACTGAAAAAGGATAAAAAGGTACTGTTAGAGGTCAAAATTCTCCTGCCACAAAAAAAAAAAAATGGAAAGAAAAGATAAATAAACTCAGTAGTGCTGCACTGTATGTATCACCTACTAGTGCAGTAGTGCTCTTTTTTCCTTTAATTTCAAATCAATTTATCATGCCACAATCTCAGTTGGGTGCTCTCAAGAGCTCTTTTCTTTTGCTTCTTTGTTCTACTGTTTTGTCACGGCAAGGCATTAAAAGCCCCTTTTTTAAAGACTTCAGAATTAATTAAATCCACCAAACAAGATAAATGAAGCCAACCAACGCTTTTATGATGACATAAATTTTATTATCTTTTATTCTTCCATCAATTTAATTAAACATGACTAATTTAAAACATAAATAATTTAAGACGGTATAACTTTATTTAAAAAGTTAAACATTTTTAATTGTATTCTCTAATTAAACATAAGATTTGGAAGCAACAAAATGATAAGCAAGTAGAGTCATGTGTGAGATTCCATAAATCATTTCCTCAAAAAAAAAAGACAAATAAATAAAAAAAAGAAAGAAATGGCTGGTATGATGCATACAGCAATTGATATGGACAGGAACCCAAGTTGTATTTAAATCGTTTCATATTTTGCTTCACAAGAAAAATATATTTAAGAGGCATTAATTCTAGACATGACGGATTCAAGATTACCGTCAGAGAAAGGCGATAATCGGATTGTAATAATTTATCGGGTTCAAATCTATTAACTAATCAGTATTAAATGAAAAAAATAAAAAAATTAAACATGTGTCCTTAAAAATTATTTAAAAAACAAGAAAAAATAAATATTAGATAATCAAGTTAATTTAAGCTAAATGTAGGCCTTAGTCCAAGCCGGTGGCAAAATACCAATCCAGAGGATAGCAAAATTTCTAATCATGCAATATATCAGTGTTATTTTCAAAATACAGGAGGTGGCAACTGCCTCCCCCTCCGAGGCCTTCTTAAATCCGCCCTGAATCAAGAGGAGTGGTCCCTCTTGACATTAAATATTTTGATTATCTTTAAAAATGAGTTTTAAGATAAATTGGGAATTTGAAAATAACAAAAAGTTTATTGAGATACTTTAGATTTAGAAATTAATTGTATTTTAATTTTGGTATATCAATATATCACTGGTTATTCCATAAAAAAATCAATAAATTTGCCTAAAGTTTACAGTGATTCAATTTAATATCTTTTACGAAATATTAAATTTCAATGGCACTTAAAATTATATATTTTTTATGAAATTTAAAACTCGATCGATCGATCTATAAATTTAAGAATTATGTATATAAGTTTTTCATTTTTAAAACCGTCGAACTTATTTGAAATTTTGTTTCGAAATTGTCAAAAATAAATATAGTTAAGCAATCCCTCTCTAATCACAGAATCAAACAGATGCGTGCAGTGATTAGGTTACTTGAATGCCTCCCATTATTTATTTTGTTAATATTTTGTAGCACCGGACACATAAAGCAAATAAACAGAATCAGCGTTCATAAAAAATCCTAACATCGTGGACTTTTGTGAGAGTTCCCATCATCAAAGAACAAAGAATAAACCTTTCGTACTTTGGATAAAATATATTAAATTTAATAATAATCGTTGTCTTATTACTAATATTAAATTTTTATCTTTCTTTGACAATATTCATTTGACAACGAGTCTTTATACAATTCACTAATTTTTTAGATACTAACGGTTGCATAAATATCAGGCAAGGTGATTTTTACTCTTGGCGAATCTTTTTTGTTGTAGTGGTAAGATTTACTGGTGAGTATTGTTCACGAAGGGACCTGATACACATAAATGTGATTTGATACATACTTTTGATACACATTGGATGTATTCTGATACTCAATGGCTATGCATCTTATTGGCTATATCAATATACATATTTTTTGTTATTATGCATCTAATTGAATGAACTGCTTTTAATTTTTGTTGCAATTTTCGTAGTTGTTGCAATTATATATAAAAATACATGAAAGTTAGATGCATGTTAAGAAAATTTATGCATGACATTTTTGTTATCATACATGTACTTAAATTCATGATAATAAAAACATTTAATATATCAATTAACATGCATAATATTTTTTTCGGATTTTGTGCATGTTAAGAAATTTATTATTCATGTATGTCAGTTATTGTTGTATCGTTGTTTCAGTAATTAAACATGTATATTCAATCTAGTTTTGTTTTAAATTTGTTCGCCTTCTATGTATGTTAATAGATTTATTATGTATATTATTGTAGTTATGCATGCTTCTTCGATTATATATTATAGTATGAACGCGTTTTAAATATTAATATCGACTGTTTAATCATTCACGAAATAATTATGGTGAGAAAGGATAGATGGGATATTTCGAGTAAATATATATGACTGATGGTGAAACACAATGCATTTGACCGTTGACAATTTAGCACAGCAATTTGAAAATAATATCACTCGTTGGTTGAATGGTCAATGGGGATTTCATAACTTTTAACAATGATGTGAGAGTAAAAGGTGACAAGAAATCCTCGAAAGAAAGCAAAAAGGATCTCCGATTTCGCGTAAGGGATTTAAAATTTAAATCAACTAGTTTGGATTATATAAAAGATCAATTGATCAAGTGTATTAGCAAATCGGATAGATTGTATTTTTGTATGTTATCAAGTACTAACCAACCATTTCGGAAATCGCAAGACTCATTTATAGTGCAACTTACCATTAGCCCGAAAGTAACTCCTCGTTTTTTGTATTCGAAATTTGAAATTTCGATCACAACATTGGAAAATTATAGTTCTCAGAAAATAATTAAAGGACTGTTCATCAGTGATGACGGAACTTGAGCTCTTTTGAAGAAGAGACTGACTAGAGCTAACAAAATAATTTTAAATAATTATATCAATGAAAAGTTCATCTGGACTGAACGTTGAAATACTTCTTAATGTGATTGAACTTGAGTTAAACACCGAGCTTGCTCCAATCTGACTGAAAGGTTCAAGAATTTGAAATGAGAATCATTTTATGTTATTAAACTTCAATAGACTAAAAATACATATACTAAAATACAAAATTTCAAAACTAAGAGATGACCACTATCCTCCTTGACCCCAACTAAGTTGTCTCTGCTGTTCATTACGATAGAAAGGAGATTTAGAACCTCCGTAAAAATGATAGTTATTAAAGTTGTTAAACGCCGTTGGCAGAAATGCAAAAAAATTAAAGCAACAATTATTTTAAATAACTGTTACTGTAGGTGGATCTACACTAATGGTTATTCAAAATAATCATTGCTTCTTCTTTTCAGGATTTTTTTACAAAACTTTAGAGAAACAATTTTTAAAATAATAGTTCGATTATCTTCAAAGATTTTTTTTGCTTCAAGCACCCACGCATTATCAATGGCTGTTCAAACGGACCAATAGCATTCTGAAAAGAAGAAGAAGAAGAAGAAAAAGTAGTAGTAGAAGAAGAAATTTTTAGTTTTAGAATATTGATGTTGATATGCATTTGTAAAATGAATTTGTAAGCTCCTAAACTCCGTAGTGACAAGCCTGACTTTTGACTATATGCCTGTTTTCAAATTGCTGTCATTGTAGTTTTGATTTTAGAATATTGATGTTTCTATTTCTATGTATATAGAATGCAAACCTTAACATGAACACATACTATTACAAAATGACAATGATTATTAAATAAACAATCGTTGTCTTATCTAGAATATTAAATTATTAGTTTTTCTTCAACAACACTCATTTTTCAATGATTCTTTATACGATTCAGCAACCTTATAGACAACGACAGTTGCATAATTGTTGAAAAATATGATTTTTAACAGTTGGAAGATCTCTTTTTTGTTGTAGTGGTTATCACTCAAATTTGGAGTAATGGAAAATTACAAATTTACAACAAACTTTTTATGTTAATTTAGATAAAAGAACTTATTATTCGTGAAATTTCTTTGGTGGGGAACGAACAAAACTCAAGAATATAAATGAAAGAGTTTCAAATTTATTTGAACTCTTTTTACGACATAAAATTTCCAAAATTAATCATTCAATAATCTTTTGCCCTAAATATAACAACAACATTATTTTATCAATCTAAATGAAAATGTCTTTGCGCCACTTAATTTGCCGAAAAAATTGCACCCAATAGTGAAAATATCCTCGATCGTAAAGCACAAGAATTACCAAAGAGGTATCTTTCGAGTTACCACCAATTATTGTTTTATCTTTCAGAAATATTATTTTTCGAAAAATCTAACGCAACGGTTACTTAAAATAATCATTATCGTAGCTACACCTAAAGCAACTGTTATCTTAAATATTATTGTCTTAACCCCAACCCTAAAAATAAGTATCCCATATATTCTTTCTCTATCTCTTTCCTCTGTCCGTCTCTTCTTTTTCTCTATCTCTCTCTTCCCACCTAGCCGTCTCTTCGAGCTGATTTATTACCTCTCTTCCCAATGCTTGGTCGCCTCTCTTCCACACCTCTATGTTGATATGTATCACACACACACAAAACTAGCCACTCTCTTCTTTTCCGTCTGGTCGCTCCATCGATCTCGAATTTTTGTTCTCTCGCCGACTTCTTCAAATCACTAGGTTGATCCTCCTCCTTCCTCCATTTAAGGTATTTTTTAATTTGTAGCGTAACAGTTGTGATGTTTGTTGTTTTTGTCTTAGGTTAAGAATAATTAAATATCAATGGTAATAAAGTGTTGTTTAAAGGATCTTAAATTAACATCATTATGTAATGAAGTGTTTGTTATTTTTGTTTATTTGTGAATAATTAAATATTTTGTTTGTTGTTTGGATTGTAATTAAGTGTTATTTGGATCTTAAATATTATTGGTATATTGAGTTGTAGGTGAAGAAGAGGTTATTTTTGTGTTTCCTCCTGGCAAATGCCTTCAATCGGGACATGAGAATGATCTACTCTGCAAATCTCGTGTTTTTTCCTCTCATCGATGATCGTTATCATTTTTCTCCTCTTATCGCGCCTTCCCTCTCACTGCTCCATTCGGTAACATATAAATCGTAACTTGAACTAATTGTTGTGTTAAGGTCATAAATGTGTAGGGGTACCAAGAAATTGAACACCTCTTTTGCAATATTCGGCAGACCTAACTTCGATCTCGATTATGTATGTGTAGGTGTTCATTTTCCTGGTAAAAAAAATCTAACAAGAGATGTCATTTACATTGCATCAAAGAATAAGCATCCATCTTATTGCAATCTCTCTTGCATATGACTTCCATGAATGATTTCGCCTAGTCTTATAGAGTAGGTCCATCTAATATTTTGGCGGGATTTTGCTT
This sequence comes from Eleocharis quinqueflora, assembly GCA_964058865.1. NCBI lineage: Eukaryota > Viridiplantae > Streptophyta > Magnoliopsida > Poales > Cyperaceae > Eleocharis > Eleocharis quinqueflora. Next base: position 234,196 of record CAXKVX010001140.1, read on the forward strand.
GAAAAATAAATAGAAAATAAAAAATAACAAAATAATTACGTGCAATTGCGGACCTTGAATTTGTGAAGTTTTCTAAACAAATAGTACATTCCATTTGCATTCATTTTTATGATTAGCTAGAGGTAAAACACAAGTTGCATGTATGCTTTTTATGTACTTTAAATGATCCTTAAACTACAAAATACAAAGAAAAACAAATAAGTTAGTATAATACTTGATGTATGTGAGACATGGTGAAAATCCAACAATAAAAATTAGATAGTCCGATTTCACTCTAAAAAGCTCTTGTGTTTCACTCTAAAGAATAATTATTTAATCTATTTTTTTTCTTTAGATAGTAGATTCATCTTCATAGGTGGAGGCTTTTGTTCCTTTAAGGCCTTTAGAAACTAAATGTTTACTTCGATACAAATGTATCCTCTCATGTTAGGTTCCTTTTCTTGAAACTGACCTCCACTATTTGGTGGCACTACATGTCCAACCAGAAGAGTGATTCAATTTCTTAGTAAACACCCTATGAGGAGATCACACTTTTTGTATCATTGTAAATCTTTTATTTCTAAGATTCTTAGAGGAACAAAAGCCTCTAAGTATGAAGAGAATATGCTATATATATATATCTATATAAAAGTATATTAAATAACCTCTTCTTTAGGGTGAAACACAAGAGCGCTTTAGGGAGAAATCATATTTTGTAATTTTCGTTGTTGGATTTTCACCATTCTTCACTTACATCAAGTATTGTACTAATTTGTTTGTATTTATGTGTTTTACATTTTAAGGACCCTTTAAAGTACTTAGAGAGCATACGAGCCACTTATGTTTCACCTCTAGCTAATCAGAAAATTTAATGCAAATGAAACCAATTCTAGAGAGGAATGTACGATTTGTTTTGAAAGCTTAACAAACTCAAGGCTCGCAATTGTATGCAGTTATTTTGTTACTTGCTTTTTGTTTATATTTAATTTGCAAGCAAAATCACGACAAATTATTACATAGATCTATGACTGGATCAACTTCTTCGTGATAGTGAGATGCAAGAGACATAGAAGAAGTATAGCAAATGCATGCTTCTTTTTTTATGCAATTGAAAGTGCATATCATGTTAGGTTTTTTTCTAAGAAACTAAACTCCTACACATTTACATAACTGAGTTCAGAGTTTGGTTTGTCGTATATTGCAAAAGAGGGGTTCAATTTCTTGGTACAAACTCTTTTATGAGTTATCGATTTTTTATCATTGTAAAATCTTTTGTTTGTATATATATGTGTTTTTGTAAGTAGCGTCTGGCGAGAGCTATTGGATATCAAGTTACTTAGGGTTTTAAATAATGTGTAGCTCAATGCATGCATTTGATGTCTTAACTAGCAAAAAACAACGAATCAAAGTCAGATTTTCTGTTAGGTTTTGTAGCAAGAATTTCCTCATAAGAAACCTAACAGGAGACGCATTTATATCTTTGTAAATCTTTTATTTTCTAAGATAGCAAATGCATGTATTTGGGCTAATTTTTTGTTTGAAATCCTGATTAATATGCTATTCTCCACCAAGTTGTCCCAGTTCTCCTCTCTGTGCAAATAAACCAACTCTAGGCAGGAATGCTCGAGAGTGGTATGAAGATTGATGCAATAATTTTGCTATCTATTTTGTCTCGTTATAGCTCTTGTATTTTTTTTTCTAGCTAGATGCTTTATTTTCATTTTGTTTATTTTTTCCTTCATTGTGATATTGAAAAGATTGTAATGAAATATTTTTTATGTTGTATGTTTATATGTTTAATTTGAAATTATTTTGTGATGGTATAGATTAATGGAACATTATTGGCTAGCAAATCTGAGGCTAGCCAAAATTCCATCTATTTAAAAAAAAATGACCTATGACAATAGTTATTTATTTAGTAATTATTGTCTTAGGCTATTTATGGCAATGATAATTTAGTAATAATTGTTGCCTAATTTCTAATATTAAATTACTAAGTTTTCTTTAGAAACACTCATTTGCCAACGATTCTTTATGCAATGCAACAATCCCTAACAGAAACGATTGCATAATCATTGGTGAAGACAAATTTTAATAGTTGGCAAATCTCTTTTTTGTGGTAGTGTCTAGTGATATCATAGTTGTAACATTTCATTATTATTTTCAACAAAAAAGACACATAATAAATTTTTCTTGACAATGAATATGAATTCTTGATGCATTTGTGTATGCTCAAATTAAAAAAAAGACACAATATATATATATATATATATATATATATAGAGAGAGAGAGAGAGAGAGAGAGATGAGATCCGTAGCCTCCTTTTTGTTGTAGCCTCCAACAGCCTTCGCCATCAAAACCAATAAAAATCGTCGATCCGAACAATTGAAAATATTCTTCATACAAATATAAACTTGAAGACCAAATTATATATTTTTTATTTTTTTGACTATTTTATCGGATGGGTTAAAAATTGAATGTCCGTAGATTGTTAGATAAATACATTTTCAACTCATTCGATAAAATAGTAAAAAAATTCAAAAAAATGTAAAATTTGGTCTCCAAGTCTACATTAGTATGGAGAATATCTTCAACGGTTCGAATCGATCATTTTCATTGGTTTTGATGGCGGAGGCTACCGAAGGCTAGAAAGAGGAGGCTACGGATTCCTTCTCATATATATATAGTAATATGTATATGACACGTTCTTTCATCTTATGCAATTTCTGACCATAATTGTCAAGATTCGTGCAACAATAAAAAAATAAGAGTGGAATCTAGAAGGGTACCGAAATCGAGAGAGGAGAGAAAGTTAAAGTGTTTTTTTAATTTTGATACGAATTTTGACAAAAATCCGATAGTAAAAAATTGCATATGATGACTTCCTTGAATTATGGTAATTTTCATTGCTATGTGATAAAAGTTTTTCCTAATTTCTGAATATTTGTTCTCCAATAAAATGCACACATTGATTAGTCGTGAAGACAATTAAGTTATTTGATTAAATCTTTTACTTTCCTTCACAATGTAAGATATCAAATGAATATAAAATATGTAATTGACCATCATATCTTTGCTAAATCAATGACTCATAATAGATATTAACCATAATTGTGGATGATGTACATAAATTTTGAATGTACACTATACAGTCTATACTCGCCATTTAATAAAACCGTTGACATAACCGAAATCATTTTTTCTTTTAATGAAAATCTAAGTAGATGAAGTTACTCACAATTAATGTGTTAGACTTTCACATTCATTGTCAAACAACCTTTATACCAAATTTGAATGTAATATGTAATTGATCATAATATCTTTTTTAAATCAATGGCTTACAATAGATAAGTGTGATGTACATAAATTTGGATGTACACTAGAGTCACCTTTTTAATAGAACCTTGACATAATATAAGTCATTTTTGTTTTTAAGTGAAAAATCTAAGTAAATAAAGTTTACTCACAATTAAGGTGTTGGACTTTCACATTCTTTGTCAAACCACCTCTACAAATTTAAGCTCGTTGTTACTCTGTTCATTTTTTGGGGGTAAAAAACAATTTGGAGTATTTAGGATTATTTGTTTAGAAGAAGTATAATGTAAAAAAGTTGTACCACTAAAGTATTTTAAGAAAAAAAAAATCACAAATTTCGTCAAACATATAATTTTTTTCACCTAAAAAATACAGAAATAACTCTTTAAAATAAATTCACTCTTTTCTCGTCAATCTTCCCACCATTTTGTCCAAATAAATTGAAAAAAAAAATCATGGTTAGAATCCACGAGCAATTGGGACAACATTTTGTATCTTGTCAGCATAAATCAACTGACCATATTTCATTAAGTGTTTGTAATCATGTAATGATACCCTTCCGTAGTTCTTTATCATCCCTATCCGAATTGCACACAGCAAATTCTCAGAAAAAGCACTGGACCTGCGCTTTTGAGTTGATTCAAACCTACCACCAGTGACCCAGAAATGGCAAATGCGTCAAAACTATTTATAGTGCCAGTATCACATCGTATCATTTTATGATGTATTGCAAAATGGGAGCTGATACTTACGTACCATATTTGATATTAACTATTGATATCGATTTTATTATGCACTTTTAGTTAAGTTATCATGCACGTTATTTGAGTTATTATGCATGTTATTTTTTATAATAAAATAGTTATACATATTGTCGATTTTGTTATGCATCTTTAGTTGAGTTATCGTGCACATTATTTGAGTTATTATGCATGTTATTTTCTGTAATGAAATAGTTATACATATTATTTTTTGTACTGAAATAGTTATGATATAACATGCATAATAACTCAAATAATGTGCATAATAAAATTGATATCAATAGTTGATATCAAATGTGATATTAAACATTATCCTTGCGAAATTTGGGTCACAACCTGTGTTACTCGGATACGCCATTTCCCTAGCAGTACGCGTATCGGATACGCCTCGGATACGGTGCGGGTGCGTATCGGATACGCCACGTGGCGTATCCAATTATTTTATATTATTTGACCGACGGATACGGTCAAGATACATTTTGGATACGTTTCGGATACGTTTTGGATACGTTTCGGATACGTTTTGGATACAAATTGAGTTTTTTATATTATTTGACCGACGGATACGGTCAAGATACGTTTTGAATACGTTTCGGATACGTTTTGGATACAAATTGAACTTTTTTGTCAAGAAAGTGTTTAATCAAATGCTTATATTTTTTTGTTATTTCACAAGTATCAATATATATTAAAAAAAGTTGAATATAAAAATAAATTTCAAGCATTTTAATATATAATATGATTTTTTATTGTATATATATATCCGCACCCGTATCCGCGATTTTTTAAAATTGCCGTATCGCCGCACCCGCACTGTATCGGATACGATACGCGCACCCGCACTCGTGCAACACAGGTCACAACTCATAACTCACCCAATGTGCTCTTGCATCATTAATTACCCGACCACACCCAATTTATCATCAACTCAATTCAATCCCTTTAAAACAGCCACGCATGTTCTGTGTCTCACCAACGCAATGTTAAAAAGAAGAATAACTAACAAAAACAGGTAAAGTGAAAAAGAAAGAAAGAGAAATGGAGAAGTGAAGAGAAAGGAAGAGATGCCAGAAGTCAATATACATACAACCCAAACAACGGAATCTCAAATTCTCAACACGATGGGGACCCCTGCTTGACAACGCTTTCCAGTTTCCAAGTCGCCCCATTTTGTTTTTTTTTTTTTGTGGGGGTTATGCTTCTCGGATTGGGACATTTCATTTAGTAAGATTTTAGTAGACGGTCAAAAGATATGGAAGTTCAACTGATACTGTTGAATATTTTTATAAAATTTCACCAACAATCATAGACGCAAGTGCGCCTTAAGCATTTTTTAATTTGTTCTCAAAACTTCCAAGAAGCGTCCGAGAGTGAAAATATTAAAAGATTTCAAGATTAGCAATATGAGTATTTTTTCATGCCTCTCTAAAAAATAGCAAAAATGTTAAAGAAATGTAAAATTCAATCTCAAAAAGATTTCAATATATAAATCATGTTTAACGATTTGAATCGAATGTTTGCACATTGAAATTGGAGATACGAATTTGGAGCACAAGCTATTTGATGCTTCATGAAACACTCTAGTCTCTCTCTGTTTTTATAGAGTTAGACTATGATACTTACATAAACACGGGACTATATCGTGCTTATGATTATATCTCAAATTTTAAAATACAAATAAATGATTCTAACAGTTGAAAATATTATCTATACTAAAATTGACTTGAAAATCTAAATTTTCAATTTTGAAAAATAGAAAATAAAAGGGCATGAAAATGAGGTAACTTCTTTAAATGGCTACTTAAATAAATCTTCAATAATCTTCAACTTGGATTTACCTGGATAAGGTAAAGGTTCCTAGAAAGAGCCAAATTCTAATTACATACTGCATATATAGAACTGATGGATATCTATATTACTATATATAACAATTCCTCTGATTGTCGTTCTCCCTGCTTGCTTAGATACATATCTCCAGCGTTTCTCTCCTTGCTTTTCAGTTTTGGTTCAAACAAACAACAATTAAAGAAGAGAAGAAAAGTAAAAGAGAACAAAACAAGGGTCCAAAAAGGCTGATATTTGTGCCTCCATCCCTAGCTCTCATCTCTTTGGTGAGGCAAAGGATACATGTATCTACCTTCCTGTTAAGAGAGTTAGTTATATCCTTTCATATTATCCTTAGAAGAAAGAAAACAAAAGAGGGGTATAAACAAAACAATGGGTAATTGTTGGTCTGGGGTGGTGGCACCATCTCTCAACAGAGTATTTTCAACTGTCAAATCAGGTTATTCTACTCATCTCTTTTCTCTTTTTATTTTTTTGTTTTTGTTTTGTTTTTCTCAGCTTATTACTGTTATTTATGTATCATTGCACATGTTTCAAGAAAATTGGCATATGTAGTTTCTCAAATTAATTTCCATATCCCCAAAACTGATTCATCTCAAACTGTTTATTTGATTAGTCTACAAAAGTTGTGTTTTTTCCTGTTATTTATTAACCTATGTGAGTTTTATTACTAAATTTTCAATTATTATAATTCATTCTGCTTATTTGTTCTTTGTTGGTTATTCAGAGTCCTCAAAAACTGAGAGTCCGACAAAGGAGGAGGAAGAGAAAGAAAAAGAAAAAGAAAAGGAAGTGAAAGATGGAAACAAATTTGAACTCCCTTCAAACCTGAAAGAAGTCGAGCATTTTAGACAAAATTCAGCTACAAATCCGCTGATTGCATTCACATTTGAAGAACTGAAAAGAGTAACAAAGAATTTCAGACATGATTCTGTATTAGGAGGCGGCGGATTCGGCCGGGTGTATAAAGGTTTCATCAATGAAGAAATTCGTGAGGGGTTGCAACCGTTACAAGTTGCCGTCAAGGTTCATGACGGAGATAATAGTTTCCAAGGTCATAGGGAATGGCTGGTACTGATCTCTGTATCCATAAACCTACATATGTTCATACATTAAAACAATTGTTTTTAGTTGGGTGTTCAAAGGACGAAAGATACTGATCACCATCAGTGCCATTTAATATCAGTACCAGATATGGTTTGGTAATAGCTGCTGGTACCAACAGCTGATATAGATCAGTAAATGTTCTGGTAAATGACAATACATGACTTGAATTTCACTTTACTTTAGCATTTCACTACCAACTTTAAATCACCATTAAGGAACTATGTTGACTGGTACAAACAGGTGAAATTGGGTATTAGGCAAGTTTGCGACATGTTGTATTAGATAAGTGAAACATATCATTCTCTAGTTTATGTATGGGTATTTCAGGCAGAGGTTATCTTCCTTGGGCAACTTTCACATCCTAATTTGGTGAAATTGGTGGGTTATTGTTGTGAAAATGAGCACCGTATGTTGATCTATGAGTTCATGCCACGCGGGAGTGTTGAGTCGCACCTCTTCTCAAGTAAAAACTATTTATAAAACATTGTGTCAAGCATAGATTATGACCATAATTTTTAACTAAAAAACCTTCCAACAGTTAATTTATCTTTAGTTCTTTTCATTTGCTGCAGGGGTATTGATTCCCCTTTCATGGTCAACTAGGATGAAAATTGCGCTTGGTGCAGCAAAAGGGCTTGCTTTCCTCCACGAAGCAGAGAAGCCTGTCATATACCGCGATTTTAAGACATCAAATATATTGCTAGATGAGGTTAGGATATAATAGTATTCTTTCATTAAAGAATCTTTAAGATAATTTTGGTTTATTTAGCCAAGATGCAGTTACTACAAAAAAAAAACACTATTACATAATCTATTATATTATTGGCTAAATAAGATCTTTAATAGCGGCTGGGTTGTTGTTAAGGAGGAGGGAGTGTTAAATGTTTGAACCAATCAATATTAAAGAATAGACTTTTTATAGCGGGTATTAGCAAACAACTAGTATTAAAATTGACCTTTTTATAGTTGATATTGTCAAGAACCGATATTAAAACTAACCTTTTATAGTTGATATTGTCAAGAAGTCGGTATTAAAACTAACCTTTTATAGCTGATATTGTCAGGGGTCCGATATTAAAGGTGAGCTTTTATAGCCCTTGTTAGGTAAGAGCCCGTATTAAAAGTGTAGAAAAAATAGAAAAAAATTTGGCAGATTTGACAGGCATTAATTGCGAGGCTAACAGATTTCACAGGTGTTTTTCAAATATCCTTTTATAAATGTAATTTATTTTGCAAATATGTCATTTTATAAAATGTAATTTAATTTTTGCTACTCATAGTTGATACAATTTCAGGATAATTCGTAGCAGATATATCTTTGACTGCTCATGATTTATCTCGCTGCTGTAAATTTTGTTTTTTGCAAATATGCTATGCTGTAAAAAAATCCTTGCCAATAGTCTAATTTTATTTTTACAACAAGAATTTAAAGAAGTGGTAAAAAAACATTTAAACAAACGGATCAAGGCAAAAAATTAAATCTCATAAAGAAATAATTTGATGGAGCAACAAAATACTTAAAAGAATAAATAAATGTAGCAAAAAAGTATTTGAAGGAGCAAAATGAGAGAAGAAAGAAATCTGTGAGAAGAAAGAAAAATGAAGAAGAGATCATGTCTTTTATGGAGAAAGAAAAACAAGGTTACTAAAGGTGAGCTTGCTCCGTGGAAATCTATGTTTTCTAGAGCGTTGGATTGCAAAGAAATAGTAATTCGTGGGAAGATAGTTTATTGGTCCAGAACTTTTTATATCAAGTTCTTCTTAGAATCCGCTATTAAAAGACTTTTTATACCGGGTTCATCCCACCAACTGCTATTAAAGAGGATCTTTTATAGTTGTTGTACCAAAAAGCTGCTATTAAAATATCCCGCAAGTTTCTATGCACCTTTTATATTCCATTTTTGTTAAGGTCCGCTATTAAAAGAGGAGCTTTTATAGTTGTACTATAGAGTTGCTATTAGAACGTCCAACAGGTTTCTATGCATCTTTTATATCTCATTTTTGTTAAGGTGTGGTATTAAATGTTTTAACTGAATTTCAAAATTGCCACTAAACCCTTTTAATAGCGGTTGTTTTGTGAAACATATATAAAATGGGGGTATAGTATCTCGTTTTTGTAGTAGTGTCAATAACCTAATGAGTTAATAAACTTTCTTATAAAATGAGTGAAGTAAAATAAAATAAAATCAAATAAAATCAAAGGCTATTATCATGTTGAACTTCCAAAAATGTTCTCATGTTATCACTACATTAATCATAAGAAGTTGTTTTCGTGATCAAAAGATGAATGAAAAAAGGAATTCCATTTTCAGTTTCCACATTTTGAGTCCATGTAGCTTTATTTCGATGTTATTAATTAGTTTAGCTTTTTAATCTTCATAGACCATTTCTTCTTACATTGTCATCAAGTATTTCAAACCTACTCTCTGTTTTACATATCAATACAGGAGTTCAACGCAAAGCTGTCTGATTTTGGACTTGCAAAAGCAGGACCAGTTGGTGATAAATCACATGTTTCAACCCGCATTATGGGGACATATGGTTATGCAGCTCCAGAGTACATCATGACAGGTTTCAATTTATGTGTTATGTTTTCTTACCTTTTTTCTGAAAAAGTTACATTTGAATTTTACAACAATGACTTTCTTTTCCTGTCAGAAAAAATGCTAGTTCTATCATAGTATAAATAATCTAATGAGATAAACATTATTTTTGTTTTCGTATCTTTATTTGACAACTAGTTAATTGCTGAAATTAATACAGGACATCTTACTGCAATGAGTGATGTATACAGCTACGGTGTAGTGTTACTAGAATTACTCACCGGCCGAAAATCATTAGACAAGTCCCGGCCAGTAAGGGAGCAAACTCTTGCCGATTGGGCTGTCCCTTTGCTACCTCAAAAGAAAAAGGTGCTTAGCATTGTGGATCCGAGACTTGGCGGTGATTACACTGCGAAAGCAGTTCACAAGACGGCTATGTTAGCGTACCATTGCCTTAATCGAAACCCGAAGGCGAGGCCACTTATGAGGGATATAGTTGCCTCTTTGGAGCCTCTACAAGCACCTCCTGATACCCCAAAAATTGCTGAGGTTTAGACTGTACATGTAAATCTCCATGTAAATTTTGAATAGGTTGATGTCCAGTAAGTAAAGTTCATTTGTGATACTGAAATAGCTTGTTCTGATCACCAACCTATGTTGATTATTTGACATGCTTCTTATTTTTAATACTAATTTGTGTGCTTGTTCGGTGCTCTGGTTTCTCAGGAATGGAATATCGGGATTCTGTCTAACTAAATCAGGAAAAATGTAATATAAGAGTTTGTCTATGGCCTTGTTTGAACAAAATAAAAATTTGGTAGATGTGCTTAATTATTGGTTATTGGTTGAATATATAGGAGCAACAAGCCAACAAGGTTGCTGACAGCGTCACGCCAAGAATTGTGAATCAAATCTTAGAATACACACAAGCTTCAATTATAATTTTCTTTTACCTTTTCTTTGCCCTTTCGGACATTTCTAATCTTAAAATTTTCTTTTCTTTTTGTTGCTACAGATTTGCTTATTACATTATTCACACTAATTGTCTGAATTTAATTGTAAAAAGCCACCAGTAACTTAAAATCACTTGGTATAGATAGCATCAATCGTGTGGAGTCAATATGGGGCATGAAGAAAAGAGATGTCAAATCACTACTACAAAAATAGACTGTTATAACTTCCCCTTTTATAGCGAAGATATAATAATCCTGCTATTAAATATATTTAAACCGGACTAGAGAGTAACCCCTCTATAAAAACCAATCTATTATAGCGGCCTTCTTCAATGACCCGCTATTAAATAGTGGATTGTACAAAGAGTCCGCTATTAAAGGGTTTTTATAGTGGGTTGGACAAGGGATCCGCTATAAAAAAATTTTGACCAACTTTTTCTCATGGATCACCATCTAGTTCCAATCGAACCGTTAATTTCTGTCAATTCAACGCTCCAAAATTTCACAGTCCCACGAATTAAGACATATTTTTTCCCAAAATATTTCCTTCTCTATATAAATGTCAACTCTCCATCGTTCTTCCTTCACTAAAATCTTCCATCATTCTTCCTTCTTCACACATAAATCTTACCTCATTTTTCTTTCATCCTACAAATATTATTGTGTTTTAAGTATGTCTGTATATATATATAGTTGTGCTAAAATACTTTATAAAACACACCAACATACATATACATTAGGCTCGTATCTCGAGATATAAATGGCAAGCAACCAATCAAGACCGTTGAAAATGTTTTCCATACTAACAAAAATTTGGAGACCAAATTTTACATTTTTTGGAAATTATTTACTATTTTATCGGGTAGGTGGAAAATTCATTAATCTAACGATTTACAGACCTTCAATTAACCAACTTTGCACCCATTCGATAAAATAGTAAAACAAAATTAAAAAATGTAAAATTTGGTCTCTAAATTTTTGTTAGTATGAAGAACATTTTCAATGGTCTTGATCGGTTGTTTGCACTTTATATCTCGAGATACGAGCCTAAAGTATATGCATGTTGGTGCTTTATAAAGTATTTTAACACAACTCTATATATATAGAGAGAGAGAGATAAGCTAGGGTGCTCCATGGAGCACCAAACCGCAAATGCTTCATATCGTATCTCCAATTTGAAAATTTCAACGACCGATCTGAACCGTTGAACATGATCTACATATTTAAAACTACTTGGAGATTGAATTTTATAATTTTTTTGAATTTTTTTGCTATTTTTTAGAGAGGTATGAAAATCACAACTTTTATTGTTTTAGAAACCGTTTGATTAGCAACTTTTCTACCTCTTTAAAAAAATAGCAAACAATTTCAAAAAAATTTAAAATTCAATCTCCAAGTAGATTTTAATATGTAGATCATGTTGAACGGTTCGAATCGATCGTTGGAATTTTTAAATTGGAAATAATGAATGTGAAGCACAAACGATTTGGTGCTCCATGGAGCACCCTAGCCTTTCTCTCTCTCTCAATATATATTATATATGAGCAGGGATCCGTAGCCGACAAAATTTCAACCGCTCCATGGTAGCTAGCAAATGTAAATGATTAATCCGGACCATTGAAAACATTCTCCATATTAATATAGACTTGGAAATCAAATTTTACATTTTTTTGACTTTTTTTACTATTTTATCGGATGGATTGAAAATTTATTTATCTAACAATTTACAAACGTCCAATTTTCAACCCTTCCGATAAAATAGTAAAAAATTCCAAAATTTTTAAAATTTGGTCTCCAAGTCTACATTAGTATGGAGAATGTTTTCAACGGTCCGGATTGACGATTTACACTTGGTATGATGGAGCGGTTGCGAGCGGCTACGAAATTGATGGCGGCTACAGATCCCTCCTCTATATATATATATATATATATATATAGGCTAGGGTGCTCCATGGAGTACCAAACCGCTCGTGCTTCATGTCTATTATCTTCAATTTGAAAATTTCAACGACCGATCCGAACCGTTTAACATGATCTACATATTGAAATCTACTTAAAGATTCAATATGGAGAATGTTTTCAATAAGTAGATTTGACAATACATGGACTTTATTTTTATAATATTTGCATATTTCAATATTGAGACTTGCAAAACTTGCAGGTTCCAATATAGAGAATTATAACTTTTCGACAAATTTAAATATAAAGACTTGTATGTAACAATATATAAACTTTGTTGTTAAATATAAAGACTTACAATTTTCAATAATTATAAATGAAAAGAAGAGACGAAAAAAATAAAAATAAAAGACGAAATAAAAAAAATCGAAAAGAAAATAAAAAGAGACAAAAATGGAAACTCGGTAAGAGAAGGGAGAGACGAAGAAGTAAATTAATTTATCTTATAGTAAAAGACAGATAAGAGCGTTTACGAGGATGACATTATATTTAATCTAACTAAAATTACTTATATATTCTAATCATTTTATACTGTATAAAACAAACTTATCATAAAATTTTACGTGATAATAGCATTTTTTATAATAGGACAATAGCCTTCTTCGGATGTACAGCCTTTTGAAGGCCCAATTAAGAAAATCCAAAGATATTGAATTCGTTGCAATCGTTTCCGGAGATGAGAAATTGCGCCGGCGAAGCAACCAACCTCACCAAAACGATAGCATCGATCGCCAATTGAATTCCTTCCTCACTGTACTACTACTACCTCTCTCTCCCTTCTCCGACGACGGAGGTCTAATTTCCAAACTCTCTGTCACTCGTTCCATACTCTTGTATCTTATATTTATTTATACTTTATAGTCTTTGAAATCGCGTTGAATTCCTCCACTATGAAAAACCCTAGGCCCCCCGGCCGCACCGGTCCTCCTCAGAAACCTCCTCCCTCCACCTCCTCCTCCTCCTCCGCCGTTGCTTCCGGACCTCCTCCTCGCAAACCCCCTTCCTCCACCACCGCTGCCGCCTCCCCCGTGCCCCCTTCTCAGAAACCTCCTCCTGCCACCATCGCTTCTCCTCACAAACCTCCCCAATCAACCAAACCCAAATCCAGGTGGGAATCTCCTTCCAAATCCAAACCCTCTCCTCAGGCGAACTGCAAAAACCCAACTTCCAATTCCGAAGGAGGTCCTTCAGCTGCTTCCCCTTCCACAATTCAAAGAGATCAGAGACCAGCACTGGCAGCAGCTGCTCCACCTATTCCTCCTTCTTTCCCAACACACCCTCCTCAATTTCCCATCCCTGAACCCACCGCCATCTCTTTCCCTCCACCCCCTCCCCCTTACGGCTTCCAAAACCTCGACCGCCGCACTATTGTACTAGTAGATGGCACCGTCCGCACTTATTTTGCTCTCCCTCCTGAAGAACCCTTGCCCAACCAGTTTGGCCCCAACAGACATTTACCTCCTGGTCCCCACTTAAATCAGTTTGATCCTGAGGGCTTTCATGAGCCTCTCTTTGGTAATAGGCGACCAGGTCCGGGTTACTTGCCTCCATTTGAGGGGCCATTAAGTGGGAAAAGGAAATTGATCGAGGAGGATCATTTGTCGCGGCAGAGGATGCATGTGCTTCAATATGGCAATCTCAATGTAAGCCCCAATATGATGCCGTCAGGCGAGAGGGATAGGCATTTGAGGCTGGATGATCGGGACAATCCAAGGGGGCCAAAGCATGCAAGGATCAGCGGGGGTGGTTATGATGATCTGCGTGGTAATAGGGACTCGCAGCAGGATAATGTGGATAGGCAAGCAGTGAAGACGGCATTTCTGAAGTTAGCAAAGATGATATATGATGATGCGGATCTGAAGAAGAGGTATTTGGATACCGGGAGGAATGCACCACCTCTTCACTGCATTGCTTGTGGCAGGTGATTTCCTGTTACAACCTTTTTTTTTTTGAAATAAGTGAGGGGAAACCTCACCACTTAGATTTTTCATTGAAAAAAAGAAGCAAGTTTCTTATTAACCAATGACACAGACATACAAAGATCTCTCTATACCCCTATCATCCAAAATCATCTCTATCTATGTTTAAACTCTGAACGACATCTCCCTGTATCGGCACCAGTGTCCAGGTCGAGACACTGGTGTCTTAATTTTATCTATCTTTCCACTTTTTCCTCCTAAGACCTATATTACAACATTTTTTATTGTTAATTATGTTTCTGCTGATTTAATCAGTAGTTGGTATGTTCAATGCACTCATTAGTTAGAGAGCACCATGCTTAGGAACGGCATGGGCCGCAACTCAATCCCTGTGGATGAAGTTGTTTACTCTATTCACCTGCTAGGCTATGTGTAAATAAAACTAACCTGCGAGAATGTTAGTTGCTTTAAGTAGCACTTGTTCTGTTGTCAGTTCTGACTTTCCATTAGGAAACATATTTAACTGCTTAATTTAGAGAACTGATTGCTCATCTTGATGATTATTACAATATGTTCAGCCTAACTGTTGCTTCCACAAAGTAGAAGTTATCTAGACATTAAGGCTTTTCATAAGCTGCCTTTGAGAAATGCCTGCGGAGTGTTTGTTGCTGCTTTGTTGAGGGGCTAGTAAATTATTACTGCAAGTTATGGAACTTGACTTATGCTTATAGGTCATTCGGCTAAAAAATATTTTGAAGGAAGGTAAAAGGAATCCAAATAAGTCGAGTTGATTTTGGACGGAAAATTCAATAAACCTTATGGTGCTTTCCAAACAAAAACTTTTAAGAGAAAACTTGGAGGAAATAAAAAGACTTCAAAGATAAACACTATAGTACCACCAATTATGTGTTGCACGGATATGGGAATACATTATGATTTACGGCTTAACGGCCAGGGGCGGAACCAACGGGGGGCCATTGTGGCCCCGACCCCCTCTTTGGTTCAGAAAAGTTTGAACCTCTTGTTTAATTTTCTAATTGAATTTAATTAAATGGTAAGATTTTAGTTAAAATTTTAATTAAAATTGAAAAAAATTATTAAAAATTTGTGTAATTTGATCAAAATTAAATTTTTACATCTTTATAACATTAAAATTAGACTATACTTGTAAATCGGCTCCCCTAACTTGATGTTCTGGTTTCGCCCGTGTTAACGGCGATACATTAATTTTGTAGAACTAGGATACATGTGCAGCTATATAAGATAACAATTCCTTTAAAACTATAGAAAGATTTTTCAATCAATAAAATGACTTAAGTTGTATTCTGGAGAGAGAAAGTTCTCAGAGAAATTGAGAGGGCTAAGTATGGGCTTAAGGGCGAAACAGAGAAATAGGTTGTGTGCGGAACTTGCACTTTTATAGTCCCACGTGAAGTTTTTAGTATTAATCATATCACTCCTCCTATTTGAATCGAGCTAAGGAACGAGCTAAAGCATTCCTGGAGTAAGTTGGTCACATGAGCAGTTAACAGTGGTGACCAACTTTCGTGGATGTGTATCAATGTGTATCGACGATCGAATCAGGAATGAGTTTAATAATTAAATATTGAATATGCAGGGAACTCCGCCTATGTTTTACATAGTTGGTCTCAAGCCCGAAAAGGTGGAGGGTTGTGATAAGCTTGGCGAGCTAACGTAAAAATTGAGCCAATCTTATGAAATGAAATCCCATATGGACTTCATTTCTAGTCTACCCAACTTATTTGGGACAAAAAGCTTTGTTGTTGTTTTTATTGGATATGCAGGTGGCATATCAGATACAAATTGCACTAGTATGGTGCATGAATTCGTATTAGATACGCATTTGATATGGGACAGGTGGCTGTTTTTTCTGATTATGTGCAACATAGCACCAATTTCTTTTAAGTAACTTTATAAAGAGCTCTTTTGCAGGAAGTAGAAGAAACCCTTGTCTCGGTCTTAAATCAAGAGCAGTTATCAACTTAGAATTCGAAGGGAATTGTTCTTGCCTTTCTTAATCAGAGCATTCAAAGTGATTGCTACCCAGTAACAGGAACTTGGTTGCCTTTTCGGATTACTCTGTACGGAAAAGAAACAAAGCAAGCATCACAAAGGTGCTAGAATGGTTTGGGTTTGAATATGATCATAAATGGTTATTGAGATGATTTGTGGAGCATAAGGTCTAGGATTAGTGAAACATACTTCCGCCAACACAAGGCATGTCCTAAGTTTCTTTTTCCTCTGTCAGTTGTCTTGTCAAGAAAATCGTCTTCATAGTCGATCGTCTGAGCATAAAATCAAATTGATTTTTCGTAACGCTTGTCATCTTTCTTAAACGATGTTCAATTAACCTCTCCCAAAGTTACATTGTATGGTTCATACACTTGATTCCTCTATAATTAGTATAACTTTGAATGTCTCCTTTATTCTTGAAGATAAGTACTAAATATACTTCTCCACTTGTCCGGCATTTTGTTTCATCGAAAGATATTGTTGAACAGATTAGTTAGTCATACCACCCGTTTCCTAGGCATCTCTACACTTCGATCGGGACTTTATTAAGCTCTAAAGCCTATCTACATTCATTTTTTTTAAAGCCTCCTTCGTCTATGTCTCTTGAATTCTTTGAACGAATCGCTTGTTGGTGTCATCAAAAGAGTCATCTAGCTCGACTATAGAGCTTTCATTCTCTTCATTGAACAATTTGTCGAAGTATTTTCTTCATCTATTCTTGATCTCGTGGTCTTTTACCAAAAGTCTATTTGTCTCGTTCCTAATGCATTTGACTTGGTTGAAATCTCTTGTTTTTTTCTCTCGCGGAGTTTGGCAATCTTATAGACGTTCTTTTCACCTTTTTTCGTACCTAGCTTATGACATAGATCTTCAGGAGCTCGACCTCTTGCTTCACTCACAACTTTCTTTGCGTTCTTTTTGTCCGTTTTTTACTTTTGTATGTTGTTTTCACTCTTGTCATAATGCAAACACTTATAACAGTTCTTCTTCTTCTTGATAGTTTTTTGCACGTTCTTGTTCCACTACTAAGTGTCTTTATATTCAAGTATATTTTCTTTAGTCACTCCGAATATCTTTGTAGCTACCTTTCGAATGTGAGTTATCTTCTTCCACATGTTATTAGTGTCGTAATCGTCTTCGTTCCAAGTTCCTTCTTCGATCATCTTGTCCTTGAATATCTATTGGGCATCTCCTTTGAGTTTCTACCATCTTGTTCTTGATATTTTGACGCCTTTGTCCTGTCGAATGAGTATTCAAAAGCGAAAATTTGAGACCACAAGTTTGTGTTGTTGGACGACACACTGCGGGTATAACCTTACAATCTACACAAGTTCATTTGTCCTCTCTCCTAGTAAGAACAAAATCGATCTGACTTGAGTGCTTGAGTGAACACCTCAGTAGAAATAAAAGGAACGACAAGAGGAGTAGAAAAATAGAGGAGGGTAGTGAAAACCCTAGATTGGTTGGCAATGAAAATTATGCTTGAACACTGATGAGCACTTGTGTCACGCGGAGTTGGGGGGGGGGGGGGGGTGTTGCAGTTAGAAAGGTGAAAACAGCTTTAGAGTCAGCACTTGGAGCAAGGACTAGAGAAGGGATGAAGAAGGGATGGGGATGGAAGAGGAGGGAGTTGGGGTGGAGAGGGCACGCAGACTCCCTTCAAAAGAGTGTTTGACCGTCAAGCCTTTCACAATTATGGAGTTATTGCATTCTTTTACTGAGAAAGCTACTTATAAATATATCTTGATCATGATAATGGGTGATAGATATTGTACTTGGAATATGGTCTGCTACTGCTAACATATATTTTCTGTGAAGTGCATATTGATGTGTATAAGTAACAAAGCGAGAGGATGACAAGCAAGGAGGGGGGATGTATCGATTCTAGTGTTGCAACTATACTTTCTGTCAAGTGCATATTGTTGTGTATACGTAACAAAGCGAGAGGACGACGGGCAAGGAGGGGGATGTATGGATTCTAGTGTTGCAACTAGATGCAGTTTAGAGATCCGAATCAACACCCTTTAGAGCACGAGATTAGCATAGATCACAAAGTTGTTAACATGTCTGATTCTGCACGAATCCTTATGATTAGAAGATGAGATGTCAGTTTAGATGGACAAGTAGTGTCTAGAAGAAACACCTTCGATATTTGTGATCGACGCTACAGTGTGATGGTGAGATTGATGAAATGTTAGTCATAGAATAAGAGTGTGTTAGATAAAATGACGACAAACATCTAGCATCATATGTGACAAGGTCTCATAAAAGTTGAAAGATGAGTTATATAGGACGATGATCAAACCTGCAATGTTGCATGGAGCAGAATGTTGGGCTATTAAAGAACAACACATACTAAAGATGAGCTTGGCAGTGATGCGTATGTTACGGTGGATATATTAACGTACAAGAAGAGATTGCACTAGAAATGAAGATATACATGACAAGGTTGGGTGTGGATTGTCTATGGATTCTACTGTTGCAACTAGATGCAGTTTAGATGGTCGAATCAACACCCTTTAGAGCACCAGATTGAGCAGAGATCATAAAGTTGTTAGCAGGTCTGATTCTGCACGAATCCTGGTGAACAGTAAATTCGATACAGTACTGATATATAACACAGTAGCGATGTTCTGAAAATCCAAATTGGGTGAAAACCACGGGCGGTAACCGACCAAACAATTCACTATGAGTTTTAGGTGAATTTCTGGTACATATAGTTATCTCAAGCCTATTGCTTGTAGCAGCCCTCCTGGCACATTTAAGTAGTAAAAGCCTAAATTACTCTAAACTTAGTAATACTTTTATAGAAATAGTAATATCCTATTACTTTAGCAGTATAATGTATTCTTCCCTTTTCTCTCAACACATTTTCAAAATCTGAAAATGAACAAAAATAGAGAAGTTTCTGCTATAGAATCTTCTCATATTCCTTGTTGCCTTCATTGAAGAAGTCTGCTTGATTCTCAAAGATCTCTGGCTCAATTTTGGATCGCCAAATTAACATCTAGTTAAATTAATAAACCTCTATTAAAAACAAAGGGAGGGAGTTGTATAGTACTTGTGTTTGTTCATTTCCGAAAATTCTGATACTACAATACATCCTAAATCTCCATTGTTGTTTGCAAATCATGGTTTCCCGACTCCTGTGCTTAATTTTTGCTGACAAGAATATCTTAAGCAAAAAACTCTTTGTTAAGATGTGTTTCCGTCTGAAATTCTCTTCAATATTGTATGATTTTAGTACCTTTGTCTTTTGTTAAAACAGCTACATAGATCAGATAGTATTGATGTTTCTGGAGCTGGTAGTGGATTTTTCATGTGTTGTATAATTGTATTGATTATTTATGAGATGAACGGTTATATCCAAAAACATTTTGTTCCTTGATAAAATAATTTTCTGTTCATTCTGGTATTTACGATGGTTATGCTATTACTGTATGCATGTAATGACATTATTTCCAAATTAGTTCTTGTAGATGACAAGTTAGCATGTTTAATTAATTGTGAAGCATCTTGATAGTAGTTATTTTAAGTGCAGAAATTATGATGCATCTTAGAAATTGCTATAATTTTACGAGTCTGTCAGGTTCCAAAATAATAGGAATCCACCCTTGTTTTCAAATTTTAGTAGTTAGAAAACAATGCATAGGTTGTTGCATTCTTTCATTACATGTCGGTGCACACTCTTCTTTACAGGGCATCAAAAGACTACCCAGATGTGCATGGACTTGTCATGCACTCGTACAATTTCTCACACAATCCAGATCTTCGTGTTGATCACCTTGGGTTTCACAAGGCCTTGTGTGTTCTTATGGGCTGGAATTATGAAAAGGCCCCTGACAATAACAAGGGATACCAGAGGTTATCTCCAGAAGAGGCTCAAGTAAACAGGGAGGATCTCATCCTTTGGCCCCCCTGTGTTGTCATACACAATACCAACTTTGGGAGGAGAACTGGTGGCCGTACTGAGGGTTTTGGTAACAAGGAGATGGATAATATATTAAGAGGTAGATATAACTATATGAATTTATTACTTGCTGGTGTAGGCTGCATTGTGGTGGATAGGAATTGAAGTCTATTTGATGTTTTAAGAAGAAAGGTTAGGTCCTGGGTGTTTTCCTTCAAAGGCTATATATTTTTCTTATTCATTTTAAGGATAATAGTGGTGATATGAAAATGAAAAGTAAAGTATTCACACCGATAAATGAATTGCACAACCACAGAGACTTTTACCTATTTATATGCTCAACATCTTATCTGCACTTTGTTTTGGCATAAAGCATGGTGAGACTCCCTTCCCTGCTGCCCGAACCCTAAAACCAATTCTTCTCTAATACATACACTTTGTACAGGACAAAAAAATATAATTTTAAACCTAAACTGAAGAAGTGATCTATGATATGATTTTAATTTGTTGCTCTTATATTTTTATAATTTATGTACCCAGTATTTCTGTAAGGGTTTAAATTATATATTATGATAGATCTCATGATATTCCGAAGTTTGTCTATCAGAGCATGGAGAGGTTCTAATTTTTTGTTAGTTCTATCGGCATTTGTATTGTAATTGTCTAAAGATGCATGATTGTGTTTTTATCTTAAATATTGGTCAATTCGTATGCCTGATTCCTTACTCTCAAATCATGAACGTGAGACACTCTATCAAAGTTTCTCTTTTTGTTACTATGTGCGCATTTTCAAATTCTGATTTATAGGTTGGTAAATTTTTTTTTTCTTTTCTATCTTCAGATTTAGGGTTTCCTGGTGGCAAAGCAAGGTCTATCTACGATAGGGAAGGACACAGTGGTGTCACCATTGTTCAGTTTGCAAAAACAGATTCAGGTCTGAAGGAAGCTGAGGGGCTTGTCAATTATTTCGAGACCCAGAATCATGACCGGAAAGGTTGGGCCCATGCACAGCTCACCAGATCGAGTGGGGATGATGACCAGAACCCATTGCTGGTCAAGATGAACGATAGAACTGGTGAGAAGAAACGCATATTCTATGGCTACATGGCAACTATATCTGATATTGATGAGGTTGACATTGACACCAAGAAACGTGCCTCTCTCAAGAGTAGGAGAGAATTTGATATTTCTGACTAGTGAATAGGCTGCCCCTTGATTAATTTCTCCTTTTAAGGGATTCTTTCAGTAGTAATGTGTTTTAAGTTATTTGGTGTATTTCTTCCTCTTTCGTAGTGTAAGCTGGATCTGTAACTTGGCTTGATCAGAAAATGATTTTTTTATAGCACATGCTAACCTGATTCCCATAATTACTTTGCTATTGTTGGCTAAGCTTAGAGCATCTCTAACAGTAATTGCTTATAAATTGTTTATGCGGATGTGTCAATTGTTTTGTAATTGTTGGGTTGTATGGCTATTGCTTATTTAGCAATTATGGTTATTCTTTTTTTGAAGATGAGTTTGCCGGTTAATTCTTTATTGATCAAGTGTTTAATTCTCAATTGTTTGTTTGATTGTATCATTGTAGAAATGAATTATTTAATTTTTAAAATTTCTACAATTATTATTTAGCAATTAATTTATTAGAAATGCTTTTAGCAAAAGGTGAAATCAACAGAAAGGGCAAAAATTGTTCATGCAAGATCTTGTAGTGCATGCACGGCTTTTCTCTAGGACAGACAAATCTGATTGGGATTTGGGATTGCAAGGGTTTTGCTTTTGCTTTTTAGGCATGTCATTTCGCCTCTACGGTCCAATTTGTCTTTCCTTTCTAATTTTGTTTTAATCGAAAGAATTTTGTGTTGTTTTTTTCCTCTCTTATTAAAAATGAGATGTGCGCCGGATATATCATATATATCCATGGTGCAATATAACTATTTGAAATGATTGCAACTAGTCATATAATTTTCACCTATGGTTTGTTCATACAAAAATATTCGGGAAATTTTTTAATATGCCAAAACTGATGAAATTTTACAAATGCCACTCGAATGTATGTATGTATATACTTGGAGATTGAATTTTATTGTTAGATATATATATGTATGTACTTGGAGATTGAATTTTAAAATAGCAAACAATGATCTATATATGTATGTATGTATGTATGTATGTATATATATATATATATATATAATGTGAAGGGATCAAATGACAACTATTTTGGTGACACCAACTATGACAACAATCATTTTTTTCATTTTCAAAGTTTAAATTGTTGATCCAAACCGTTGAATATGATCTCCATAATAAAATACTCTTGCAGATCAAAATTTATAATTTTTTGAAATTTTTTACTATTTATTAAGATGGGTGTAAAATTCAACGATTCAGGTAGTTGTAACTTTGGCATATTTTTGCATCCATCTTAATAAATAGTAAAAAAATTCAAAAAATGTAAAATTTGATCTGCAAGCGTATTTTATTATAGAGATCATATTCAACGGTTTGGATCAACAATTTGAACTTTGAAAATGAAAAAAATAGTTGTTGTTATGTTGGTGTCACCATAGTTGTTGTCATTTGATTCCTCCTCATATATATATATATATATATTGATAAAGCCCTTAGCCACTCGCATATTTTATTGTTACTGGAATGAGGCGGCTACCAGACCACTGGACTCAACGGTGGATTTAGTTACTTACTTTCTTCGCGCGTTTGCTTTTGGCATATTATGCGATCCAACCGAGTGCTCTCTTTTTGGATATTTCTTGACAAGGGATTGTCACCGCACCTACATTGGTTATCATAAGATCTGTATCTTTTGCGTAGAAGTCGTCCTATGAGATGTTAGTTTTGAGAAAGAGACGCTACGAGAAGTACGGACTAACAAAATTGAGAAGTGTTCTGTTGAGACCTTGAGGGTGATACGTTGGATTTAATAATTTAGCTGACTATGAAATGTCATACAAATTATATAATTTATAAATTTACGTATTATATAATTATATATTAATTATATATTTTAATATTTTAATATTTTAATAATAAGTGATTATTAAAATATAAAATATATGAATATAAAATATTATAGAAGTGGACTTTTAAATGTGCATAAATTTAAGTTTGATTTTTTTTATTGGACTAAATTACAAAATTACTATCCCTACTAAAAGACTTACGAACCTCAAGTGATATATATTCTAAGTTTCTCTCCAACACAGAAAAAGATCACTACTCTCTCCAATAGAAAATACAGAAATAAAAAAAAAGAGAAGGAAAATATAGACCATTATCGAATCTCTCCACCGGGTTCAGTAATATTGTTACTAAACAAGGACTAAGAATATTGACAACATAGGAGAACATCCACTTGAAAGATCCTGCAACCAACACAAGAATATACCAAGAGGAAACAAGATAGACGATGTGCATAACGATCGGTTCAAGTCTCAGGCATGATTCTGAAGAAACAGTGATCATAGAACAAGGTACCGCTTCCGCACTTATTAAAGGTTCTCACAAGTGATCCATGTTATCTAAACGTGATTTATCAATAGGTATGCATGCAACGACCATAGAACAGTACCGCTTCCGCACTTTGGAGAACTCAAGGGCTTCTCAATCTACTTTGAGGTGTCCATTCTTGGAATGCATGATGGCATCTCAAGTCTCCTTGAGGTTTCTTCTTGCTCGTTAGTATGTGCATTATCTTTATCTTGAGTCAATCTCTTTATGATGCGGATCTTCTACGGATCCGTCATGTCTTGCTTCTTGACTTCAAGAGTTATCTCTATGCAAGTCATTTGTCTCTTTACAATAAAGGCTAATTTATTCTCTACTTCACCTCCTCCGAGGTTAATTCTTCTTTTTCATCTTTGCTCTCTTCGGATTCATTTAACTAAGTAGCTTGCATTGCTTTCTTGTTGATTCTCTTGAAACGTATTTCTTGTGGTTTTCTCTTTTGATGAAAGATGACATAGCAATTTTGGATGCTATGATTTTTTTGTTGCATGTTAGACAAACCACTTTTGGGCTAACCTCTTCTCATTCACTTTTCTTTCAAAGTCTATGCCTCATTTAATAAGCTTGATGAGAAGATATTTATCCTTGGAGAATACTGTAGAACCTAGGGGCCTAGATACTTAATAATATTTCTATCGGTTAACCCAAATAGGGACCTAAATTACAAATTTCACAAACTATGGCAATTAATTCAATTTATGCATTTCAATAAGCAATTCAATCAATTATCTAATCAAGCAATTCAAGCACAACTCAATTCAATTCACAAGCAAGTCAAGCAATTTAAACTAATTGAATTGAGAAAATGTAAATAGAGAAGGAGGAAAGAAATGCTCAATCGCGTGTTGACGGAGTTCGGCTTGCACGAATGCCTCGCCTACGTCTCCGGGTCCCCGGCGCCCCCGCTTCTTGCGGTAACAAGCCCGGTCCGCTCCACTAAACAAAAACTCGCTTGCTTAGCGTACAACTTCGGAATTAGGGCTCTCTTACACACACCGGTGGAGCCGCCAACCCTAACCCAACGCCGAACTCTATCTCGCTTACACACACCGGTGGAGAATCGAGCCGACTTCCTTGAACTCACTTACACACTCCGGTGGAGCTCAAGGCAACACACACACTCACAATCTAATGACAATTTGCTAATTGGGAGATTAAGCTAAAAAATCACTCAAACAAACAACTCTCTATAATCCTTAGATTAGATTTAGCTAATTAAACTTGAGATTAAGAGCAAGGATATGGCTATAGGTAATAAGCTCAAGGTTGCTGGTAATGGTGTTGATTTAATAGAACATAACAGCATCTAAATTGTTGAGGGAGAAAGGTTTATATAGGGCTCAATTCTGGCCAAAAGCAACTCTGCGCAAGATAGCGTTATAATGTTATCTTCTATAGAAAAGATAGCGTTATAACACTATCTTGAATATGGACAAAAATTATGACCGTTGGTACCAATTTTCTGGTAGCGTTATAACGCTAAGTTATGTACAAAACATAGCGTTATAACGCTATCTAGTGCCAGGACAAGAAATTTGACCGTTGGGATTTGTCTGGCGTTATAACGCCAAAGTTAGCGTTATAACGCTATACCAAAATTCCTACAGAAATTTCAATACTTAACCAGTTTTTTGCACCTTAACTTACCTTGGCGTTATAACGCTAACCTCTCTGGAAGTTTGGGTGAATGATTTTGCAACTAATCCAAATGTTGTTTTTAATCAAATAAAGTTTATATTCCTAAACTTAAAATATATCTAAGACATATTCTTGATGTTTCAGAATTTTATTGATTCAATTTCTATTTTAAAATCCAGTTTGAACGTTTCAGCAATTTAGCATTATAACGCCAAATATAGCGTTATAACGCTATCTCAGTTCGATGTAAGGTTTGGCCAGAAGTTACCATTTTGGACATGTAGCGTTATAACGCCAAGTTTAGCGTTATAACGCTATACCCTGTTTGTTTTGGATTTTCTTGCTCTTTTGTATCCAAATTTAAATAAACTAAAATCTAAATACCCTAAGCATGTCTTCATTTTGATCTTGATCTTCATGCTTGAGTGTCTTCATCTTCAAATGACCATAACTTTTGACTCGTAACTCCGATTTCAGCGTTCTTCGTGGCGTTGGAAAGCTCACGACGAAATCTACAGTCGATATCAGGCTAGCCCGTACAGGATCACTTTTATGCCCATCGGAGATCGTTTGAAGCCTCAAAACTCCTCTTGAAAATTACCTACACAATATCTCAAAAGACAAAGCTTTTTAATTTTCAACATCGTTTTGCAAATCAACAAATATAAGAGCTTGTTTGAGCCAACAAATACTTGATAAAGATTTTGGTAGACATCTTCATTTGATTCAAATTTGTAGGTGATGTTGTATAAATATTTTGTGGGTAAGGACAAATTTGATAGAGGTTGAGCTCTTCACTTCATTGTGATTCTCCTCACGAGAGCATAATTTTTTTTTTGAAATAAGTCGGCTTAAATCCCACCACTTCCATTTTCATAGAAAAAAGAAGTTACAAAAGAACAAAAAAGAAAACACACAAACACACGATCTATCTTCTCGTGCACCACAACTAAACCCTACACTAATCTAACCTAAATATCTCCATCATAGCACAAATTGTCTAAACTTAGAAACAAACAGATCTAACCCTAATCCCCTGGCCCTTAACAATTTGTTCTCAATTATTTTTGAATTTATCAACTGGTATTCTACTGGTACCCTAATATCTCCATCGTAGCACAATTCTTCTACCCATTCCATCTGATATTTCTGAATTTATCAACTGGTACTCTGTTGTTACCCCTTCTCAAATATTCTCTGATACGCATCACTAATTATCTCATATATGAATCTGGTATTTCAGCCTCCCTGCACTTGACTGTACCAGTAACAGTGAATCAAACCCATTCAGCACTTGTACCACTACCAGACTGCAGAGTGGCGCCTCGCAACTAGAGCTCGGAACCCTCTCTCTGTTGTTTGCACCCTAACATCCTTCATGCATCGATAACCATCGCAGATCCAAGCTTCAATCCTCAACATTTATTATCGCGCCTTGCTGGTGCTGCCATACCATCTGAGGTCAGGCTGAGCTCATTCAGCTGTCGTCCGGGTCTCCTCCTCGTCACTTCTCCAATCTCCGAGTTTTGAAAGCTTCGTCGACGCCTAGCCTATATCGTGAGCAAGGCACGAATAACCACCTCGTCAACCAGGTCTGTAATCCGGTATCCACCCGACGACAGCTCAATGGATCTCGTACCGATCTCACACGCCGTAGCATTATCCCTCTGACAACTCCCTTTCAACTAACATATCAGTTCACCATGACACCATCTCTGTCTGCTTTGAACCTCGCCACAGCACCTTAGCCTCAACCATGGCTACACACAGAATATCACCTTCCTCTCATCTACTTCTGAGAGAATATGTCCCCCTAGACTTTCGAACTCACTGCCATAATCGTCAGCAGGATTCGAGCTCACCTCAGCAGCAGGTCGGACAACCAGTGATGTTCTGATCCAGTCACTGTCTCGGATGGGATTGATCTGGCTCAGATCGCAGCTCGACAGCCCACTACGCTTCTGATCACCCTATATGTCGACTTTTCCTTCACCAAAGCCACCTCTGAGCCTCGAATGAGACTATGCTCTGAAATTCGCCGTTGCCTGACCTATGTCAAGAGATTCATCCCCCTTTGATTTTGAATCCCAGCCTTGATCTCAGACAGGAATCAGATCGTCTCAGACACAGATCGGGATCAGGATCGATCCAAGCCAGCTTCACTCTTTGCCAGAGCAACGATCTAACTTAGGACGAGCCGACGATCTTTGTTCTATCAACTCGCAATCGACTTCGCTACACCCACGAGGCCAGGGGGAGGAGGGGGGAGAAGAGAAGGGGGAGGGGATGAGGGGATGAGGGGAGGAAGTCAGAGGTGACCTCCCCCACCGGATCTGGATTGCCTCTAAATCGCCTTCTCTCTTTCGCTCTTTAACTCAAATTTACAAGCCCCTTGGGCTAATATTGTGCCATGAGAGCATAGTTGTGCATACACCTCCTCGGATTGATTAGTAAGACCTTTAAATTGTAGGACCTCAATTGAGCTTACAGCGTTATCTCATTCTGGTTTCCTTGACACATTTGTAGAAGTTTTCCTACAAAATTCTCATCACTTATATTAGAATTACCTCTACAAATTTATTTCTCAAGGATACTAGTCTAAAATAGAGATTTTTAAAAGACTCATTTTTTTCAAACTTCATATTTCTAACTTTGTTGCTAAATCAACTTTAAGAGTATTTTTCATGTGTCCATTACCTCATATTAAGAACTGAGACATTTCAAAATTCTTTGGAACTTATATTCACGAGAAACCTCGCTCTGAAAAAATATGCAATTGCGGTATATCTCAAGGGGAGACACCTCCACGGGCCACTAAATTTCTCATACAGAGGATTTTTCTGGGTGGTTTTTAACCCGGTTTTTTTAATATTAGAAATTTAATAAATAAATTATAAATATAAAGAAAGATTGGTGCAAAAGCGCGAAAAATAGAAAGGACCGGAATTGCGAGCACTAACCTTTTGAGAAAATTCAAAATGCCAGCGTTTTGAACACCGGCCATTGATTCTTCTTTTTTTCACAATAAAATCATATTCAAGGACCAAGAACGTTGGTTTTTTTATTAAAAATATTATTAATTTAATCTATGAATTAGATTATATTTAGGTAATTTTTGTAACAACTTCGGCTACACTCGTCGAGATCGTATTATTTTTTATCGTCGCAAGCTATCGAGCTGTAGATATTGAGTCTACTTCCATTGTGTCGAGTCTGATTTGCGATCGGAGGAACAACCGACTCAAAATTGATTCTGATGCAAACTCATCATAAAAAATCAGTAATTAAGACATAAGTTGAATATGAGTCAAATTTGAGATGCACATTACTTCGATCGCAAATCGAACTTGATGAGATGAAAGTAGACTCAAATATCTAGAATTCCATGGCTTACGATGATAAAAAGAATTTAATTATGATCCCGACGAGCGTAGTCGAAGTTGTTACAAAAAAGTATTAAGTATGATTAATATATTTTTCTCTACAAACTCGACAGCGCTCGTCGAGATCGTAATTAATATTTTTTTATCGTCGCAAGTCATCGAGCTATAGATATCTGAATCTACTTCCACAGGTCGAGTCTGATTTATGATCGGAGAAACGAGCGATTCAAAATTGATTCTGACGCAAACTCATGATAAAATATTACTAATTAAGACATAAGTTGAAGATAGAGCCAGAATTTGAGATGCACGTTCCTTCAATCGCAAATCAAACTCGACGCGATGAAAGTAGACTGTAATATCTAGAATTCCATGGCTTACGATGATAAAAATAATTTAATTATGATCCCGACGAGCGTAGTCGAATTTGTTACAAAAAATATTAAGTATGATTAGTATTTTTTTCTACAAACTTCGACAGTGTTTGTCGAGACCGTAATTAGTTTTTTTATCGTCGCAAGTCATCGAGCTGTAAATATTTGAGCCTACTTTCATCTCGTCGAGTCCGATTTGCGATCGAAGGAATGTGCATCTCAAATTTGACTAATATTCAACTTATGTCTTAATTAGTGATTTTTTATGATGAGTTTGCGTCAGAATTAATTTTGAGTCGCTCGTTTCTCCGATCGCAAATCGGACTCGACGCGATAGTAGTAGACTCGAATATCTACAGTTTGATGTCTTGCGACAAAAAAAAATTAATTACGATCATGACGAGTGTAGACGAAGTTGTTACGAAAATTACCTAAATATAATATAATTCATGAATTAAATTAATAATATTTTTATTAATAAAAGACCAACGTTTCTTGGTCCTTGTTTGCTTTTGTTGTGAAAAAACAAGAATCAACATCGGCCTTTTGATTTTTTTTCAAAAGGCCGGTGTTCACAACTCCGATCCTTTATATTTTTTGCGTTTTTGCACCAATATTTTTTTTTATTTATAATTTATTTATTAATTTTTTAATATTAAAAAAATCGGGCTTTGAACCATCTCAGACCCCTGTTACACAGCTGCACCAGTTGGGAATTTCTATACGGAGGAAACATAAGCTTTTGGTACGGTGCGTGGGCGGGACCTTACACACTGGTAGCCACATCTCTGTCAACACCAACATGTTTCATACTTCCATATCATCGGCAGAAGCACGTGACTCAACTGCCCTCTTACTACAAGACCCTCAGTCAGAAGCACAACATCAGGCTTTGCAAAGATTGGCTCAATTCAACCCTACCCAAGGTGTAGAAAAATTGAGCTGGGTGGCAAATAATTCCGGGATTTACTCCACACAGTCAGTTTACTCCATCCTTGCAGAAGGCGCGAAGGCAGGCACGGAACTACATGAGGTCAGGTGGCATGAATTCTACAGGATCGATGCTCGTCTGTTTCAAAAGTACTGCACGGGTCTAATCTGCATGACCACATGTAACTGGGTTCAAGAGAAACTTCACTGCCTAGCTTTGCTACTTTATGTTACTTTGCTTCAATTTGTTTTGTGTTGTTTTCATGCTGGAAGCTGCTACTAGTAACATTCGAAAAAAGAAAAGAGTCCTATGTAAATGTAAACATAACTCCTTCAAAAAAAAATGTAAACATAAGACGTGAAACAAACTAATAAAATTATTGTTTTCTAAGTTCCTATTTTCAACTATAAAATGCTCTTAATTTGTAATGATTGGTAGATTATTGTCTAGTTTGCGACTTAATTTGCGGCACGTTTCAAGGTGGGTCAAAAGTTCAAAACAAATTAGAGTGGTTTTATTATACTTTATTAATTGGAATTGCAACCATTTCTGCGCCACTGCCCCCACCACTAATCAAGATCTCTATTAATACATTAAACATATTTGTTCACTACAGTAAAATCAATAAAAAAAAACTTGCTCCTACGATAAAAATGTTATCCGAACGTAACTTTTTTGTCCGTAGTTCAAATCCGACAATCCGAATCGAACTACTTGCCAATACAAAAAATTAAGTTATTGTAGAAGATTTGAATTCCACCATCACTAAGCTACCTCTATTTGCATGCCTAATATGATGTCCAGCTAACCCTTTATATCCTAGTGTTTCTTAGAAATATAACAAGAAATGCAAGTCCATGTGCGGGGGTTCCATTTCTCTGCAATCGACTTTGTTGTAGAATTATTCTTAATTGATTGTTGCTCTAGTTTTCTTTCATTTTTAAATGTTATTCGTCAAAACTGGATGATATATATTAGTTATTTCCGCAAGATATAATTCCAGAGCAATGTAATAAAACTCCCAATTTCAACGTAGAGCCTACTACAGTTATTAGAAATCTGAACATGACCATGAACAGAGAGCTGTACATCTTCCCCTCTGGCTTACTATACACTGGTGCTAGAAAATTGATGAAAAATCAACTCTTTGGTGTGCATTTTACTAGGAATTAATTACATAATATATAAAAAGTGAGTTGATGTTAGGAAAAATAAATGCACCGAAGAAATAATTTAGGATAATAAACCCGTTTGCTCTACCAAATCTGCTTTCCCAACCTTTTGATGATGCTGACATAATTTAAAGGGTCTACCACTTCAACCCCCAAAACTAGAACTAAATAAACAAAGAAAAGTCCCTCGAAGAATTTTACTTGTGTTAATTATATTAGAATATTAGTATCACTAATTTCTACAAAAAATAAATAAAAGTAAAACACAACAAAAATAAATTTAAACAGAAAGAAGGCAAAATACAGCATTGTGTCGACCCGCTACAAGTTTGACTACACAGTATGTTACTTGCCTAGCTTTCCTCCTCACTACCATTGAGACCTAGAAGGAGATCAGCAAATGCAGTTATGATGTATTTATGCGTTTGTTTGCTATTCAATGCGAGATAGCAGAGCAACAGCTCATGGAGCCTGGCCCAGTGGGCCCTCTCGTCCAGTCCCAGCGCCACCACCATCTCCTCCATGGATCGCTTGAAGTCGTTGTATGGATCGGGCGAGTAAGTCGGGACGGCAACACCCGATCCAATTCCGTAAACCGGAACCACAGCTGAGTCGACTATCGACTTGGATCGACCAGGACATGCCGGGAAGAAGCGGCGAGAGGCGATGGCGGAGCAGAGATCAACATTGTCCTTAACATCATCCTTAGGACTGACGTCATCGTCGGTGGTGGTGGTGGTGTGAGAAGGGGAGGTCGGGTTTATAGTTTTAGAGTCATCGGAAGGCTGGGAATCATAAAGGGAATTGAATTTTTTTAAAAGAACGGAGTTGGAAGAAGAGGCGGTAGAGATGGTGGTAGAGGTGGAACGGGCAGAATCGGAAATTGGAAGAGGTAGAGGGGTAGAATCGGAACATGGTCGCTTGTTCTGGCGAGAGAAGCACCCCAGCATTTTGAATTTCTTTTGTTGATGTTTGTGATACTACTAGATATTCAGATTCTTCTTTTCTTCTTCTTCCTTTTGTTTCTTGTGCTTTGTTTTTGTGTGCTTTGTTTTTTGGGTAAAGTTGCGAAGCTTTTTGTGTTTGAGGAATGCAAAGAGGAAGGAAGAAAAGAGAGAGGGAATGAGGAGGGAAGAAAAGACAAAGCTGATTTTATAGCTGTTTGTTTCTAATGAAGGATCGGAA
>CAXKVX010001141.1:0-161381 GCA_964058865.1 Eleocharis quinqueflora
GTACTCAACTATTGAAGCTAGATATTAATATATATCAATTAACTTTATATAACATGTGTTCTTCGTTAACGAGTCGAGCTGGACAGAGTTCAAGATCGGCTTATTAACTTAACGAACTGACCAGCTCGTGTCGTTAACATTTCGAGCTGGTAACGAACGAGTTCATAACGAGTTTTTGACGAATCGAACACGAGCGAGCCACAAACTACGAATATTTCTTGCACCCCTAGAAACGACCGATCCGAAAAAACCGCCCGCCCGATCCGAAATAACTCCAAACATGAATTCACATTCGGTGTGGGTACTCATGCTACTTGCAGTCTCACCACTATGTAAAGTTGTCTGCGCATTAATTGTACACTGATTTTTTGCAGTATGAAGAGTTGCTTAAACGTGAGTCGGAGTGCTGCCCAATCTGTAGAATATGGATTCTCCAAACCCGACTCAATCCAAAGTTTAACTCGAATCAAACTAATATGAATTCATGTCTCAAACTAATTCGAATTCAATCCAATCCGACTTAAAAAAACCTGTAACTCGAGTCTCTGCGACATCTGAATATTCGAAAATTTTGATCCGACCTGAAGCGACCCGTAATTCAATTCAAAAATCAAAACGATATTTATAGACCCGAAATTCTAGCTTACCTAACCTAAGACGACTTGTAACCCGAAACGAAGCGTCATATAAGAATTCGAAATCCGATCAGACTTACATGAGACGACTTGTAAATTCATCTAATTTGATCTCTCCTATATCATAATTAAATTATATTAACAAATTAACAATAAAAATTAAGAACTCAAGATTTAACAAATTAATTCAATAATACAATATGGTCTCCTCCGGTTCAACTTGAAACCCGTAAAATTCAAAACTTTTCAGCATTACCTGATCTAAAACCTAACCTGATCCATTACTTGAAAAGATTGACGTTGTCGATTCGAAACGCCATCCGATCTCGCACGATTGAACTCGTGATCCAAAAACTTTCGACACCTTACAATCCGACTCGAACTCATCCGATGCAAATGGGAATCACTTCATCACTTTTCCCATTCCCTTTTTTAGTTGTTAAGATCTATATGGAAATTTTAATATTTTGCAAATATTTTTTTATGAAAATTCATATATATATTTTTTTAAATAAGGAAGGAGGCGCTTCATTCTTCCATTTACTAAAAATAACTAAGATAATACAAACCAAACAAATTATTCTAGAATATCACACATATACCTTGATCATCTAGAGAACTTATTTGGGACTGCATTCAGTGGCAGAGTCACGTTGACCCAGAAGGATCAGTTGAAATCTCTGGAAAAATGAAATACAAAATTGATCATACAACTAACTTTTTAAAATATGCTTATAATGTGATTTTTTTTATAGAACATATATCATTTTGAACTTCCTGAAGAATTCTAAATCTGAATCCCTCTGACCTTGACTGCATCGATACCCCATCTCAAAGTATCAATGCATCTTGTCTATTCTCCCTATCAATAAAAGGCATCAAAAGAAAACAACCCTAAACAATTCAAAACATGCTAATGAACATGACGATTTATGGACAAAATAGGCTGAACACTCTTGAACATTTATGGAATGGACTATTTATTGGTCTTGGTTGAAGTTCAGTCCAAGTCCAATTGCTAAAATTGAACTGAACTAATTGTGGATTAATTGCATGCTCAATGTGGGATTAAATGCAAGTATATTCAAACATCTCAATAGATTAACCAAGTTCCAATTCTTCTTCCGCACAAAGAGAACTAAGTTATGCACACAGAGAAACGCGAACCTAAACCTAAGTTATTCGATATAGTGATGAAAGAGCTTCCATTTAAATTAGATTGCGTACTGTGGTGTCTAGAACCAGGCTCGCATGTAGGGGTGTAAATAGATCGAAAAATATCTGATTTTATTCGGATCCGTATCCGAAAAATAACAAAAATTATCTGATTCGTATCTGCATCTGTATCCATATCTGAAAAGTTTAACAGATAAAGATATGATCTGGCTATCATATATCCGTATTCGATCTTTTAAATATTATCTAATAGTATCCGAAATTATCCAAGGTATCTGTATCCGATATTATCCGATTGTATCCATATTCGTAACAAAAAAAAAATTCTATTATATATATATATAGTCTTGCTAGCGTGCTTCCATAAGCACTTCAGATGAAACACTTACGGGTCCAATTTTAAAATCTAGCGTTTAAAATTTCGATTTAAATAGCTCATTAGTTTATTATATCATAATCTTGTAGAATACTAATTTTTTCATTTTTAGAATTTTCTAACTATGTCTAATGATTTTTGAAAGTTGTCAAAAAATAATGAAAATACCTTAATTTCAATGTCAAATAGGGTCATCTTCAAAAATCATTTGACATAGTTAGAAAATTATAAAAATGGAAAAATTAGTATTCTACAAGATTATGATATAAATAAATTACTGAGCTATTTCAATCCAAATTTGAAATGCTAAATTTTAAAATTTGACCCGTAAGCGTTTCACTCGAAATGCTTATGGAAGCATGCTAGCAAAACTCTCTCTCTCTCTCTCTATATATATATTATTGAATTTGTATGTAGATTACAAATCTAATTAATTTTAGATCTGATTTGTGTTTATGTATCATATTTTTTATAATTCACTGATGCATTTGGATAAATATATAGCAAAACAAGATTTTTTAATTGTCTGAACTATATTACTTTTCTATTCGTATTCGTCCGATATTTGATCCGTATCCGGTATCCGATTAGTATTCGATTTGTATTCGATATCTGATTAGTATTTGATCCGAATCCGAGACTATTCGAATTCGTATTTGTTAGAATTAGGGTTGGGGATTAAAGCGCAGGACTAAGGTCAAATTACTAGGCGGAAGTGTTTTCAATCAACAATTTCAAATTAAAGCTTTTAGACGTTAATCACCTAGTCAAGAGTTAAAGCAAGCAAGTTCTAGAAGTAATAGAGCAATTCACAAAGCAACAAAGAGCAAAGTAATAAAAGAGAGAGAGTAAAGAGAGAGCAAAAGCAATCGAGAGAACAAAGAGAACACACGATGTAACGTGGTTCGGCCTATCAATTAACTAAGCCTACGTCCACAGATCTTTCGGAACCAAATCTTCCTTCCGGACCGATTTCACTATCAGCAAGTGTTCTTTACAAGTGCGGAGTCGATCTTTGATTTCTTCTAAACAAGCAAATCAATCTTCGTCTCCTAGACCAATATATGAGACAACACCACTCTACATGGTTAACGGTCCGATTGACAAAATAATCAAGGACAAAGAATGCATCATTTGACAACACAAATGTGGTGCACCAAAGGCTAAAATCTAGCTAAATATTTATTCTCGGATTGACAATAAGACTATAGGTGCTATCTTAATGCTCTCTTATTTAGGTAGCTGGAGAAGGTAATTAGGCTCTTTGCTGTGCTCAATTTGATGCTTGGAAGTTTGTGGGAGGTGTTTAATACCCTGCTAGTTCCTCTCTGCATCATTTATATAGGCTGTACATTTCTTGAGATCTTGAAACCTCCAAAACAGACTGTAGCCTTACAAAGAGCCCATAACGCCTTTGATATCCGTTATAACGGATTGTACAGTTTCTAGAATTGCCCTTCTTATCTTGTGCAACTGTCATGTAGGCCATTTTCAGCAGGAACCCGTTATAACGTCATATGGATCTGTCATAACGGGTTGAGATGCATTGTAACGCCTTGAGCAAGCGTTACTGTAACGATGTGCTCGACCAAATCCAAGCTTCATGCTTGTCTCTCTCCTCCTGACCCGTTGTGACGAGTTAAGCACTCGTTATGACGGGTTGCTGGCCCGTTGTGACGGGTTATGAAGCGTTATGGTAACGCTATGCTCTGTTGGGCATTGCGAAGCCATTCCTTGATGTCTTGAGCATGTTTGAGCATTGCTTGAGCATTTGCAGCATCAGTTTGTACCTGTTTCAACCTGCAACTTCACCAAAGCTCATGTGCAAGGTTAGTATTGATTTGTTTTGCAAATTGTCAAACAAGATATGAGTTTAATCCAACAGTATTAGTATCCGAAATTTTTTATTGGATACGATACGATAAGAAAGTTAACCGTATGTATCCGATCCATTTACATCCCTACTCGCATAGTTAGCTTATGGACAAATAGTGAACATTATTCGGTTATAAGATAAACTGAACATGAACTGAATATAAGTAGATAATTATGGACTTAATTTGATCACGAGCTTCAACTCCTCATCAGTGGACTGAGCTGAACATGAACTGTAACATATCAATTAGCAGCCCTACATGAGCATCACAAGTTTAATTACAAAACTTATCTTAAAAGAAAAACTTAATCGGATTATAAGATAATGAGAACTCATATTTGAACCCATAAATATATATAAATTGTTTCATGGTGACATCATAATTAAAATTTTATTAATTTTATAATTATTATATTGGTCTGTCAAGACTCATTACGATAATTGAGTTTTATTTGAAAATTTTCTTACTGAACTGATAGCTAATTAGAATGATTCTTTAAAAAAATATGAATTCAAATTTTCGAGAATGACAAGACCCTTGTCTTAAAAAACAACGTGCTTTATGATTATGAAATCTTTAAATGACTTTTCAAATTTCTAAAAACATCTTCATTCTTAAAACTTTTTGAGTTTTTAAATAATTGTCATATAATTTTTAAAATTTAATTTTTCTTAATATCTAAATCTTTCACATCTAAAACTAAAAAGTTAAGAGTTTTTTAATTGCTATATCAGTAAATACTATCATTGTTGTGAGAAATCAATTAATTTTAATCAATAATTAAGCCATATCGGAGAAATTATAATACAAAATTGCTAAATAAAAAATTCTGAAACAAAATTGTTAAATACAAAATTCATTCAAATTTCGAAAATTCATTTAAAATCTGCCACATAAAATTTCAAAATTGTTAAATAAAAAATTCATTCAAATTTCGAAAATTCATTTAAAATCTGCCACATAAAATTCTCTTGTTTTATTGTTTTCGAGATTAAAATTATCTCAATTCGCAGATCTGAATTCGAACAAATGTGACAGGAAGAAAACTTCTCGTTTAGGGGTCTAAAAGCCAAATGCTCCATTGTCAGTAACTCTGGCACAACTATCATGTTTCTCGAAGACCACAGGAAATCTGAACACTTTCCTTGCTTTCCCTCATAAATTTCAGCTTGACACGTATTGGCAGCAATGCTCCACGTGTAGAGGTCGCTTTTATTTTAATGGTTTTCAGAGGTTTCTCTCTTGCACACTTGCACTGTTGCACAGAGAGCCATTTGAAAGGAGTCTATAGGAGTCGTCTCAAAGAAAAAGGAGTCTGTAGGTTTCGAGAAGTATCTTTATCTACAAAAAGCAAAAGAGAAAAATAAAAAGATCATATCTTCTTTCGTCTTGGTCGAGAAATTTGGTTGGAAGAAAAAATGGAAGCAAAAATTAGGTCGGGTCCCGGTCTCTACTCCGAAATCGGCAAGAAAGCAAGAGGTTTTTCCTTTTTTTTAGTTTTTATGTTTGGCGTATATTCTTCTCTCTCTTTCACCCCCTTTTATTTATTTTTTATTTTTTTAGTTTTTCCTGTACTCAAGGTCTGAAGAGTAGATCAGCTTGTAATTTAAAATGTTCCATTTTCTTATGAGTAGCATGCCTCTGTTCTTAAAAAAAAAACCATGCTCTGGTGGAATAGTACCTTTACAAAAGGTTGCATGTGCAAAATTTCATTTTGGAATGGGTTCCTATTGTTGCCAAAATTTACCGAGTGTATAATGACAGTCCGGATTTTTTTAATGCTCTCGCAAATAATAAACATTGTTTGCTCAAGAACACTGATTTTTTTTTATTTTACTTCTTTGTGGAACATGGCATTTTTTGAACAATTTCTCACCTCTGATTGTAATTGCAGATCTGCTGTACAAGGATTATCAGACTAACCAGAAGTTTGCAGTTACAACCTGCACAGCAAATGGCATTGTTAGTTTTTTTTTCTTTTCTTCTTCAAAGGGTGGGGATCCATTGACAACAATTTGGTCAAATAAGTTTAAAAGTTTCTTACAAATTCTTAAATGTAGAAAAAAGAAGTTTATGAACATATTGTTGAACTTATAGGTTGTCCGTGTTTCAAGTTTCATTCAATTTAAGTGTTATTTGATACCCCTAAAAACCATTAAATTTATTTGATAATTAAAGTTAGACCATTACAATTTTCTTGCAATTTTAGTTGATGAAATATCAAATGACACTTAAATCGCATGAACTTGAACACATCATTTTTTCAGTTCAGTGATATGTCTATAATATTTTTTTAAGATATGTTTAATTTACTTGGAAAAACTGCTGTCAGTCAGTTGTCAATTTTAGTTGTCTATAATTTATCATGAGATCCCACCCCTTCTTTAGTGATTTAAAGGATGAGAGAATGAAATTAGTTTCTCTGCAATGTTGAGCTGTCAAATCTTCTTAGAATGACAAATTTGTTCCACTTGCGGTCGAGAAATAAAAATAAACGTCACAAACATACTATCAGTGTTCTTCTTATTCAAACATAAAGCAATTATCAGATTCTGAATTCTCATACACATCAAACATTTCAACTAAACATTAATTTAATAAAAATGTTTAATTCTAGAGATATTTTTTCCTCATTTTCTTGCATGCCATGACCACATATGCTGCAGGTGATCTTTGAATTTTTCAGACAAAATACACTTTTGACAAAGGATAAAGATCCCATGCCCCTGTTCTGCCCCTGAGATGCCCCAAAAATCATGGCCCCTAAAGTAAACCTCCGTGGACGCCACGCGTAAGTGAAGGTAGGTGAAATGGGGGGCAGAACAGGGGTACTGTATCAGCTGCCTTTAACAGATGCACTCATAATGAACACACTGGATATTGTTGATGTGAGT
Organism: Eleocharis quinqueflora; assembly: GCA_964058865.1. Taxonomy (NCBI): domain Eukaryota; kingdom Viridiplantae; phylum Streptophyta; class Magnoliopsida; order Poales; family Cyperaceae; genus Eleocharis; species Eleocharis quinqueflora. The sequence goes on from CAXKVX010001141.1 coordinate 6,959, forward strand.
ATGTGACATTACCCAATGATATTAAGAAATAACTTATTTTTTAATTTCAGGCACTGACAACATCAAGTACAAAGATAAACGAGCTGATCGTGGGGGAAATCCAGTCTCATATCAAGAGCGACAATATATCAGTCAACTTCAAAGCTACTTCTGAATCTAAAGTTGGTCACTTGAACTTCTTAAAAGTTATAACTACTTTATTATGGAAGTTCATTATATACTTCTTTCTTCTTTTGGATAAAAGAGTGCAACAAACCCACAGTTCTCCATTAGGCTATGCTTATGGTTGATACATTTTTTTATTTGAAGTAGAAGGCTTTTATACCTACTAAATTTCATTAACCAAATACAAAGAGTACAGAGAAGCATAAGCAAAAGAAAGAAAAAAATAAACTGAAGTTAAAAAACAAGCCATAACCCTAGAGAGGGGAGGGGGTGGGGAGCGCAGAAGCCGGACATAGCCTTTGTCACTGCTTGTACCAGCAGCACTGGTGTCTATACGAGTGGCAGTAGCAATGAATCAATGAATTGTGTAGCTGTATCAGAAGCAGCAACATTGGTTCTTGTTTCAGCCACACTGGTTCTGGAGCTGTGCTGATAACCACTATCGAGGCATAGTGGGAGCAGAGGCTGGATCATGCTTTTTTTCATGTTTGTCTAGTCTGTCCCCATGTTATCTTCAATTTTCACAAAACCCGATGACTTTCGAGAATTGCCTCCCCTTCTTAAAAATTTCTGAACATATTTGTGAAATTGCATAACATAGTAAAGCAACGCAACAATGACAAACACTACTGTTGTTTGTCTATGTATAAGTGGTTAGATGATTCTTTTTATGTTTTTTCAATTGCAGGTGTTGACCACTGTTACACTTGATGACCTTGGTGCTCCTGGACTAAAGACAGTTCTTAGCTTCATAGTGCCTGATCAGCGATCTGGAATGGTGCTTACTCTTAATTATCTGTTACAGTCATTTTTATTTCACCAAATATATAAACAGCTGACTGTGACACCGTGTTATTCAGAATATTATGGGGTTAAATATTGGTAATTGTGACTAAATCAGCAAGTACATGGCAAATTCATACATATAGCTAAAGTTAGAAGCTAATACCTATGGAGGATGGAAATGAAATTGTAATATAGTGCACCAATAAAGTTCTTTGCCATATGGACTTGGGTGTCCTTTTAAATCCTGCTGTTGTATGTGTGTGTTGCTCTGGGTATGCGTGTGATGCGAGGGGATAAGAGTTGAGACAAAAATATGTGAATAAACTCTCATGCTACCTGTTGATCTGAGCGGATTCTATGTTGAATGAAGAAACTGTGTTTGGAAAATGTCTGTTATATCATTCTATTAACAATCTGTGTACCATCTATTTCCAAATTTTTAGAACCGTAAAATCAGCTATAATGATAGTTGGGCTGCTATGATGTAATGTCTTAATTTTGATGGATTGAAGAAACAATGTATTATGAGTTCTATTCAAACTATAATGATCCAAGGTAGATTCACATCAACTATTACGTGACAGTTGGAATTGCAATACCTACATGAGTATGCTGGAATAAGTGCGGGGATGAGTTTGACTGGAAATCCTGCGGTGAACCTTGCAACTGTTGTTGGAACAAATGCTATTGCCCTCGGCGCTGATGTTGCATTTGACACTGCAACTGGAAATTTTACAAAATGCAATGCTGGTGTTAATGTGGTGAATGCTGATCTCATTGCTTCGGTGACTCTGTAAGCATATTAGTTCAGTTCTGCTTTTTGAGCTTAACTGTTTCAACTTTTTTAAATTGTTATGTACCTACAATGAAAAAGAACATACAAAAAGAAATTCAGTAGCTGAATCTACAAACAACCTGGGATCATACTGGTGTTAAGTTTTGACCAAATCAATAAGGTACCAAATCAAAATGGTACTAATTGTTTGACTAGTTATATACTCTGAAGAACAAGGGCAGAATGCTCATTTCTTGAATCTCATTCGCATCTTATACTATTTTTACATGTTTAAATAAGTTTAAAACATGCTATGTTTCTGTCACATATTTAAAAACATGCTATGTTTCTTTCACATAAAGGAATGACAAGGGAGAAAGTGTGACCAGCTCGTACTACCACTTGGTAAGTCCACTTACGGCAACCGCAGTTGGTGCCGAGCTAATGCATAGCTTCTCTACTGGAGACAACACACTGACATTTGGGACCCAGCATCTTTTGGACCCGTTGACTCTGGTGAAAGCTCGGTTCAACAACTATGGCAGGGCAAGTGCTTTGATCCAGCACGAATGGAGGCCTAAATCATTCTTCACCATCTCCGGAGAAGTCGACACCAAAGCAATTGAGAAAAGCTCCAAGGTTGGGTTGTCCTTGGTGCTTACGCCTTGAAATAGTTTAGTAGTAAAAATTCTCAATGTAAGAGGAGATGAAAAGTGGCTTATGGTCCTAGATTAGAGATTTTATGTAGGACATGTTTTTAATTCTGAACTTTGATATGATGCATAAAGTGAACATTTTGAAGTACCGTTTTAGCCAGTACTTGTGGTTTTCTCTGCATAATTCTGACTTGTCAGAATTTTGGATGGGCAAGTTCTAGGTCAATTATTGTTCATCCATGTATCCATTTTTTTTGGTTTGGCTCCTGTCGCAGTCACTGCACATGCTAATTTTGGTGATTTGAAAATTAGAGGTGGTTTAATTTGATTGAAATCATCAACATACCAGAAAAGAAAACACGTGAATACGTTTTAGATATATTTTTGTGCATAATGATTTGTTTCTACCCCTCCTCCCTTAATTAATTTGTGGCTTTCAAGGTTCGTAATTGTAACTTTTTTTGCTGAATTCCCACTCAAGAGGCTCCTTCAGTTGAGAAAAGCAATTTAGATTAAATCAATCAACAACCTCAGAATTCTATTCCAAGTGATATATTAGTTTCTTCCAAAAGAATAAACGGATTCTATGCTTGTTCAGTTAGGAATCAATGTTTAATCATAGTATGTATATAACTTATAGTTACATTTTTTTGTAACTGAGACTGAATTTCATCTCTATGCTTGTCATTTGATTAAAACATATAGGTGATTAATTCTGGTGTTGACTCATAGTATGTATATAATTTAAAACATCTCTATTCTTGCATTTCCTGTTTATTTCAGGTTTTGATTTGGCCAGTTCTATTTGGAGGTGTTGGCTCTGCTGCATTTCAGCATGTTTTTTGTGTTTTCTTTTCAGCGTTGCCTCTTCTTTTCTCTGCAATTCTGGTGTGTAGTTGCTTTGCTTTATTTCTGTGATTACTGTGTTAAATCAGTAGGTTTTGAAACTGATTACATTGTAAAATTCAATTCAATTGGTAGTTTCAGATGCACTCCCAGTTCCAGTCCCACTTTAGTCTTTAGAGTTTAGGTTTCATTTCATTTCTGTTGGTTTCTTTATTATTAATTTTTGAAAGCTCTACTTTGCCCTGGAGCCTTAATTAATTTTAAGCAAAATAAGTGCTACTGCACCAGTACCATTACAAGTATCAGTACTAGTATGTACCGACTGGTATTCACTTTTATTTATACGGATTTATGGGCCCCATGGAGAGAGCAAATTATTGTCAAGACTCTCAGGGGAGTTCAGGTTCAGACCCAAAGTGGTGCAGATCTGCCAAGCTCAATTAAGCAGTCAACCAAGTCACCAGGTTCAGACCCAAAGGGTAATTCACGAGGAGATTCCGAGTATTTTTCGAGTTGCTCAATTACTTAAATGAGTATGAGCTTAGTATGAGTCGAGTAGATTCCGAGTATTTTGCGAGTTGCTCAATTACTTAAATGAGTATGAGCCCAGTATGAGTCGAGTAGCATGTAAACTGTTTTGAACTGAATCGAATATGAGTAGAGATCATTTGGAATGAGTCGAGTTTGAACTTGGGCTTTGCCAACAATTCAGAATTGAACCGAGTATTTTAGTTGAATACTCGTCCAGTAACAGCCATAACGATAACTCAACTAAAGATGCATAATAAAATCGGCATCGATAGTTGGTATCAAATGTGGTATCTACGAAACATTATTCAATATGAAATCGAAATTGGCGTCGCTGTATTTTCTTTTACGATCAAATAAATAAATAGAGACACACGACGAAAGAACAATTAAGTCCAACCATTCAATTAATCTCTCTATCAATAGAAAAAGCGTTGAATCAATGCTATATAAAACTTGCTTAGTGTCGGTGTGTTCAATTTTTCTGACATTCTGACACGTTATTTTGTTATTCAAATTGCATTGTATGTGTGTCCATGTTATCGGACACGCGACACGTCATTAATAAAACACACCATTAATTTCACGTCATTATTTCAGTATAATCATTAATAACATTAATTTCACGTCATTAATATTCAAGCTTTTCTCATTTAATATGAATGATCATGCTTTCAAAAGAACTTAATAAAAATGTGTGATATCTATTATTATATAACTAAAATTTCAGTAAAACAATGTTATTAACAAAATAATTGAAGTTGTTGTTTATTTTTATAATACAAAATTTCTTCTTTTACGAAAAAAAAAAGAAATGGCGGTACAACACGGCGCGATGCAATTTTAGTAAAACAAATAAAGAGTTCAGGATCATCTCATAAAATATATTTAAACCTCTATTTCTTCGTTTAGTGTTTAAAAGTGTTTGCGGGCCACCGATCCATTTCAGCCCAACCCAGTTATTGAAACCCTTCTCTCTTTCTCTGTATGTACTATCTGGGCTGGACCAAGACATGGCCAACTGGGCTCTCCGCAAACTACAAAAACACTGAAAAGGGGTTCGTTCGCGGCAAGGCGCGACAAGCCGACAAATCGTACACAGAAACGACTGGGAGAGGAAGAGAACGAAAAGAGAACTGGATTCTGGGAAGAGAGATAGCTAGAGAGAGAGAGAGGTGGGAAGGTACCAGAAAAGAAAATCAAAGTGGTCGGAGAATAGAGAGAAATGACCGACGGACACCTGTTTAATAGTATTCTCCTCGGCGGTCGAGGAGGCACGGTGAGAACAACCGCTTTTGATTTATCCCCATTATTTTTTTTTTACATTTTCCCCTTTTTCTAGCCTATGTTTCATTACGGAGTTTGTTTTTTTTTTTTCCGGTTCGGTGTTTTGATGTCCTTTGCTGGATTATCTGAAACTGGAGAAATACCGAGGGTTAAATTTCGTGTTTGGGGCTTGAATAGCTGAGTTGGAATGCAGTACGGTTTTGGTTTCGGAGATTATATCAGATGCACTCGGAACAATTTTTTTCTTTTCTTTGGGAAGCTATAATATTAGCTTGTGCTTCGAAGAAATACTGTTGTGTGGTGTCTATTAATTGTAAAAGAGGCAAATGTATTATTTTAGGTCAACATTGCGTAGCCCTGTTTAGTTCTGTCTCTTCTAATCTAAGAAGGTCCTTTTGGTCATACTGGCATATGAAAATTAGCACATCGTTAGACATAAAATTATTATTTACTACTGGAGCTTTAAGTGCTGGCATGCTATTAATATTAGTTACAGATAATTTAATAGACAAAATAATTGAGCTCAAGTGTGTTTGCTTTTCTTTTTGCAGAACCCAGGCCAGTTCCGCCTACACTCTGGGGGGCTCCAATGGAAGAAACAAGGTGGTGGAAAGGAAATAGTAGTCAACAAATCTGAGATAGTATCTCTCACTTGGACGAAAGTGCCTCGGGCTTATCAACTTGGAGTGAGGAGAAAAGACGGGGTATTCTACAAATTCATTGGGTTCAAAGAACAGGTAACTGTTTGAGCTAAATATCATGTTCCAGTTTATTTGTATAGTACCATTGGTATACTATAAACTCAAGTTACAAATTGGGTTGTAAAAATATGAAATGGTTCATAGAGGGATGCTTTACTCAAAGTTCATTTGGTTTAGTAAAACTCAGAGCTGTTAGGTTGGCCTTTTTTTCTGGTACCTTCTTTGTTATTTCTTCTGTGTTGTTTGCATTGGAACGCAGATGTACAACATACCATATTTGCAATATGGCGTATAATTCTTTGACACATAAGAAAAGTTTGCTGAAATTACTTGACCCTTTTTAATTGAAGTTTCATTTCAATTCTTAAAATATATTACTGTACGTAAAATTTGAGTTATCTTGCAAAGTGTGAAGAACAATTCTCCGCTACTGATTGCCATTTACTTTCTTGGGGTCCAGAGTACCTCTCCTTATTCTGTTTTTCTCTGTGTGTTTGTTGTGGGATTTGGACCTCTTTTTTGGGCGGGGGTGGGGTGGGCGGGGTAGTTGTTTTCCTAGGACATTCATATAGTCCTTGCTTTGCCCTTTTAATCACTTTGTATACATTAGGATCAAATTGAACCCATCGTATATTTATTAAGAATTTATATCTGACTAGAGAAGCTAACAATATGTAGGATGTTGGGGCTTTAAATAGCTTTATTCAAAAGAATATTGGAGCAACACCTGAAGAGAAGCAGCTTTCTGTCAGTGGCCATAATTGGGGATCTGTTGATATAGATGGTATATTTCATTCTTTTCTTTATTTGATAATTAATGTCTGAATTTGTTTTGGCAAATTAGTCCAATGCCTAACACTCTTTGCTGCTTTTCTTATATTTCGGATAGCATGCAGAAATTGTATGGTTGTAAATTGCTCAAAACCTTTAGAAGGAATATTCAAGAAAAATGCGACTGCATAGGTCCCTTATCCTTTTCAATATATGTTGGATGATATTTGCAATGATGATGAAAACTGTTCTCATTTTGAAAAAAAAACAGGCAATACTGCTACGCTTATGTGTGCTATCTGAAGTCGCTTAGTTGGACTTGTATTGCAGGAAACATGTTGACATTTATGGTAAGCAACAAACAAGCATTTGAGGTCTCTCTAGCTGATGTTTCTCAGACGCAGTTGCAAGGGAAAACGGATGTGTACTTGGAATTCCATGTGGATGATACTACTGGTGCAAATGAGGTGCTTAATTCATTTTAGCTTATTTCATAATAGTTTTACTCAAATTACTCTGAAAAGAAGATTCTCATTGGCAAATAATATAAATAAGTTTTTGCAATGACGGCCTACTGCTAGTGTAGTTTCTGGAGAAGATATTGGTAAACATAAGCCTTAAAACTCTGACAGGCGTGCTTCTAATAAATTCATTGGTTCACAAAAAATAGTGCACTGATATTAGATTTTAACCTGGAAGATTTGGATTGAGAATTTGTTTTTTTCGATAATATGGTTGCAAAGATGATGTTCATTGAATTAACATGAGAATTCAGGGGTAATTTCATCATTAATTTCAATTTTGATTAATCATTTATGAGTTAATTTTGTTGTAAAATGTAGAAAGATTCATTGATGGATTTGAGTTTCCATATCCCCACATCCAATACCCAATTTGTTGGAGACGAGAACCGTCCTGCTGCACAGGTTGTCTTTTATTGTCAAATTTGATTACTTTCAAGGATAGTTCTTAAATTTACAGTAAAAAGCCATCAGGTGAGATGATGTTTAGCCTATGCCTATTTTAAATTTATTTATTTTTGTTTTCAGGTTTTCCTGGATAAGATCAAACAGTTTGCAGATGTTGGATCATCAGAGGAACCTGTTGTTACCTTTGAAGGAATTTCAATTCTTACGCCTAGGTAGAGAAAAATGGCATTTCTGTGCTCTTTTACCTATTTTATGCCTAACGGAGCACTAACATATCTTTTGCGTATTTCAGGGGACGATATAGTATTGAGCTGTACACGTCGTTTTTGCGAATTCAAGGGCAGGCAAATGATTTTAAAATCCAATATGCTAGTGTTGTCCGTCTCTTCCTGCTGCCCAAGGTCTGGTTTTCTTTTATTTGAATGTATTGATTGTGCTTTTTTTTCCTTCTCATCTGAGTATAGTAATTTTTAGATTTGTGGGAGAACTTCCTTGCATCCTCATTAAATTGGAGTATTGAACAAAGTTCCTGAATACCCTGAATCTTTAGTATTTTTGGACTAAACCTTTTAACCTTTCCTCAATGGTAGTTTGGTATTTGGAAAAATTGGAAGGAACTGGAGTAAAATATTTTGTTCCTTTTTCTAGTTTAGAAGATCTGTTGGAGATCATAATTATTCCTTCTTATACTATATATGCAGTCCAACCAGCCTCATACATTTGTTGTGATTACTCTTGATCCGCCAATCCGCAAAGGACAGACTCTGTACCCGCATATCGTTATTCAGGTACATACTTTTGGGATACTGTTCAAAATTTGAAATTACTGTTGAATTTTATTTACATGTATAATATATTCCATCATTTGATTGTGATTCTATTCTCGTCAGTTTGAAACTGAGACTGTTGTCGAAAGGGATCTGACATTAAGTGAGGATCAGCTTACATCAAAATACAAGGACAGACTGGAACCAACATACAAGGTGATATATGCAAATATGACTGCACACTCTTTGCCCTTTGAAGGTCTCTTTGGTTACTCCTTAGATTTACTTGCCTATGGCTTTGTACCTTTTTGGTTGCATTTGTAATGAATTTGTGATACCCTTTCTTGGTTGTTTCGTCATCTGGCTTTCCATCGAGGTTAAGTTGAAGCCCTAGGAGTTTGACCACCTCATTGCATGCTGGGGATTAATCAAACCAGAAAATGAGGTTATGGTGTGTATAATCTGGGTCTGCATGACTATGGTTTAACTTAGCTAAGCTTGGCATAATTTTGGGCAATTACAAAATTTGAAGTTCCTTCTACAATTTATATTATCAGTGTTAATTTGAATCCTTTCAGGATACTGGTCATAATCTTGTTCCATTATTGTGTCATAATCTTGTTCCATTATTGTTCAGGGTTTAATACATGAGGTCTTCACCAAAATCTTACGTGGCTTGTCGGGTTCAAAGGTGACAAGACCTAGTTCGTTCCGTAGTGCTCAAGATGGTTATGCAGTTAAATCTTCTCTCAAGGCAGAAGATGGGTTGTTGTACCCACTTGAAAAGGGTTTCTTCTTTCTTCCCAAACCTCCAACTCTTATACTTCATGATGAGGTAAATTTCTGCTTTGTTCTTTTTTTCATTACTCCTCCATAAGTAGTTTAGATAAGTTTGCCCTTTCGTTGGAGTTGATTGCTGTGTTCTAATTTTTACAGTGACATTGTGAGTGTTCTAATTTTTATCGTGACATTGCGAGATTTGTTTTCTTTTTATCAAATGCATAGTTGAGATTGTAGATTTGGTCAGGTTTGAGTTTTTACGCAAGGTTTGCCAAAGTACACAGTGCAAGTCTTCTACTGTGGTCCTTTTTTTTCATTTCTTTTTTAGTATAAATCTTCTATATTGCTCATGACCTCTTTAAAAAAATAATGATGTAGATTGATTATATGGAATTTGAAAGGCATGGTGCTGGGGGATCAAGTGTGTCATCTCACTACTTTGATCTACTAGTCAGACTAAAGAGCGAACAGGAGCATTTGTTTAGAAATATCCAAAGGAATGAGTACCACAGCCTCTTTAATTTCATCAGGCACTTGCTTTTCCTTCCTCTCTTTCTACTTTTTTTTTCCTTTTTGCATGGTTAAAGGTACTTATGCCTTCCATTACTATTGCAGTCGCTTAAACCACTCAGGTTTATGTGCAAAGTGCCCTTGAGAGTACACGAAACATGACCTACACCTTTATATGAAGTGTTGTATCCTCTTCCTAACTTTCTGTTACAACAACAACAAAGCCTTTATTCCCAAACTAGTTGGGGTAGGCTAGAGATGAAACCCAATCAGAGTACTCGATTGGATTTCATTTCCATGAGAGTGGCTGAATTTTTATGTGGCTCACCAAGCCTATCACAACCCTCTTTTTTCTGGCTTGGGACAAACTATGTAAAAATACTGCTCTTTCTTTTATATTTAAAAAATGTAACAGTGCTCGGAAGTCCCTGACTTTACCTTTTCATCTTTGCATCTTTTTAAAATTATCCAGAAAAGAGGGCAGTTTTCTTTTCTTTTTTTTCATTTTTTATTATCTTAGTTTTTAAAGATATTTGGTGGAAAGGTTATATTTGTGAGGCTTCATATATAATATGAGGGGAGTATGTGTGAATAATTGCTGTTGTAGGAAAATCTCCGTTTTTTCGATAATGTGTACGGAAGTACAAATTGTGGAATCTACCTAACATTGTGGAGATGCAGATTCAATTCTTGCTAGGGGGATTTGAAAGGCTGCTAAGGGCACTCTTATTACACAAAAAAATAGGACTAACATTGTAGGAGTAAGAATTTCACAATATTTGGTTTAATTCTTTCTGCACAGTGGGAAGGGCTTGAAGATACTTAACCTAGGGGAGGTGCAAACAGCTGCTGGCGTGGCTGCAGTTCTGCAAAATACAGATGATAGTACAGTAGATCCATATCTTGAGGATCTAAAAAACCAAGCTGGTGGGGATGAAAGTGATGAAGAGGTACTTATAATTCATATTATTCCTTATTTTTTCTGGCCTTTTTTTAAAAATGACACCTTCCTCGTCTTCTTTTGTGTTTATTTCTTTTGTTTCAATTTTAAGCTTGCCTGGTCTTTAGGGTTGTACATTTCACTTGGTTAGGAACACACTAGTGAAGATTTTTTTTGAGTCGAGTCTCATGAATTATAAGAGTTATTGGTCTGTCTGTTCTGGTTACCTTGGGTATATTTCACTTGTGTTGGTAAATTGAAAAGAAACATTTTATGAAGATACATTGAAAATTCTTTTGAGAAGCCAATAAGGTTATTGGTAATGGGATTCTCAGTGAACTCTTAATTTAATCATATCATTTTATAAGGAGTTGCAGAACAATTTTGTTTTCTGAAAATTCTCAGTATACAATTTAACAGGACTCAGTAAACTCTTAATTAATATATCATCTAATATGAGGGGTGCATAGCAATTTAATGCTTCTGTTTGAATGCACTTGTAAATCTCAAATTTTGAACTGGGATCCTGACTTTGCTAGGATCTCTGTGTCATTCTTCATTGTTGGTTTTTGAACTGATCTCGTTCTTGCATATGACAGGATGAAGATTTTGTTGCTGAGAAGGATGACAGTGGGTCACCCACAGACGATTCCGATGAAGAACAATCTGATGCCAGTGACAGCGGAGGCGAGAAAAAAGAGGTAACTTGTTCTTTACCTTTATGTTGCATTATTTGCATTCTTAGTGCTTGGGTTTTTACATAAGACCTTTAATGTAAGGTAAACTAAAAGAGGTTTACAAGAAATATGGCCGCATCAAAAAAAGTTCTACAATTGTTAGTGGTAAATTGGAAGGGGGGAGCCTTGGCGCATCGGTAAAATAGTCGCCTTGTGACCAGGAGGTCATGGGTTCAAGTCGTGGAAACCTCTTGCAGAAATGCAGGGAAAGGTTGCGTACAAAGACCCCAAAATGGTCCGACTCTTCACCGGATCCCGCAGAAAGCGGGAACTACGTGCACCAGGCTGCCCTTTTTTTTGTTAGCGGAAAATTGCCCACGAACCTTAAAATAAGAAGGATACAGCTGTTTTGTTTTGGTCTACTTGATTTAATTTGATTTGCTTGCTACCATGTTTCATGAGGATCCTCTCTCCTAGAAATGTCATATGAAACAGTCTATCTTAGCTCTCTTAAATTTGAACATGGAAGAATGTAATATGAATGTTCTTTAACAACAGAAAATTACGAAAAAAGAAGCAACTGCCACTAAGCCGTCATCATCCAAGAGAAAAGCAAAGGATGGAGATGAAGAGGGATCGAAGAAGAAGCCAAAGAAGAAAAAAGATCCAAATGCCCCTAAAAGGGGCATGACTGCCTTTATGTTTTTCTCCAATGCAGAAAGAGATGTAAGATTTTCCTCTTTTGTTAAAAAAAACATTATTATGTACTTCTGCAATCATAGTGTTTTGTTAAATTTGTTAAATAAAATTTAGCTGTGTGCTGTCACAGCAAAACTTCAGGCTGATTTCATGTCATTGTTTTCACTTGTCAGAAGTGTGGTATTGTACTGCAACGGTAACCAACTTGGATGACAAATTACAGTTCTAGACAACCAATTCTGTCGTATAATTAATAATCTTTACCGCAACTTTTTATACCTAAAAAAGGTAAAAGTAAACATTATAATTTTCAACAGAATCTGGTATTCATGGTGCGTATAAGGTATGGCAAAGCATATACAAAAATTGCCAACACTATTTTATGATGTTTTTTCCATTTTTTTCCTGTGCCAGAAAGTTTATGGCATTTTTTTCTTGCTTAAGCTATCAGAATAATCATACATATTTTATTGTACAGAATATAAAGAAAAGCAACCCGGGATTGTCCTTTACTGAAGTGGGGAAGGCACTTGGTGAGAAGTGGAAGAAAATGTCAGGTAGTATTCCTAATTCTTTTCCTTTTCTATTTTTTTTCATCGTTCTCTTTTATTTTCGTAAATTTGTGTTTTCTTCTGAGCAGCCGAGGAGAAAGAGCCCTTTGAAACTATGGCCAAGGCAGATTCAAAGCGGTATAAAGAGCAAATGGCTGGTTACAAAAGTGCTGCTGCTGTCAACATCGACTCTGGCAATGATTCTGACTAGATAACCCCCTATGAATATTGCTGTCAGACGGCATGGTACTGGGTAGGTTTTGCACATTTTTTCCTATACTAACCTTGTGCATGAAGCACCAGAGTTAATTATGCTGGTATAGTAGTGAAGATATCTCGTGTTTAGGGCTTATTTATTTTGTAACCTAAGACTGTCTTTCTTGGTGTTTCTCTTTTTCTTCTGAATTTAAATGTTAATGGCAATTTTTAGCTAGCACTTAGATTTTCAGTACAATATTGCCACCATTTTTGTCTGTTTAGTTTTTCGTCTGTCAACCATCCGTTGAGTCTTTATCTGCATGGATCAGTAACCTTAAGAGCTGTGCATTGCGATAAGATCTTTACAGGTCTTTCGTGTAGGAGATTTATATGCATCTCCTTAAAGCTCTGTACAGCAGTAAAGAGGAATCCATGTCTGTTGTCTTCACAAATAAAACAACATTTTTCCTTACCATCTCATCCATTCCATTTGATCCGGACTCACATATGATAAATGGTCTAATATGAACCATCAGATGTTAATTGAAAAGATCTTACATTCTTACACAATAACCTCACTGCTGTCACATGTGGAATCTTCATTGTTGCAACCAACTGACTAGGGGTGTGAAGTATTAAGATAGCAGGGATTGAAACTGTCGATATAAAGTCATCTCTCCTTGGGGACATTAGTTCAAGTCTTTTTAGGGGCATTGCTTTCATTGTCTGTTTATTTTTCATTCTGATCATCGCACTAGTTTTTCTTGATTCTTTTGTTACCAATGGTGAGTTCAGCTTTTGGCTGCGTGGGATTGATGGTTGATTTCTTTAAGGCGGCAATGCTAATAGGCATCATCTGGGTTCATAGATTTAGAGGAAACCGTGGAGAGTAGAGAGAGCCTACAAACAAAAGCGAGTATTTCTGTAACTTTGTTTCTTCCAAGTACATTTTATTGTATTGCAACAAATAATAATACTGAATTACACAACAACTTCCGAATTTTTGCATTTCTGACATCTACAATCTCAAGTTAAGGAACCCAAAACTGTTGACATAAAAACAAAATGCAATTTCAGCAAATTATAAGTGCCACTGCAACCACTACGACATCGATATATAGCTAGCCGGGTTCATGGGTATCTTGAAGGTGGGTGATCATAATATGGATCTGTGGGGTAGGCAGTATAGTGCATCGTGCGTTTTGTCAACAACACACGTTTCTCGGCCTTGCCGGACACACCGTTGGTCATCTCGTCATATCCTTCCTTAACTGAAAATAATGACTTATATCAGTAACAAGTACATTTTAGATATATGAATGAATGAACTTGACCACAAGAAAGAAACAAGCATTTTTTGAGAAATTTTGAAATGAAAATACACGTGTGGAAAAATATAATTGTGCAAACAAAGTTAAATAAAAAGAAGAGATTGTATACTCACTGGGTGACAGAGTATTGGGAATAGTTCTAGCAGCTGAGGCAGGAACAAAGACAGAGCAAGAAAGGATAAATACTAATAGCATGACAATGGATATTACTTTTAAACACTTGTGTGCCATCCTTTCCTGTTTCTTTTGTATTACCTTGTTGTTCAGTGTTTGTTGAGAATAAGAAGTCTTTTACTGTATTTATAGTTGGTGTAATAGGATCATTGGAAAAATATGAAGTGTTGAAATAGCCAACATTGACGGCATTTTTAGCAAGTCCTTGTCAAACAAAGTATATTTAAAAATAAAGAAATGACCAAACAATATAATTTCTTATAAACAGGGGAGGAGTTACATGAGGTCAGGGAGGGGCAACCGTCCCACTCTGAAATTTTTTTTTTGCAAAATAAACTTGTGTATTTGTACGATTTGTTAAATTTTTTTGCAAAATAATCATGTATATTTAAAAATGTGCACCATTTTACTCTTTCCTGAAAAAAAAAAGTAATAGATCTTGTCAATTGATCAAAGATAATAGCTTGGTTGGACAAGTTACATATGCCACTCTGTCAATCTTGGCTTCAATTCACAAGTTGCACCTAGCTACCATTTTAATCATATAATTAGTCACGGGTCTTCCCAAAATTGATACTTTATTGAGACTCAACGACTAAGACTTGTGAATTGGAGTCAAGGTCGACAAAATTGGAGCGTTGACTAGATCAGAACTCTTTAACTATTACTTATCAATTGACATGAGGGGCATGTTGCTAACAATAAGTTAGAATTGTATTGAGAAATGAATTATTACAAAACAACTGTTAGTATAGGATATGGTGCTACTATGGACATCAAGATATTTTTGTTCTCTTAATTCAAAACTATTATTAATTATTTTTAAATCTTGATTTATCATGCTCGATTACTTTTTATATCAAAATTTTGTAAGGAAAGTTTTTTAGAGCTTTTTGAGTACCTATTTTGATTTTTTTTTTTAAAGTGATCTAGTTTTATTTAGAAAAGTTGATTATTTTATTTTTCTTTTTGAGCCACTTTTAGAAATAAATAAAAACGTGCTTCAAAACTAGAAATAAAAAAAGTTCCTTACGAGATTTTGATATAAAAAAAATAATTGAGCCTAAGACGAGTTGCGGTCCGCCGATCCATGGGCCTAAATATCTCGAGAATAATCCATTAAATTAAAAAAAAATCAAAAAATAAAAAAACCCCATCAAATCCATCAACCCAACTCGGACCGACCCGTCCCGAACTCGCCGGTCCGCCGATCCATGGGCCTAAGACGAGTTGCGGTCGGCCAACAAAATTTGAACCCGTGGAAATCCGGCACGACCAACCCGTTGGACCGGACATGTTTGGACCAACTCGGCGCGACCCAGACCATTGTCAAATCACTAGATATAGCTTGGCTGCTTTGAGAACTAACTCTTGATCTAGTGATTAGGAGTAACGTTTTTCATCTGCGAGAGGTTGTGGATTCGAAATTTAATAAAAGTGAAATATTTGTTAAAACAATTATGTTAATTTTGAAATATAAAAAAATCTTATCTATTATTCAAAAAATATTTTTTTGAGTAATAGACAACTTGGCTGCTTTAAAAGAAAATAAAAAGAAAGCGATGAAAATGAAAAATGAGTGCCTCAAATTAATTGAACGGTATAATTATTAAAACGATACAAATATTAGATTTTTTGTATTTTTATTCGTTCGGCTGTTTTAATTTTGCGTCAAAAATTTATAATATTTGCATTACGTTTTTTTACTACTCACAATGTAAAATCAGATAGTTTTTAAATATATTAACATTACTAGAAATTAAATATTTAGGATAAAAAATAAAATTTCAAATATACTTCGGTCCGTGCCACCTCCGACTTTAGAGGCAAATTCCACTCCAAATGAAAAAAATTAGCATCACATTTTCGAAATAAAAAAAAGAAATAGAGCAAGTTCGGACTTAACTTGAACAAGTGATTTTCTCACGAAAACAGTATCATTGCTGTGAGCACGAGTTAAGTCCGAATAAGGCTTTAGAAATGCAAGTCTCACTTGAGGTTCAAACCTCTCATTTTCAAAACTCCTCTCCCGTGCTATCTCTTTCTCCCTCAAAACACTTGACTTTAGGATCACAAGTATAAGTTGCGTGCTTTGACTCTAGTGTCACATGTGCACCCAATGTTGCAAAATGCGAATTTGAATATGCGTGCGGAAGGATATCGCATACCGCATATACGTCATGCGGCTATATATGCGAATTTATATGCGGTCGAATTTTAATTTTAATATGCATTTCATGCAAATTATAGTAAAAACTATAAATAAAAGTGTATTAAAAGAATTTTAGTTATTTTAATTGATGCTGCAACCACTATAATAACAAAAATGTATAACTAAAAAATTAAAATTCTAAACTTTAATTAATAAAATATTAACTGAAGATTGAAATGAATGTTATTATTAATGTTATTTGATGCACAGTTAAAAAAAGTATGGCTTCTTGGGTGTAATGGTCAGTTAATGAATCATTCTTTTTTATTTATTTTAACTTTCCTTTCCAAACTAAAAAAAAAAATAAGAATAATAATTTTACTAGAAAATCTGAGGCAAAGCGGTGCATTGATTGAAAAATTGAAAAAAAAAAACAGGAATTGTTGTTTCTTCGGAGCTTCCGAAAAAAAAATTAAATAAATCTTCTAACAATAACTTTTCATCTCTCCGTATAATAACAACCGCATGTTGATTTAAACGCACGTGAGCTTCCACATTGCACGGTCCTAAATTTTTTTTTGTTTTTAATTTTTGGAGGAAATTTATTTGACTCTATGGTCGCAATTGACATCTATTGTGGAAGTAGATTTCAAATTTTGTGTTTTTTTTAAATATTTAATGTCCAATAGTACTAATAATATTAAAAAAAATCGGTTGTACAATCAATTATTATTTATTAGTTCCATGGAAATTGTCAAGATTGGTTTGGAAAAATTACTTCTGTCGTCCACTAACCTCACCCCGGGGTGTAAACCAGTCGAGCTTGAGCGAGCTGGGGCGAACTCGAATTCGGCTCGTTACTATAAATGGTCACGAGCTGAAACTCTCAACTCGAGCTCGGCTCGTCCACTAACCTCACCCCGGGGTGTAAACCAGTCGAGCTTGAGCGAGCTGGGGCGAACTCGAATTCGGCTCGTTACTATAAATGATCACGAGCTGAAACTCTCAACTCGAGCTCGGCTCGTTAAGGCTCGAGCTGACTCGTTTGTAGTTTGTTTGCAAGAAAAAATGGCAAAATAATTAAAAAACATAATAAAATTATAAAATCGTGAAAATTCTCTATGGTAAAGATTTATTTAGAGTGGTGGTAACCAATTCGATGGTCCAAATTAACTCGTTAAGGTCTCGATACTTAAACGAGCCGAGCTTGTCACAGCTCGAGATCGGCTCGGCTCGTTAACACTCGAGCTGTTAACGAACGAGTTGTTAGCGAGCCGAACACGAGCGAGTCATGAGTCACGAGTATTTTGTGCACCCCTAACCTCACCATGTGTTGTTTTGAGCTGTTCAATTGTTTGTTGTTTCCGAACCAAAGCTATATTAATTAACGCAACAGCAGGTTACCAGAAATTTCACGCAGAACCACAGAGATGAAAACAGCAAAATATTTGATTTTTTCTGGTACTTTGTACCGTGATCCAATTCATTCATCTATTTCATTTTTTTACCAATTCAGAGCTCTAATGATTGGGGAAATTTTTTTTAATAGTAATATGATGACAATGAGTAATTCGAATGGCATATTTTTAAAATTTGAATGGAAAATATGATGTTAATATTTAAATTTATGTGCTTTGATTCTCGTATTTATATTTGAAAAAAGTAAATAATTTTCAATCGGGTGGATACTGGAGGACGACCGTTAGATGCTCTTTTGTGTTAATAAACCACTTTTTCTATAATTAATTAATCATCTTGTAATTTCTATTTTCACTTAATTATTCATCATATTAACAAATCTAATTAGGAAAATGCAGAGCCGCCAACAAAGAAAGAACATGTTAATCAACGAATTGGACTTTTATACAAAATCACAATTAAAAAGAAATATAAAAAATAGATGAAAAACGTTGTTTTTATTTCCGCAAAAGCTTTCAGAAGCATATCTAACTAACACAGTAGTAAGCATAATAATCCTAAATTTTAAATATTACCAAGCCATTTTATTTGAGGGGATGATAATGCTTAAATAAAACAATTTATTCATAATATTTTGTTCTTTACTGCTTCGGAACCTTTTCTTTAATCCTATGTTTTGATGTTGTATAATAAATTATGATAGGTTTATATATAGAGAAATTATATAATTTTCTAACTTCAATTTTTTTTAAGTCAGTTAGCTTTCTAACTAATTGTGCCTTATCATTTTTTGTTATTACTTGAATCCTCAGCCTTCTCCAACGGAGTGTAACATTACGATGAAAGAGATGCACCAACTTGTATTAAAAATTATTTTGACATGAATTAATTAGAAACTAGACTTACATTCATGAGACTTCCGAAATCAAAACTTCCTTTCAGAACTGATTTCAGGATTGTATCTAAGACACCAAAACAAAATAACAAGTATTCCTATTTTAATTCTTCTTTTCATACTCTTTTTTTTTTTTGGATTTTGTTTATGATCCAATGCTGTTAATTTTTACCTGTCTGTATTTCTTACTATATACTTTAGTTACCATTTTGGTGACATTTTGATTAATGAAATGGAGGGACTTTGATCCCTCCCTTTTCATCATAGAAAATATATTATCAAAATAAATGTGAACCGCAATCAAGAGTTGTGAGACACTTGCAAATTTATATTCTAGATTACAGAAAGTTTTTGTTTTAATTTAAGTCATAGCAATAGTAACAATAATAATAATTATACTAATAATAAGAATAAGCATATTAATTGGACAAATAATATAGTTTTCTAAAAAAATGTGTTGACAAAAAATAATTTCCTGAGTTTCTTTCAAAACTCAACGGTTGACGAAAATATGTATATTTTTATATGGGTAAAATATTAACATAGACCATAAAGAAACAATATAAATAAATTAATTAATTAATTCAAGCGGGCTTATCATTGTAAGTAAAGATTGACCCGAAGTCAAATAGTTCGGCATCTTGTTCTTTATCTTTAACTAGAGGTAGGTTCGCGTTTCGTGCGAGAAAAATAAATTTTAAACATTCATATTATAATAACAAAATTATAATAAATCGTTTAAATAATAAAAAAAGGGAAATTGCTACAGCAAAATCATTATAGCGTGCTACAGCGAAAATTATATTCATAACCACTGTAGCAACCATGTTCAACCTTTATATATGTAAGATTTGTAAGCAGGAAATCTTGCTCTTAAGCATCTTCATTACTTAAATTTTTTGAGTTTCTAAATAATTATCACATTAATTTGAGAAATTTAATTTTTTTAGTTTCTAAACTCTTCAGTTCGAAAACTAAAAAGTTAGTTTTTTAATTGTCACATCAGTAAATACTATCAAATTTGTGGGAGACTGATCTATTTTAACCAATGATTAAACCACGTCAGAATTTGTAAACTCTAGAGCAAAATTGCTAAATAAAAAACTCTGAAACAAAATTGTTAAATAAGAAACTCATATACATCTCAACCTCATTTAGATCTGCCACATCAGATTAGAAACTCCAAAAATTTCTCATCATTTTCAACCATACAAATATAGTTAATTTTGTGTTCAGTTAATTTCAAAACTTTATATTGAGTCCCACATCTCGTTATCTTAATTCTTAATTGTTACTTTCTAGACATGGCATCTAGACGACTTGACCTTTCATTTTCAACCATATTCAATTATTCATAAAATTCACTCAAAATAGTATTTCTTCAATTACTATAACTTGACTGCTTGGAAAGAAAAGAAAAAGGAAGAGAGAATTATTAAAACGATATAACTGTAAGATTTTTTTTCTACTTTTATTCATTTCGGTAGTTTTTATGTTTCCTTCAAATTTTATAATATTTATTTACAAGCCTTTTTTTTTTGTCTTACTACTCACCTTATTAGAAAATCAAGTTGTTTTACTTTCTCATCATTAATTTCTAGACCAGCTGTGCCTGTCATCCGTCTGTGTCCATTAATTGGGAAGATTTATATTAAATTATTAATTGCATGGAATTTTTCAAGATTGACTTAGAACAAGAACTTTGTAGTCAACTAATGACAGCTGTGTTGTTTTGACCTATTCAATTGCTTAGTCTCTTCGAGCCAAAGCTACAACCCATAACCTATAATCTCTCCTTCTTATTAAGAAACTTGAATGACAAAACATTCGAGAGTTCTGATTTAATAATTTGTTGGGAGAATCGTGTAATAGTCATTCGATCAAATTTCATCTGCAGTGTTCTTAAGCAAATTTTGAACTTCAACACAATCATTCTCAGAGATTCGCCACAGAAGATCTCCTAAAACTTGTGATTAAAGTTAAAATCCGTTATAAATAATGTAAGCAATGAGATTTGAACTTAGATCAAGCCTAACACTTTTCAAGCATTTAATCACTAGGTTACTCGTTTATTTTTTATATAATAACTTATGTATTATATATATTCGTATAATATATAGTTTTTATTATAAAATTGTGATTATTAATATGTATTAATATGCGGACGATTTCTCGTCTATATTATATGTTCTGTTGCTATGCACGAATACGATGACTAGTCGCACGGGTACGATGACTAGTAGTATATATAAGACCTATAATTAACGCAACTGCAGGTTACCACAAGTTTAACACGGAACCACAGGGTCACAGACCGGAATTATTGCAAAAGATTTTTCGTTCTTTGACGAATGACAAATCATTTTCTTTCTGTCACTTGTCCGGTTTAGAACTTTTTTGTTTGATTTTTAAAAAAAATAAAAATTACATTTGTGACTCTCATTTAAAAAATTTGACATCTGTGGTTTATTTTTCTGCGTTTAACGTTTAGACTAAGCGCATGCGTTTACGCTGAAAAACAAACGACAAAATGATGAAGTATAGTGCAAAATTTCAAATATGTGTTCACGTCTGAACGCTGCGTTCAGGCAACATTGTGAACGCTACGTCTGGACGCACATTCAGATGTTGCGTTTAGACGTGAACGCATATTTCAAAAGTACCTGATATTTTTTTGCTTTGTAAACTCGAGTGACCTCTATTTCTGAACGCGTGCGTCTAAAAAAATACGTCTGAAGCTGAACACGAAAAAATATGTCAAATGTTTGAAACCAGAATCATGAAAGTAATTCTTATTTTTAAGTACAAGACAGAAAAAAAATTCTCCAGTCCAGCTATATCATTTTTGACCTGCACAACACTAATTGAGAGTGGTTCATTCATATTATTTTGATTGTAATATTAGAATTTGTGAGTTTTACTTAATTTAGCGATTAGCGATAAAAAATGTAATATTAAATTTAAAGGAAGAAACACACAATATTAGAATTTAGATGAAAAAATATGTAATATTCTAATTTAGAGAAAAAAAATACATAACATTGAAGTTTTTGAAGAATATACATGAAATTATACTTTACCTTTTTATTTCTATTTTTAAATAAAGATAAAGTCAAATTTGTCAACTTTAAATGTTCATAAATGATTCTTATTCAGAATTAAGCTGAAACAACGCTAAATATTTGGGACTTAATATATGCGGCAAAAGAAAACACGACTTATATTCATATGACCTCTATTTCAAAGTAAGGAAAAAAAGGCGCCATGTCTTCTACAGTTATACTCTTCTATAAAAGAGCCGGTTTCACATAAGTTCAGTGTGAAAAAACAGAAATCAAAATCAAAAGGGAAATGAGCGGCTTGCTGTTTCTGTTGAACTTCCACTCTTTTCTTCCTCTCTTTCTTCTCACCTTTCTCATCCTCTCACCTTCAAAATTTGGAATTGAAGCATCTAAAACCTTATACACCAATGGGGACCAACCTATCCTTCTTCTCATGAAGTCGCAACTATCCGACCCTTTGGGAGCCTTAGCCTCATGGAGTAACAAGTCCACCAGCTTTTGCCGATGGCGTGGAGTGAGTTGCAATAACCAAACACGTGTAACCAAATTACATCTCGATTCGCTTGGACTTACCGGTCTTTTGTCACCTCACATAACCAATCTGACATTCCTTCAAGGAATCGACCTGTCAAACAACAAATTCTTCGGTCAAATCCCACCTGAGTTCAGTCGACTTTCCCGTTTGATGTATCTTAACCTAAGCATGAATTCTCTAGATGGCGAAATCCCGGCAGACCTCTTCAATTGTCGATCACTTGTTTCTATTGATATCTCAGGAAATAGTTTACATGGAAGTATCCCTGATTTTGTAAGTAATCCTTTGTCACCACTGGTGCATCTGTCTTTGGCACGTAATAATCTTACTGGAACCATCCCCAAATCAATAGGAAATTATACTTCTTCCCTAATCTATCTTGATCTTTCTCAAAACTTGTTAATAGGAAAAATTCCAGAAAGTTTAAAAATGGTACAAAATTTACAATATCTAAATTTATTCCATAACATCTTGTCTGGAGAAGTCCCAAATTCCCTATACAACATAACAACTCTGACTTATCTTAATTTGGGTTACAATAAATTATCTGGAACTCTTCCTTCAACAGTTGGTTATACACTTCCAAGTATTCAGACAATAAACTTGGGTGTCAACCAGTTTGCCGGTTCAATACCCACTTCACTGTCGAATGCCTCGCGCCTTCAAAATCTTGTTCTCACTAGCAACTCATTAAATGGTAAACTTCCAACCAATCTGGGATCGTTGCATAAACTTACTTACTTAGACCTGAGTTGGAACCAATTGGAATCTGGTGATTGGGGTTTTCTATCTTCCCTTACCAATTGCAAGAAATTACGATCTCTTAATTTAATGGGAAATAACCTCACCGGTAATTTACCAAATACCGTTGGAAATCTCACCACAGAGCTCGAATTTTTGTTAATGGGAAAAAACAATATATCAGGTACAATCCCGTATGAGATCGGGAATCTCATGAACCTCACTGCTCTTTACTTGGATCAAAATCATCTCACTGGGATTGTGCCTCCAACCATAGGCTCATTGCACAACCTACAAACACTCCAACTATCCAAAAACATGCTTTCAGGTCCAATTCCAATTTCTATAGGAAATCTGACCCAAATGAGTGAGCTCTGGTTGATGGAAAACCGGTTTACAGGTACCATACCAACAAGTATTGGAAACTGCACAAATTTGCTTAGGCTAAAACTATGTCACAATCATCTTGAAGGAATTATTCCAAAAGAAATATTCAGTATAACCACGTTATCACAAGAGCTTGACTTATCCAATAATTTGCTTGAGGGAGCTATACCTTCAGAAGTGGGTAGCTTGATTAACCTCCCTTCTCTAGATCTCTCTTACAATAATTTGCATGGTGAAATCCCTCCAACTATGGGTAATTGCCAAGTCTTGCAACAACTCAAATTGGAGGAAAATCATTTTGAAGGAAGCATCCCTGAATCCTTTCGGAACTTGAGAGGAATCCAATATTTGGACCTTTCAAAAAACAACCTGTCAGGGCAAATTCCCGAATATTTTGCATCCTTCCAATCATTGGAGTATTTTAATTTGTCTTTCAATTCCCTTGAAGGAAATGTGCCAGAAGGTGGCATATTTTCAAATGCAAGTGGAGTGGCTCTACTTGGAAACATAGGGTTATGTGGTGGAAATTCATTTCTGGATCTACCCTCTTGTTCCAAGCACAAGTTGAACTTGGTAAAACTATCTTTAATCATTGTTGCTGCTAGTGCTACCTTGATCTCCATTTTAATACTGTCCATTGGCACCCTAGTTTATCGATTAAAAAAAAAGGGAGAGACAGAACATGGAGTAACATGCTTTGAAGATGAAATGTACAGGAAAGTATCCTACTGTGAACTTCTAAAAGCAACCAATGGGTTCTCTCTTGCCAATTTTATTGGTTGCGGAAGTTTTGGTTCTGTATACAAAGGCAACTTGGATGAAGAGGGTCAAGTTGCTGTGAAAGTATTCAATCTTGATCAAACCGGTTGTCAGAGAAGTTTCACTGCAGAATGTGAGTCGTTACGTAATATCCGTCACAGGAATCTTGTCAGCGTGATCACTTCATGCTCGACAATGGACTTGAAAGGCAAAGAATTCAAGGCATTGGTTTTTAAGTACGTACCTAATGGAAGCCTTGATGAATGGATCCATCCAAAGGTTCATGACAGAAAACTGAGCCTAGCACAAAGGATTAATGTTGCCTTCGACATATCATCAGCTCTGAGCTACTTGCACCACTACAGTGTGCCTCCATTGGCTCATTGTGATTTGAAGCCGAGTAACGTGCTCATTGATGGTGGCATGAATGCCCTTGTGACTGATTTTGGCATTGCCAGGTTCTTGCCTGATTTTACATCTGCGGAAACTCAGAGCGCGCAAAGCTTGATGGGGTTAAAAGGCACCATTGGGTATATTGCACCTGGTAAATATTTAATTTTACTACCTTTTGTGGTACTTCATTTCCTTCACTCTTTATAATCAGTGTAAAGTCCTAAATAAGTACGTTTAATATTTTCCTTTTTTGTTAGTAACCATTAAAACAAGGGTTATTTTCCCTCACACAATGCTACTGTCAGTACTCATATATCTGTTAATTCAATAGAAAAACCATATGAAAGTTATATTAATATGGTTTTGATACTTGGTAGATATAATATCTTTCTGTTGATGCATCTCAGACAAAATGCCTCAGAAAGGGTCCATAATAATTGGAAGAACATGCATCTGAAATTAATTATTTGCATTTTTACTGTTCCAGAGTATGCTTTAGGAGGTCAAATTTCAGTACATGGAGATGTTTATAGCTATGGAATTCTTCTACTCGAGATGCTTACAGGAAAGAAACCCACAGATGAGATGTTTAATGGCAGCCTGAACCTTCACAGCTATGTCAATGTGGCCTTTCCAGAGAACATTGAGGAAATATTGGACCCAACAATTTCTGAAGAAATCAAAGATTCTTTGATGCACCTCTGTGTAGCTTCGCTAATCCGCATTGGCCTTTCTTGTTCCAAGGAAGCACCAAAAGAGAGAATGAGCATGAGGGATGTTGTTACTGAAATATCTTTAATTAGTGAGACACTTTTCAACAGAGGGAATTCCTCATAAAAGAGACAATTGATGTCCTTAATTTTATTTTACCAGTACCTTCTTTTTATTTATTTATTTATTTTGGGGGGGGGGGGGGGGGGGAGTATTTGACTATATTCTGTAATGAAAACATGGTTTCATGTTGATGATATAGATATGAAATAATGAATACCAATCCAGCATTGAAGTCTAACGTATATCTCTTCTCTTTTTTTTTTAATGAATATTTTTCGGTCACTGTTTGTCTAGTACAACTGGTAAAGGCACAGTTCATGGAGTTTGAGGAAACAAACAGGTGGAACTTGAATTAAATTCAATAAAAATGAGCTCATACCGTCATACCGTCATACAGTCAAGCTTATCCGTTAAGATAGATTTTTTGATGGGAAAATACCACCAGAAAAGAATTGTTCATTTGCACACAATTAAAAAAATACCCAAATGAGCATAATTTGCAAATTTTTCCGTTGAAAATTCTATTTCGGGTTAAAGAGAGAGGCGTAGAGAAACTCCACTTGCAACCCCAAAAAAAATGAACGCAGATAGAGAAAACCAAGAAAGGAGGATACCCATGTCAAAGCTTTCGCAGCCTAAAATCCAAAAGCAAGGAAAAAGTGAATGGCAACGCTGTCTTTTTCTCCACCATAGTCATTCTCAACAAATCCCTATCAATTTTGCTGGATTTCTTGGAGAATTCACATTCCACCAAATACTTCGTATTATTATGTAATAACAATGATTTGTATTATTTTGAGATTTATTTATGCGAATTAAAAAATTGTACGTACCATTCGATTGTTATTCCGTAAAACAAACTATTTCATTCTGTCAAACAAACTATTTCATTCTGTCAATTGTAGCTTAACTGTGAAAAGCAAGTTTGTTACAGAAGCACTCTCTGCTCTGCAATAATTCAATAAAGCGAAGCAGAAGTACTGAAAACCCAATTCAGTCCAGCCCAAACAGGCTTTTGCAAATTGATGATCCTATGTATAAATAGGCCTCAAAATGGTATGGATGAAATTGTTTCACGCCAATTTATTCTGGTGTTAACATCTGACCTTGGTACACAATCTTGCTGATACTCGATACATTTGGATTCTCTTTCAGATATATATTTTTTAGTCTGAGATAAGCCATAAAATCCATAGATAATTTTCAGATTTCAATATTCAATTCGAAACATCTACAGGATTCTTACAATTTTATTTTTGTGGTGCTTTGCTTAATTTTGTGTCCACACGGTAGGTGTTCAATTATCATTTCATTGACAAGCAGCATATTTTTAGGAAAAATAAATATTTAGTAAAGCTTTTTTTTCTGGATGTTGTGTTAATTTTAGGGAAGAGAGTTTATTATGGATTTGAGTTGTTAAAAATGTGAAATTTTTACGGGTTGATTGTTTGTTCGAATAATTTTATTTAATTTAAATATTTTAAAACAAAGATAACAGATTAACTTTTAATATTATTTATTTTGGATTTGAGTTATTAAGAATGTGAAACGTTTTACATGTTCAAACAACTTTAATTTTTTGAAATATTTTAGAACAACGATAAGATAATTAGATTCTTTTTTTCCATTACACTTTATGATGAAACAACTTAATTTTTATATTATACTATGCTGTCAACAATAAGTGTATACCTCTTTAAGAAAAGAAGTGTAAGAAACCTTGTTTTCATCCAAAATAAAAAAGGTGTGGTAAACAATGTATTAATTTTTTTCTGATGAAATTCTACGTATATAAAAGTTCAACATTTCATCCATTGTAGGTTCCACAATAGTTATGAACATTAAGAATAACAGTTCAATTTTTCAATATTCTTCCTAATTTTCTTTCGTTTGCTTCTGCTATTGGGCTTTTGGGACCTAATTGCAAATTTTACAAATTATGGCAAGCAATTCAACAATCAATTCTAATTAATTCTCTAATCAAGCAATTCAAGCACAACTCAATTCAATTCACAAACAAATCAAGCAATTAAACTAATTGAATTGAGTAAATATGAATAGAGATAAAGAGAAGAAATGCTCAATCGCGTGTTGACGGAGTTCGGCTTGCACCAAAGGCCTCGCCTACGTATCCAGCGCTCCCGCTTCTTGCAGTAATAAGTTCGGTCCGCTACATTAAACAATAATCGCTTGCTTAGCGCTGCAACTTCGAAATTGGGGCCCTCTTACACACACCGGTGGAGCTGCCAACCCTAACCCGACGCCGGACTCTATCTCGCTTACACACACCGATGGAGAATCGAGCCGACTTCCTTGAACTCACTTACACACTCCGGTGGAGCTTAAGGCAACACACACACTCACAATCTAATAACAATTTGCTAATTGGAATATTAAGCTAGAAAATCACTCAAATAACTAACTCTCTATAATCCCTAGATTAGATTTAGCTAATTAAACTTGGAATTAAGAGCAAGAATTTGGCTATAGGTTTAGAGCTCAAGGTATGCTGTAAATGGTGTTGAATGAATAGACAAGCAGCAAAAATAATTATTGAGGGAGAAGAGTTTATATAGGGCTCAATTCTGGCTAAAAGCATTCGTGTGCCACATATGTTACAACGTTATTTCATGTGTAAATCATAGCGTTATAATACTATCTTGTGTTAGGACAAATAATATGACCGTTGGATTTTGATCGTACAATTTTCTCATAGCGTTATAACGCTAAGCTATGTACAAAACATAGTGTCATAACGCTTTTCTCTTGTGTCAGGATAGTACATTTGACCATTGGAATTTGTTTGGCATTACAACGCCATATGCCTCATTATAACGCTATACCAAATTCCTATAGAAATTTTCAGTATTTAGCCAAATTTTGGCACCTACACTTACCTTGGTGTTATAACGCCAACTCTCTGGAAATTTGTGTGAATAATTTTTCTACTAATCCAAATGATGTTTTAGATCAAATAAAGTTTATATTTCTAAACTTAAATTATATCTAATACATATTCTTGATGTTTTGAAATTTTATTTGTTCATTTTCTATTTTAAAATTCATTTTGAACATTTCAGCATTCTAGCGTTATAATGCTATATCTAGCGTTATAACGCTCTCTCAGTTCGATGTAGGATTTTGGCCAGAAATTACCATTTCGGACATCTAGCGTTATAACGCCAAGTATAGCGTTATAACGCTATATACTGTTTGGTTTGGATTTCCTTGCTCTTTTATACCCAAATTTAAATAGAACTAGATCTAATTAACCTAAGCAAGTCTTCATCTTGATCTTGATCTTCTAAACTAGCTCTTGTGTCATCCTTGATCATTTCTTGTGTTCTTTTGTTCTTTTGCTTAAATGCCCCTACAATTAATCTTAATACACAAGAAATGGTTAAATTCAATTTGATTTTGCAAATCAACAAACTTAAGAAAGTTTGAGCCAACAGTTAAACCAAAAAGCTCATTATTCAGCTCATCCTGAAGCACTATATAAATTGTATATTTAGTGATATAAGAACATATTATATCAAATCTATCAATGTTCACACCTACTAATATACCACCAGATGTTCCTATAGTTTCCTATAGTTGGAAGTGATACTCAATTGAAATTATCTGGCAAAAAAGAGGCTATGAATCTATTTGAGAAATCACCCCTTTTGGTTTCCTAAATGCATAAAATTTCTATTTTATTATCAGTCAAAATATCTCATAAATATCTTCTCTTTTCAGTTTTATTAATCTCTCTAATATTCCAATACATTATTTTCATTTAAAGGTAATGCACTAACTCCAACAATAATTCTCTCAAATATTTGTTTCTTATCTTTATCTTTTTTTTAAGAATTTCACCCCATGAGTTATTTTATACTGCATCTCTTCTAGAGCATTATGAAATTATTTTTTATTAGGGATATTAAGAACTGTTCATGCTCTATGCTCTTATATCTGCTATCAGACAAGTGCAAACCAAGACTTGCTAGCAAATTCACTACTTGATCATCAGAAAACTCTACAAAATGAAAAGAGTCAGAGATATGTTTGTTATCCATATCATGAAGCTCCTTTAGTGATTTAGCCTTCTGTATCACTGCTTTCTCTAAAGCAGAGTTCTCTGGGTTCAAGAGCTTCTGTCTAATGCTTTGTCTGGTCTCTGATGGCAGCTGAGTCAGAGGCTGCACATTCAATCCCTCTTTCACTTTCTGCACATTCAGTCTCCATGCACACTAAGACGAACTATCATTTGTAGATCATCCTCTGAGCCTTCTATGATAGCACTATCTCCCTCTCCATGCTCCCTTGAGTGCTCATCAGTGTCCACATGATCACCCTGGAACTGTGTCTGACCCTTGTCAGCACTGGTATGTTAGTTTGTAATAATCTAGAAGTCAATAATACGATAAATTATCATAAAGCTTTGTTCATGAATTGAGTGATTAATAAATTGTCATTTTGTTACCTTGAGTATTATTGAATTTATGAATCATTCATTTATCTGACTAGAGTCAGTAACTGGAATTGTGAAACTTCATAATATAGATGATATATATTCTTAAAAGTCTCTAACCAAGGTAATTAGTAGGAACACTAACTTATTGTTACAAGGTTATAATGTGGATTAAAAAATGGTTAAGTTTTACAGACCATAGACATTAGATATCGTTTTAATAACATGAATACATGTTACAAGAACATGGTATTTGACAGACCTCGAATGAAACATTAAACGGAATTGTGTATGTGTCAATAATGTTTTCATTCAATGTTAAGTTATAAAGTATGAGGTATTCATCTTTCCTACTAAGAGATGTGTATGTGTGATTGTTATCTAACGTTGTCGGTAAAATGCAGTCATAACGGTAGTTTTTTCGGTATATATAGCTCAGTTGAGGTAGTGATGGTTTACCGAAAGTACTATTGTCCCTCGTATCTCTATATGAGTTACAATATCATTGGGCTCCTTGATAGAGTATGATTATCTGCATGCAGTATAATTACAAGAGTAATTATATTTGATAAGTCTGCTGAAGATCGAGAAAAGATTAAGTTTGCAAGGATGACACACACCAACCTTGAAACTAATCTGATACTGTGAGACGAAAGAATTAACACGACTAAAATGTTTAATGGATCGTGGTATTGTACAGTACAACATCATCTATGTAATTGGATGGTCATAGTGCAGATGTCAGATGCCTTCTATGATTATAGAAGTTGAAATGGTTTTAATTCTATTTACCAACATAACACAGATCCTATTGTGTCACACCATATAGGAGCTAATCAGAGAATCTTAATGATTAATTATAAATAGGTTATAATTAATATTAAGATGGTTATAATTGACTATATGTGATATGATTAAATTATATATGTCATATAAGATGGCAAGCAAAAACAACGGTTAAATTTATAAACGTATATGATACGTTGCATAAAATCATACCGAAACCGAACCGATACCGAACCCTGAGAAATATAATTGTTGAGAACAATGATATGTTTATATTTATTTATATATATTTAATTTAGATTTTAAATATTAATTATGGTTTTGAATTTGAGATGAAAGTCATTATCAAATTAAAACCTCAATTAAAAAAATTAAAATCTTAATTAAAATAAATAAATAAAAGAAAATTCAAAAGCATGTCTGCAAGACTATATGCCACATAATTAGTGTCATGTACATGTCGGCAAATTTTGATATTTTTTTTTGTTTTGCCGACTTCATCAAGGGCAAATTGGTAAATTCACTTTTTCAACGGTATTTCTGTAATCTGACAGCCTCCTTATTTTCCTATAAATAGAGGGACATGGAGAGAGAGAAAATTACATCAAAATCGACTCGTATCTGTTAACTCAGGATAATATCGATAAATATACTTTCTCTCTTTCTCGTATACGGTTGTTTACGGGATTCGAAAAATAGTATTTTTGCGAAAGAAGCAGTATTTCATATTTGAATAACTGCGAGTCGCAAATATATTTTATTTAGTCCTTATCTCGATGAATATTATTTTTGCGGGATATCGCGATTTACGGTATTTCTGACAGAAGAAATAAACCGCTCTCTGGTCGTCTTGGTGGACATCTGATAGAGGTATCAGACATATGATACTCCAAGGAGAAGAGGTTCTCAGATTCGACCTTCCGAGTCTGCTGCGATCCAATTCGAATTTGGATCAAGGTATTAATGTTATATTAATCTATTTAATTTGTAAGTAGATTAGAGTTTTATAATTCAGTTATGGAGTAGATATGTATAAGGATTAAATCGGGTTTTGATGCCGAAGATAAACGAGAGGTGGACACCCTTGGTAGTTTATCTGACATACCTCGTTTAATCCTTGGCTTAAGTTAGAAGTAAAATTTTTGTTTTACGGTCTTTCCGCAGCTTAGACCAATTGACGGATTTTGAACTGTTCGTAACCCAACATGGTATCCCAGGGTCAAGTCACTGAATTAAGCAACACATTCTCTTTTTGTATTTCTTGAGTTGTATGAGCAATCATCTCCCTATCTTTAGAGCTTCCAAGGTCAAAATGTATCATGCCTGGTACCTGTATGACTTTTTTTTATCCTTGTTTGTAGCCATAGCTTCTAAATCAACTTGAGGATTAGTATCGAGACCATCTTCTTGTCTATGATGTTTAGGGTCATCTTCTGCCTCTCTCTCAGTCTTTGACCCTTCCTCAGAAAAGTCTCCCTTATCCTCCAACTCATTGTTTGAGCTATATTTCCCTTTCTCTTGTTGATTAGAGGGATTAGAGTTATATTTAAGACGGTTCCAAATCATTTTCCTCTTCACCACATATCTATTTAGATCAGAGGGTTTGTCATAATAAAACTTGACCAAGGACCAACATACATCATTTCTACCATTACAAAACATGATTTTTTCTGGCATTAGGAATGTCTTCATAGCGACACACACAAATACATATCTGAGCTTCTCACGAATATGATCTATCAAGGATTCTTTGATCTACTTGAAGTACCTTGCCTATTCCATCTATCAGGTGCTCAAGTTTTTTCTGACACTAGAGCTTACGAGGAAAATCAACAACAATAACTCATACAATTTTCAGACACCTTCTATTTTCAACTGAAGGATCCCAGGGGTAGTTTGAAAGTTCATTTGCTCCACATGAGCTACTTCTTTTCTGATCACTCGATTACGCCACCACCCCGGACCCTCGATCAATAACTTGTAATCTCCGAGCTCAGCAACTCGCCATGGAAATGTTGGAGCCTATTTTCGAAGGCTGTGCTCAACACGATCTCTGGTGAAATCTTGATTTGCTTGTATGATGACGCATTTCTTGAAACTCTCCTCATTTTGTTGAGATTGAACAATGTTTTTAAAAAAACACCACTCCTTTCATCTTGATCTCAGATTGATCAACGATGACCTCATGTATCTCCGTCCTTTCTTCACCTACTTCGTTCTGAGTTGGAACAACTGCTTGATCTTGAACAAGATCAACGATCTGTATTAGTTTCAGATTTGGAGCTTTCGCCTTCGATCTTCCTTTGCACTGCCATGATCGGTAGCCTAATCCACCACAATCAAAGCACACATGTGCATTTCTACAGTGTCTCACAAAAGTGGCCTTTCTCTCCACACCGGTAACGTTGAATCTGAGAAGAAGAGAGTGTTGGTTTTAGCTTTCTTTTCTTTAACAATATGACCAGGGCCGTTAACTACTTTCCCCTCTTTCATGATTTTTTGTGCACCTGGTGTGTCCTTACGGGGTTTAGTAACTAACACCTCTTTGTACGATTCACGATTCTGTTGGATCGATGTAATCAGATCATGATGAGATTGTCCTATCGACGAGATCAATTCTCTATTTGATTCTATTTTTTCCATCATCTGATGCAAAATAGAGATGAATGCTTGTAACTGGATCTCTTCAGATGGAGAGAAGGGCATGCCATTAATGCGACCGAATGAATCGTTATTTAATCCATTAGTGGAATCAAAGTGAGCGTACGAGGTCCAAATGCCCCTATTTCTCTCTCTTTCACTCATCAGGTCTTTTTCGAAAAAGCCGAAGTTTATTCTAACGCTCCTAACAACATACAAAATGGTCTTGACTTTTCTTCTGTTCATTCCCGCAGGCACAAAAAGGTCGGTGTTGCCATCTCCAGAAAGTATATTCGATAGTTCTCAAGGAAAGTTGATCCAATGTAGCCGGTCACACTAATAGGACATAGGACTGTCAACGCAACACCGTTTGCACGTTTTTACACGTCGTTGCGCTGTGACGTAACGTTAAACGCAAAGAATTTTTGTTGCGTTTGTTAAACGAAACGTAAGGCACAAACAGTTTTGGTAGCATTCAGTTAAACACAATGTAAACAGAAATGGTAATTTACGTTCAGAATTGTACGTCTAGAATAATTTTGAGTATAGAGTAGAAATATGAATATTTTGTAGAGACTTAAATACTTTTGTAGGTGGAGATAACTAAGAATGACTTTTGCATTCATATGCACATGAGAGAATCTATTATCTCTTCTTGATTGAATACAACATATAAGTATTATTTTATGATCCAAACCAACCACAATCATTTGTTCTTGTAAAAGTGACTCGATTTTACAAAATTTTATACTTTTGAAAAATTCTTACGCTCTTAAAACGTAACGCATAAAACGTAACGCACATGCAAGAAAATCTTCTATGTCCTACTAGATTCACAACACGGACGACCAGTAATAAGTGATTTACCGACTTTTTGTTCAATAACAATTTTTAGTTGCCTGCCTTCGAGTTCAACCGAAGCATAGTATAAGAAACAAAGAAACAAAAATTAGAAGATTTTTTTTTTCTGATAAAAAACAAATGAGGTTAATAAGTAAAAAAAAAGAATTCAATAATACAAAAGAAGAAAAATAAAGAAAATAAAAAGGTGGAAGACGCTACCTTTCGCCTCTCTGACCTCTTGTCGCCTCCGCCCGCTTCTAGGTTTCCTTTCTCTTTTGACTCTCTCTCCCTCCCTCTAGAAAGGATCTAGGGTTTCTCGGGGAGCCTGATCCAATATGGCGGTGCAAGCGGGCATGGGGATCGGGAGAATTATTCTGTTAATCTCAGCTGGTAAGCGAGTTCGATTTCTCCTTGTTTTGTTTCGTAACTTAAAAAGTTGTTATATTTTTTTCTCTCTTTGTAATTACTATCATTTGTTCGTGTGCTTTGAACCTTTAGGAGCCGCTGGTACAGTTGTGCTGAAGAACAATAAACTATCTGATCTCCTTGGTGAACTCCAGGTTCTATGCTTTGTTTTTGTGTTTAGTTTGGACGATTATGTTTCTTTCAATTGATATTTTTCTTTACTAAAATTGTTTTCTGTATAGGATTTGGCGAGGGGATTCGAAAAATCCAGAGAGAAGGGCGGGGCTGATGGTGATTCAGAATTAAATGAAGTTCTTGCTTCTCAGGTACTATTTGTTTTCTCAGAACAGATTTGTCATGGAATAAGTGGTCCTGTTAGTTATATACTTTATGGTTTTATGGTTTTCCAAGGTTTAAAAGTTGTGGAACAAATTTCAAAACTAGAATAAAATCAAAGAAACATTACCTTTTCTGTTATTTATTGCCTATGGACATTTTGCACACTGGGGGAGGATGAACTGTCTCCAGTGGGGTTTGTGTGTGTATTGTGTGGAAGTTAAGGAAAATAGTTCATTAATTTACACTTGTGCGGTAAAAACGGCAGTATGTTCATTTGATCCCACAGGCTGCATGTATTTCTGCCACTACCAGTTCATGTTTTTTTGAGCCATGATATTTTCCTAACTTTCAGGCTTTCAGCTATAACTTTACAAATTATCTTTCTATGTTCTTCTGTGGACTGTAGTGTTCGTTCAATTTTTCTCCTTAATATGGGTGTAGGTTGTTCCAAAGTTGTAGATTGAGACCAGGAATCTGCCAACTTATTGCATACATGTCACATAAATAACTGTAACTCTTCAAGAGATTGTAAGGAGTCAACAATAAGTTGGTTCAATAAACAACACCCCAGGTGACTCTTAGAGATGCCCTCTAAAAAACATGATCAAAGAGAAAGGTTTTTAGTATGGATACTGTACTGCATATCAAAAGCCAACCCCAAACACAAATATATTTCCTTGGTAGTGCATATAAAATTATTTATCTTTGAAGGTTCACCTAGAACTATTTACTAATTATTATACGAACTCAACAATAGATGCAATATTAGCATAAAAACAAGCAGCCAAAAGGGAAAATAGACATGAAAATGCTGGTCCAACAAATAGCAATGGCAACAACTATGAAAAGAACTACTAGACATGCCCTTAAGAAACCAGAATACAACAGATATACAGTTCCTTTATCATTATTGATACCACTCAGCAAATCAGACTCCAATTCTAACCCTATTTCCTTGGTAGTGCATGTGAAGTTGTTCTTTCTATAAAGATTACTGCATGAACCAATTCTTTTCCAATGATTTTACAAATAAACAAAGATGGAGTACTAGTATACAAATGACAGGTCAAAGGGTAAATATACAAGAAGAAAAGGCAGCTGTTGAATGTTTCTGGAAAGACAAACACCTTTTTTTTAGTGTTCAGATACATGGGAAGTAAGCCTTGATGGTAGAATCAAATCCTCCAGTAGAGCACAAATCAAATGAGTATTAAATCCTGTTAAAAAAACGTCATAAGTACACTACTGATATAAAGTAGCTTTTGCTTTGACTTCAATATTTTTTATGCTTAAAGTATCTTCTGTGTTTTATTAGATTCGCCGGTTGACTATGGAGGTACGCCAGATCACTTCTTCACGCTCTATTACTGTTCTAAATGGAGGTTCTGGTCAATCAGGTGCCACTTAATATTTATCTCATCTTAACTTGTTAATGTTCCTATGATTCTTTGTGATTTTAGTCTGTCATTTATAGAAACTTTGTTATTGTTTGAGTTTGTTTTCCTTAACCGAAGACTGAAAATATCCAGCTTTTGATCCACTGTTGTATCATTTGATAATATTGTTAGTTTTATGTGATATTTGCTGCAGGAATTTCAGGACTTATAGTGCCAGCTGCTACCGTGGGTGTTCTTGGTTATGGATACATGTGGTTGAAAGTATGCACTCTTTATATGTTATTTCCTTACAAAGGCAAATCATGTGATTCATGTCGCTGTCTTATATTGCATACAAGTAAAAGCTCAAACAATAGGGTTAAGGTGCTTCATTTCATGAGTTTAGGAATTCAAAATTTCTAGTTTATGGTAGTTTGGTACATATAGATGCATCATTTTTTTCCTAGGAAGGTTTGATTTATGCCCCTGCTGAACTTAAAAGAAAAAAGAAAAAAATCGGGCATTTCCTTCGACAAACCAAAATATTGGTCGTCTTGTAAACATGTAAACTGTGATATCTACGTATCATTGTTTAATTTCTTCAGAGTAGGGGGAGTAGGAGTAATGTTGACTCCTTTACATGCATTGGGATTGGGGAACATTTTTTCTTTATTTGAAAGAGAGGAGGGTGGTTGATGTTTTGGCTTCTTACAGGCATGCATTGCCCTTACTTATTTCCTTATGGAGGTATCACATTGATTTACCATCTTTTGCTTGTTTTTGTATTCTTAATGGATTCATTAGGGGCTTAAGTTCTCCGATTTGATGTATGTCACCAAGCGCAATATGGCCAATGCTGTTTCTGGCATGACCAAGCACCTTGAGCAAGTCTCTGCTGCTCTTGCGGTAAGTAATTTCACTTCTTACCAATGTTTGACATACACCAATACAATTTCATTTACTAAATCTTTAGTTTCTTTTTCTTTTTCATTTTTAGTCTGCCAAGCGTCATTTGACACAGCGCATTGAGAGATTGGATGATAAACTTGATGAGCAGAAGGAAATCTCGGGTATCATAAAAAAGGAGGTATGCTTGACTATTTTATATCTTACTTAATTTTTTTTATACTGGTAGGTTAATTTTGGCATTATTCTTCTTTTTGGTTTGTTGTAGGTTACTGATGCTCACTTGAAAATTGTGAACATTGGGACAGAAATAAACAGCATCAAACAGCTGGTTTGGGGCCTGGTAAGAAATGTTATCTTTTTTATTGGTTGATTTTACGTAATAATCTGACAAAAGAAGTTGAAAATGATGTGTTGGTTGATTCTTTTTTGATATTTTCAGGATGAGAAGATGAATTCAATGGAAGACAAACAGGTATGTTGATTTTTATTAATTGGTTGCTTGTATATTGGTCAGCATGCAAACCTTCAAAATAAGTTCAGTTACATTGGTTTTTTATATCCTAATGACAGAATTTCTCATGTGCTGGTGTAATGTACCTCTGCCAATTTATTGAGGGGAAAGGTGGCAAAATGCCAGAGTTCCTTCAGGTATCTCTTTTGAATTAAAAATTAGAATTAAGCAATATATTTTCTTGATGTATGGCACTGATTAGATAAGCCTGGATGAGATATGCTTTTGCTTTAATGTAAAAGTAGTCTGTACCATCTTGTCCAGTGGGAATGGACATACCAATGTTTTTCATTTTTGTCCAAATTATCTTTACTTAGAACTTATGCTGCATATTGTTATTTTAGGATGCCTCCAAACTGACAGGAAAGCGTTTTATTGGATGCGGAGAGAAGGATAGTGTCAAGGTACTACTCTTCATTTAGAATTTGTTCTTCCTTCTAATGTTATGTAGTATCAAAAGATCATTTACTGGTCCATCTTGCTAATTGTACATAACAATTGTACAGAACAATTGCTTCTTTTCCTTTTCTGATTTTTTTCGGATGTATTTTCATGAGCTCTTTGAACAAATTGATAGCTTCTTGTGGTTCTTAACAAATGGAAGGATATTTGGCATTCAGTTACTTTGAGAACCTTGACAAACAATGTAAAAGTTGGTCAAAGTGAAAATTTAAAATACCTTGCTGTGTTCTATATAAGATAAAAGCTAACGTAAAAAGGTGAAAACTGTTTTTTTTTTTCTGTTTGTAGAACTGAACTATTAGATTTAATTGTTTTGGAATGGTACCGAAGTCGTGATCTATCCTTTAATATGATGGTACAAGAAGTTAACAAAATAAAAAAGTTTGCTTTATGGGTTCCATTCCAGTTATACTGGCAGCAGTTTGATGTTTGATACTAAGTGAGGATTTGTCCAGTATAGGATGCATGTTTGTTCTTCATACAATTTTTTTTAATAGACAAAATAAAACTTTCTTATTTCTATTGTGTGATTGTGTATGCACGTGTATGCTTGCAGTTTATTATATGTATTATATTTTCAAGCTCTGTGCAATTTCATATTTATGAACCTTTTGGTAAAATTTTTGGTACATTGAAATTATCTAAGAGTAATTTTCCTTTATTGGATATATTCTTATCATTGGCCTTTTTCATCTATCTTCTTTTCTCACATTATCAGGGGCTGCAGCACTTGATAGAAGCTTTTGAATCAGGATCTATCGGCAATGGTGCTGACGACAAAGTCCCCAGGTATGTCAAGTTATACTAAAATACTTTATCATATATTGTTTCTGGATTTGGTGAGGTCTATAGATATTTCACCATCTACCACTGTCAAGTACTTGGTTGAATGTTTACTTCAGAAAGTTCTTTTTAGTTACAGTTCTTTTCTTGTGCAGGACTGCCACAGTAAAGATGCTATTGTAAATTTCCTTAATTGCTATACAACAATGTAAGCTTCTTTCATCAGTGGCCTGCGTAGTAGTAAAATTTGTTTGGTATTTGAATCAACGCTTTATTTAGGTTGTGATCCTGATCTTGGATCCTTGTGATAGCTGTGAAGGGATAATTTTTTTTTCCTTTTGCCACTTGTGAATAGTAAAAAAGAAGATAAACCCTGATGTGGGGGCCACTGCATTATGCAGATGAAACACATTGGGTTGCTATTGCATTTGGTTTTCTTTGTCATCCTACTGTTTTGATTGCTCTTAGATCTGTGTCTTATTCGACTTTGACGTTACAGATTGCTAATAATCTGCTGCTATAGCTTGATCAATAAAGAAAAAATAGACAATATTACGGGTTGAAGTTTTGTTTGTTTGGTTGCCTGTTGGGGTTTTTGAAAAAGAAAGCTTACCGTTCTTTTTTTCGTGCGCTCTGTTGGGAAACCTCTGGAAGAAAGATTCTTCTATTACTAACTGATCATGACATCTGGGTTTAATGCATACATTAAATTTTCCTTGAGAATTGAACCTGGTATATTTGTTCTTGTTTTAATTTCCAGTAGAAGTCATCTGAATAAATATTCAGCTACAGGTGTTTTGGGCCTGAAGAAACGGGAACACATCACGTAGCTTGCTCAAAGAATATTTTTATTTCAATATAGATAATTTTGTTGTATCTGAAGCGTTGTTTAAGCTAATTGTTTCGTTAATAGATATTTAATTTCCGTTAATCGTTAATCGTTCTTGTTAATTGTTTCGTTAATGTTGAACCTCTTCTCTCTCCGACACCTGGTAAGAGGGGAGTGAAATTAAGTGTGGCTGTCACAACGCAAGAATTATGGTGGGGACGTACCTTTCTTGATCAGGTTTGATTGCGTCAATAGGTGTATTGGAGATACTCATCTGAGATCTGCATCAAGTCATCATAAATGAGAAAGAAGAGACAAGGGATTTCTGTCACGAGCTTAAGGAGTGGGAGAATTTGAACTATTTAGTATGTGAAGCGAAAGAAAGTTTCACATAATACGAATTTTTTGTTCTCCTTCTTTTATTGACGCGGTATACAAATTTTCTTGGATTGAGATTATGTGTGTTAAGAGGAGAGAATTATGCTTCCTAAGCAAAAGAGGAAGGAGAAAGCGTTTAGGTTGGCCAGGAGGTTTGAGTAGAGCAAAGAGCTCTAGATGGTAGGTTCAATCACATGGCCATGGTTGAATTTTGATGTTAGACTTTGAGAAGAAAGTGAAAAGAGAAAGAAGAGAATAGATGGTAAAGCTGCTCTCCTCTTTTTCTCCGCAACATCACCACTACAATCAAATGATTCTAGTCACATGAAATTTGGTACA
This sequence comes from Eleocharis quinqueflora, assembly GCA_964058865.1. Classification (NCBI taxonomy): domain Eukaryota; kingdom Viridiplantae; phylum Streptophyta; class Magnoliopsida; order Poales; family Cyperaceae; genus Eleocharis; species Eleocharis quinqueflora. Next base: position 47,203 of record CAXKVX010001141.1, read on the forward strand.
AAACAACGAAATTTACGAAACAAAACAGTCCAATTTCGTTTAGTGGACGAAACTGTCGAAATTTGCATTATCCGTTTCGTTGTTCCAATGAACCAAATTTTTTTGGTTTCGACCGTTTCTTTCGGTACGAAACGAAATCATCGGACAGTCGAAACAGGTTGCGTTTGAAGCACTATATATATGGAATGTGAAGTGTTGACCTATCACTCCGGCCCAATTCGCACATCCCAATATCCCATAAAGACCCATACGAGAAATGCGTGGACTTAATAACTACTATACTGTTAGGGGTGCAAACACAATCCGCTTCAACCATTCGATCATTTGGTTGCGTGTCGAACGAAACGGTAACGGTTTGAAATTTTTTTCTTCTCACCAATAAAAAGATTGGCACAAATAAAAAATGTTTCGTATATATAACGAAATAATAAGTGAAATTGGATTGTTTCGTGATCGTTTCTTCCATGTAACATTCTACAGAGCTGTTATTATTTGTATTGTAGAGAACTAAGAGAAAGGAGTGCGAAGAAAATAAAGCGCTTGTCGATTAATACTCTAACCGACTCTGATTTCTCCACTGCTCTACGTCATCTCCCTCTCGCACGCTGAAATCAGATTTGATCTCTGATCTCTCCTCTATCTCTCTCTCTTTCTTTCATGCTTAAATCCATAGCTCTTAAGCTCTGTGTCTCTCTCGCATGTTGGCTGACATCGACATTGTACACTCATGGACGCCAGCCAGCCACAAACTCGTCATTTCTCCGTCGTAAATCTTAGTTTTTGTCTGTGTGGTTGTGCCTATATGCTTGTGAGGCTGACTGGGTCTTGCTCCAAATTTCCTAGTAAAGCTTTCAGCATAAAGAACAAGCTATGAATCAGGCAAGGACAACAGATATCGAGGTCTCGCCTAGCCACCAAGCACCAGGTAACAAATCAATCATGACTGTTGATGGATCCCGACTTATATATGATGGATTAAACTCATATCTTGTTTGACAATTTGCAAAATAAATCAGTACTAACCTGACACAATTGAATTTTTGTGAGATGCATGTTGACACATGTACATAATGGTGATGCAAAGGCTCAAACATGCATATACAAGTCAAGACCTACTCAAAGACATCAAGAGCAAGCAGATTAGGCAATTCCAGAGCCATGCGTTATCATAACACATGCTCAACCCGTCACAACGGGTTCAAGAGGAGAAGAGATGAAGCAGTGAAGATTTTCTAGAGGGATGCGTTGCTATAACGCATCAGAGACCCATCACAACGGGTTACTGCTCAAGATGGCCCAAATCAGTGGATGAAGCACATAAGGGCATTCTTGGAAATATGCCAACCCATTATAACGGGTCCTATAACCCGTTGTAGATTTTTGTAACGCATGAGGCCAAAATCAAGACTTCAAGACTTCAAGATGAGCTTAGCCTATATATATCTTGGGGATACAAACTTGAAAGATATCTGAAATCCTCCCCAAGCTTTCAAGCAATCAATTGAGCATCAGAAAGAGCACTAGAGCATTCTTCTAAAATTGTCTAACCTGAGAGACTTAGGATAGCTACAATCATCTAATTGCGACCTGAGAACATTCTTTCTTGCTAATTTCTAGCCTTTGGTAACATTTGTGTTGTCAAGTTGTGCATCCTTGTCCTTGATTGTGTAGTCAATCGGACCTTTTGCCTTGTAGAGTGGTGTAGCTCATTGCATAGGTTGTTTGATTATTGAGAAGAAACCAAAGATAGGTTCTGCAATTGTAAATAACACTTATTGTTTAGTGGAATCAGTCCTAGAAGGAAGTTTTGGTTCCGAGAGTCATGTGGATGTAGTCCTAGTTTATTTGTATGTCGAATCATGTTATATTGCGTGTTCTTGTATTCTCTTAATCTCTCTTGCTCTTTAATATCTCTCTTTACTATACTTGCACTTTATTATCTTGATTTGCTCAATTGCTATTAGTACTTGATTGCTGGAATTTTAGCTAGGTGATTAAGGTCTAAAAGCTTGAATTGTAATTGTTGTAAATGCTTCAGCACTAGCACTTGACCTTAGGACCCCCAAACATTCGAACAATATATTGTCCGATACTAACTTATATGAAAGATGAAGAGAAAAAAGAAAGAGAGAACAACAAAAAGAGTAAGAGAGAAAGAAATAAGGAAATAGGGAGTGATGATTTATGGGAGTGACAGATCCACGCACTGAAACAAATTGAAGGTATTTTTTAATTATTGTAGAATTCTTTCTTTCCTTTTTGGGTGGTAACGTTTCAAGAAAACCACACAAAGCATCACAACTTGCACGAAAAGTGGTAACCTTTCACTAAAATGTCAACAAGGAGCATAGATTACCACACTAGGTGCTCATGTTCGAGTATTTTATTCAAGGGTGGTAACCATTAAAGAAAATACCACAAAGCTTTTATAGAAGTGTTTCAGATGGATTACTTCATTTATGAGTGGTAACATTTAGGGAAAAATCAACAAAGCCTCATAGCATACTACGAGAAGTGTTTTTTCTCCGAGTACTTCAATTATGGGTATTTTCTTTAATGGTTATCTCCCATAAATGATGTACTCAAATAAGAAACACTTCTCGTAATAGTATAAGATGCTTTGTGGTATTTTCTCGATTGTTTATCGCCCATAAATGATGTACTCGGACATGAACCAGATAGAGTGTTATTCTGTGCTTCTTCGTGGTATTTTAGTCAATAGTTACCACCATTAAATGAAGTACTCGAAGAAGAAACACTTCTTGTAGTAGGTTATGAGGCTTCGTGGAGTTTTCTTGAGACGTTACCACCGTCACATCCGATTACTTCATTTATCGATGGTAACGTCTCAAGAAAACTCCACGAAGTCTCATAGCCTACTACGAAAAGTGTTTCTTCTTTGAGTACTTCATCTAATGGTGGTAACCATTGACTAAAATACCACAAAGAAGCATAAAATAACACTCAATCTGGTTCTTGATCGAGTACATCATTTATGGACGGTAAACAATCGAGAAAATAACACAAAACATCTTATCCTACTATGAGAAGTGTTTCTGGTCAGAGTACTTCAATTATGGGTGATAACCATTAGAGAAGACACCACAATGCATCTTACCATACTACGAGAAGTGTTTCAGATTCGATTATTCCATTTATGGGTGGTAAAGATTCAAGAAAACACCACAAAGCATCTTATTCTTCTATGAGAAGTGTTTCTGGTCAGAGTATTTCAATTATGAGTGGTCACCATTAGAGAAGACACCACAAATCATCTTATCCTACTTCGAGAAGTATTTTAGAACGAATACTTCGTTTATGGGCGGTAATGTTTCATGAAAACCATACAAACCATCATAGCCTACACATAGATTACCACTCAAGGTGCTTCTTATCCGAGTACTTCATTTATGAGTGATTCTGATCAGAATACTTCATTTATGAGTGGTAACCATTAAAGAAAACACCACAAAGCATATTTATTCTACTACGAGAATTGTTTCACATCCGATTACTTCATTTATCGGTGGTAACGTCTCAAGAAAACTCCACGAAACCTCATAGCCTACTACGAGAAGTGTTTCTTCCTCGAGTACTTCATTTAATGATGGTAACCATTGAATAAAATATCACAAAGAAGCATAGAATAACACTCTATTTGGTTCATGTCCGAGTACATCATTTATGGGTGGTAAACAATTGAGAAAACTCCACAAAGCATCATATCTTACTACGAGAAGAGTTTTTTTTTAGAGTACTTCATTTAAGTGTTGTAACCATTCACTAAAGCACCACGTAGAAGCATATAATACCACTTTTTGTGCTTGATGTTCGAGTACTTCATTTGTGGGTCGTAACCGTCACATAAAACACCACAAAGCATCGAGAAGTGTTTCTGATCCGATTATATCATTTATGGGTGGTACAGATGCAAGAAAACACCACAAAGCATATTATGCTTCTATGACTTCGTTTAACATCAGATACATCATTTATGGGTGCAAACCGTTGAAGAAAACACCATAAAACATCTTATGCTACAATGAGAAGTGTTTCTTATTAGAGTAATTCATATATGAGTGGTAACCTTTCAAGAAAATTTCACAAAGCATTATCTCTTATTACGAGAAAGATTTCTTCTCCGTGTACTTCATTTAAGTGTTGTAACCATTAACTAAAGCACCACGAAGAATCATAGAATACCACTTTATGTGCTTCATGTTCGAGTACTTCATTTATGGGTCGTAACCATCACAGAAAACACCACAAAGCATCGAGAAGTGTTTATGATCTGATTATATCATTTGTGGGTGGTAAAGATTCAATAAAACACCACAAAGCATCTTATCCTTCTATGAGAAGTGTTTATGGTCAGAGTACTTCAATTATGGGTGATAACCATTAGAGATGACACCACAATGCATCTTATGCTACTACGAGATGTGTTTCAGATCCGATTATTCCATTTATGGGTGGGAAAGATTCAAGAAAACACCACAAAGCATCATATCCTTCTACGAGAAGTGTTTCTGGTCAAAGTACAACAATTATGGGTAGTAACCATTAGAGAAGACACCACAAAGCATCTTATCCTACTTCAAGAAGTGTTTCAGATCGAATACTTCATTATGGGCGGTAACGTTTCATGAAAGCCCCACAAACCATCATAGCCTTCACATAAATTACCACTCTAGGTGCTTCTTGTCTGAGTACTTAATTTATGAGTGATTCTGATCGGAGTACTTCATTTACGGGTGGTAACCATTAAATAAAACACCGCAAAGCATATTATTCTACTACAAGAAGTGTTTCACATCTGATTACTTCATTTATGGGTGGTAACCAATCAAGAAAAAACCACAAAGCATATTATGCTTATATTAGAAGTGTTTCACATCAGAGTACATCATTTATGGGTGCTAACCATTAAAGAATACACCACAAAGCATCTTATCCTACTATGAGAAGTGTTTCTGATAAGAGTACTTCATTTATGAGTGGAAACCTTTCAAGAAAACTCCACAAAGCATCATATCTAACTACGAGAAGAGTTTCTTCTCCGTGTACTTCATTTAAGTGTTGTAACATTCACTAAAGCACCACGAAGAAGCATAGAATACCACTTTATGTGCTTCTTGTCGGAGTACTTAATTTCTGAGTGATTCTGATCAGAGTACTTCATTTATGGGTCGTAACCATCACAGAAAACACCATAAAGCATCTTATCCTTCTATGAGAAGTGTTCCACATCAGAGTACATCATTTATGGGTGCTAACCATTAAAGAAAACAACACAAAGCATCTTATCCTACTATGAGAAGTGTTTCTGGTGAGAGTACTACTTTTATGAGTGGTAACCTTTCAAGAAAACTCCGCAAAGCATCATATCTTACTACGAGAAGAGTTTCTTCTCCGTGTACTTCATTTAATTGTTGTAACATTCACTAAAGCACCACGAAGAAGCATAGAATACCACTTTATGTGCTTCTTGTCCGAGTACTTAATTTATGAGTGATTCTGATCAGAGTACTTCATTTATGGGTCATAACCATCACAGAAAACACCATAAAGCATCTTATCCTTCTATGAGAAGTGTTTCACATCAGAGTAAATCATTTATGGGTGCTAACCATTAAAGAAAACACCACAAAACATCTTATCCTACTATGAGAAGTGTTTCTGATCAGAATACTTCATTTATGAGTGATAACCTTTCAAGAAAACTCCGCAAAGCATCATATCTTACTACGAGAAGAGTTTCTTCTCCGTGTACTTCATTTAAGTGTTGTAACATTCACTAAAGCACCACGAAGAAACATAGAATACCACTTTATGTGCTTCTTATCCGAGTACTTAATTTATGAGTGATTTTGATCAGAGTACTTAATTTATGGGTCGTAACCATCACACAAAACACCACAAAGCATCGAGAAGTGTTTATGATCCGATTATATCTTTTATGGGTGGTAGAGATTAAAGAAAACAACACAAATCATCTTATCATTCTATTAGAAGTGTTATTGTTAGAGTACTTCAATTATGGGTGATAACCATTAGAGAATACACCACAACGCATCCTATCCTACTTCAAGAAGTGTTTCAGATCGAATACTTCATTTATGGGCGGTAACGTTTAATGAAAACCCCACAAAGCATCAGAGCCTTCTCATAAATTACCACTCTCGGTGCTTCTTGTCCGAGTACTTACTTTATGAGTTATTTTGATCAGAGTAATTCATTTATGGGTGGTAACCTTTAAAGAAAACACTACAAAGCATATTATTCTACTACGAGAAGTGTTTCACATCTGATTACTTCATTTATGGGCGGTACCAATCAAGAAAACACCACAAAGCATCTTATCCTACAATGAGAAATGTTTCTGATTAGAGTACTTCATTTATGAGTGGTAACCTTTCAAGAAAACTCCACAAAGCATCATAACTTACTACGAGAAGGGTTTCTTCTCCGTGTACTTCATTTAAGTGTTGTAACAATTCAATAAAGCACCACGAATAAGCATAGAATACCACTTTATGTTCTTCATGTTCGAGTACTTTATTTATGGGTTGCAACGTTTCAACAAAACTCCGCAAAGCCTCATAGCCTACTACGAGAAAAGTGTTTCTTCTTCGAGTACTTCTTTTAATGGTGGTAACCATTCACTAAAATACCAAGAAAAAACATAGAATACAACTCTATGTGTTTCATGTTCGAGTACATCATTTATGGGCGATAAAACAATCAAGAAAACACCACAAAGCATCTTATCATACTACGAGGAGTGTTTCTTATATGCGTACTTTATTTATGGATGGCAATAGATAAATAAAATACCACAAAGCATCTGATCCTACTACTATGAGAAGTGTTTCTGATCAAAGTACTTCAATTACGAGTGGTAACCTTTCGAGAAACTCCAGAAAGCATCATATCTTACTACGAGAAGAGTGTCTTCGCGAGTACTTCATTTAACTGTTAAAATCATTCACTAAAACACCACATAAGCATAGAATACTACTCTATGTGCCTCATGTCCGAGTACTTAATTTATTAGTGATTCTGATCAGAATACTTTATGAATGGAAACCATTAAAGAAAATACCACAAAGCATATTATCCTACTACGAGAAGTGTTTCACATCCGATTACTTCATTTATGGGTGATAACCAATGAAGAAAACAACACAAAGCTTATTATGCTTTTATGATAAGTGTTTCACATCAGAGTACATCATTTATGGGTGCTAAACAATAAAGAAAACACCACAAAGCATCTTATCCTACTATTAGAAGTGTTTCTGATCAGAATACTTCATTTATGAGTGGTAAAGATTCAAGAAAACACCACAAAACATCTTATCCTTAGAACGAGTTACTTCGTTTTTCGGTGGTAACATTTCAAGAAAACCACACAAAGTATCATAACCTACTACGGGAAGTGTTTCTTCTTCGAATACTTCAGTTAAGATTGTTAACCTTTCACTAAGACACCACGAAAGAGTGTAGATTATCACTCTAGGTGCTTCATGTCCGAGTACTTCATTTAAGGGTGGTTAGCATTAAAGAAAACACCATAAAGCATCTTATCTTATTAAAGTAGTGTTTCATATCAGATTACTTCATTTATGAGTTGTAACGTTTCAACAAAACTCCACAAAGCCTCATAGCCTACTACGAGAAGTGTTTCTTCTTCGAGTACTTTATTTAATGGTGGTAACCATTCACTAAAATATCAAGAAGAAGCATATAATACAACTCTATGTACTTCATGTTCGAGTACATCATTTATGGACAATAAAACAATCTAGGAAACACCACAAAGCATCTTATCCTACTACGAGGAGTGTTTCTTATATGAGTTTCATTTATGGGTGGCAATCGATAAATAAAATACCACAAAGCATCTAATCCAACTATGAGAAGTGTTTCTAATCAAAGTACTTCATTTTCGAGCGGTAACCTTTCGAGAAAACTCTAGAAAGCATCATATCTTACTACGAGAAGAGTTTCTTCGCGAGTACTTCATTTAACTGTTATAACCATTCACTAAAACACCATGAATAAGCATGGAATACTATTCTTGCTTCATGTCTGAGTACTTAATTTATGAGTGATTCTAATCAAAGTACTTCATTTATGGATGGTAACCATTAAAGAAAACACCACAAAGCATATTATCCTACTACGAGAAGCGTTTCACATCTGATTACTTCATTTATGGGTGGTAACCAATCAAGAAAACACCACAAAGCATATTATGCTTCTATGAGAAGTGTTTCACATCAGATTACATAATTTATGGGTGCTAACCATTAATGAAAACACCACAAAACATCTTATCCTACTATGAAAAGTGTTTCTGATCAGAATACTTCATTTATGAGTGATAACCTTTCAAGAAAACTCCACAAAGCATCATATCTTACTACGAGAAGAGTTTCTTTTCAGAGTACTTCCTTTAAGTGCTGTAACCATTCATTAAAGCACCACGAAGAAGCATAAAATACCACTTTATGTGCTTCATGTCCGATTACTTAATTTATGAGTGATTTTGGTCAGAGGACTTCATTTATGGGTTGTAACCATCACTGAAAACACTACAAAGCATCGAGAAGTGTTTCAGATCCGATTATATCATTTATGAGTGGTAAAGATTCAAGAAAACACCACAAAGCATATTATTCTTCTATGAGAAGTGTTTCTGGTCAGAGTACTTTAATTATGGGTGATAACTATTAGAGAAGACACCACAATGCATCTTATCCTACTATGAGAAGTATTTCAGATCCGATTATTTCATTTATGGGTGGTAAAGATTCAAGAAAACACCACAAATCATCAAGAGAAGTGTTTATGTTCAGAGTACTTCATTTATGAGTGGTAACATTTCAAGAAAACTCCACAAAGCATCATATCTTACTACGAGAAGGGTTTCTTCTCCGTGTACTTAATTTAAGTGTTGTAACCATTCACTAAAGCACCACGAGGAAGCATAGAATACCACTTTATGTGCATCATGTCCGAGTACTTCATTTATGGGTCGTAACCATCACAGAAAACACCACAAAGCATCGAGAAGTGTTCCTGATCCGATTATATCATTTATGGGTGGTAAAGATTCAAGAAAACACCACAAAACATCTTATCCTTCTATGAAAAGTGTTTCTAGTCAGAGTACTTCAATTATGGGTGATAACCATTAGAGATGACACCACAATGCACCTTATCCTACTACGAGATGTGTTTTAGATCCGATTATTTCATTTATGGGTGGAAAAGATTCAGGAAAAAACGACAAAGCATCATATCCTTCTATGAGAAGTGTTTCTGGTCAGAGTACAACAATTATGGGTGGTAACCATCAGAGAAGACACCATAAAGCATCTCATCCTACTTCAAGAAGTGTTTCAGATCAAATACTTCATTTATGGACGGTAACGTTTCATGAAAACCCTACAAACCATCATAGCCTTCACATAAATTACCACTCTAGGTGCTTCTTGTCCAAGTACTTAATTTATGAGTGATTCTGATCAGAGTACTTCATTTACGGGTGGTAACCATTAAAGAAAACACCACAAAGCATATTATCCTACTACGGGAAGTGTTTCACAATCGATTACTTAATTTATTGGTGGTAACTAATTAATAAAATACCACAAAACATATTATGCTTATATGAGAAATGTTTCACATCAGAGTACATCAATTATGGATGCAAAACAATAAAGAATACACCACAAAGTATCTTATCCTACTATGAGAAGTGTTTCTGATAAGAGTACTTCATTTATGAGTGAAAACCTTACAAGAAAACTCCACAAAGGCTCATATCTTACTACGAGAAGAATTTCTTCTCCGTGTACTTCATTTAAGTGTTGTAACATTCACTAAAGCACCACGAAGAAGCATAGAATACCACATTATATGCTTCATGTCCGAGTACTTAATTATTAGTTATTCTAATCGGACTACTTCATTTATGGGTCGTAACCATCATATAAAACTCCACAGAGTATCGAGAAGTGTTTCTGATGCAATTATATCATTCATGGGTGGTAAATATTGAAGAAAACATCACAAAACATCTTATCCTACTTTAAGAAGTGTTTCAGATCGAATACTTCATTTATGGGCGGTAACGTTTCATGAAAACCCCACAAACCATCATAGCCTTCACATAAATTACCACTCTAGGTGCTTCTTGTTCGAGTACTTAAATTATGAGTGATTCTGATCAGAGTACTTCATTTACGAGTGGTAACCATTAAAGAAAACACCGCAAAGCATATTATCCTACTACGAGAAGTGTTTCACATCTGATTACTTTATTTATGGGTGGTAACCAATCAAGAAAACACCACAAAGCATATTATGCTTCTATGAGAAGTGTTCACATCAGATACATCATTTCTGGGTGCAAACCATTGAAGAAAACACCACAAATCATCTTATCCTACTATGAGAAATGTTTCCGATTAGAGTACTTCATTTATGAGTGTTAACCTTTCAAGAAAACTCCCCAAAGCATCATATCTTACTACGAGAAGGGTTTCTTCTCCGTGTACATCATTTAAGTGTTGTAACAATTCACTAAAGCACCACGAAGAATCATAGATTACCACTCTATGTGCTTCATGTCCGAGTTCTTCATTTATGGGTCGTAACCATCACAGAAAACTCCACAAAGCATCATATCTTACTACGAGAAGAGTTTTTTTTTAGAGTACTTCATTTAAGTGTTGTGACCATTCACTAAAGCACCACGTAGAAGCAAAGAATACCACTTTTTGTGCTTGATGTTCGAGTACTTCATTTGTGGGTCGTAACCGTCACATAAAACACCACAAAGCATCGAGAAGTGTTTCTGATCCGATTATATCATTTATGGGTGGTACAGATGCAAGAAAACACCACAAAGCATATTATGCTTCTATGACTTCGTTTAACATCAGATACATCATTTATGGGTGCAAACCGTTGAAGAAAACACCATAAAACATCTTATCCTACAATGAGAAGTGTTTCTTATTAGAGTAATTCATATATGAGTGGTAACCTTCCAAGAAAATTTCACAAAGCATTATCTCTTACTACGAGAAAGATTTCTTCTCCGTGTACTTCATTTAAGTGTTGTAACCATTCACTAAAGCACCACGAAGAATCATAGAGATGACATTAGAGATGACACCACAATGCATCTTATCCTACTACGAGATGTGTTTCAGATACGATTATTCCATTTATGGGTGGGAAAGATTCAAGAAAACACCACAAAGCATCATATCCTTCTACGAGAAGTGTTTCTGGTCAGAGTACAACAATTATGGGTGGTAACCATTAGAGAAGACACCACAAAGCATCTTATCCTACTTCAAGAAGTGTTTCGGATCGAATACTTCATTATGGGCGGTAACGTTTCATGAAAACCCTACAAACCATCATATTCATCACATAAATTACCACTCTAGGTGCTTCTTGTCTGAGTACTTAATTTATGAGTGATTCTGATCAGAATACTTCATTTACGGGTGGTAGCCATTAAAGAAAACACCGCAAAGCATATTATCCTACTACGAGAAGTGTTTCACATCTGATTACTTCATTTATGGGTGGTAACCAATCAAGAAAATACCACAAAGCATATTATGCTTATATTAGAAGTGTTTCACATCAGAGTACATCATTTAAGGGTGCTAACCATTAAAGAATACACCACAAAGCATCTTATCCTACTATGAGAAGTGTTTCTGATAAGAGTAGTTCATTTATGGGTGGAAACCTTTCAAGAAAACTCCACAAAGCATCATATCTTACTACGAGAAGAGTTTCTTCTCCGTATACTTCATTTAAGTGTTGTAACATTCACTAAAGCACCACGAAGAATCATAGATTACCACTCTATGTGCTTCACGTCCGAGTTCTTCATTTATGGGTCGTAACCATCACATAAAACTCCACAAAGCATCAGATCTTACTACGAGAAGACTTTCTTTTTAGAGTACTTCATTTAAGTGTTGTAACCATTCACTAAAGCACGACGTAGAAGCATAGAATACCAATTTTTGTGCTTGATGTTCGAGTACTTCATTTGTGGGTCGTAACCGTCACATAAAACACCACAAAGCATCGAGAATTGTTTCTGATCCGATTATATCATTTATGGGTGGTACAGATTCAAGAAAACACCAAAAAGCATATTATGCTTCTATGTCTTCGTTTCACATCAGATACATCATTTATGGGTGCAAACCATTGAAGAAAACACCATAAAGAATCTTATCCTTCAATGAGAAGTGTTTCTTATTAGAGTAATTCATATATGAGTGGTAACCTTTCAAGAAAATTTCACAAAGCATTATCTCTTACTACGAGAAGGATTTCTTCTCCGTGTACTTCATTTAAGTGTTGTAACCATTAACTAAAGCACCACGAAGAATCATAGAATACCACTTTATGTGCTTCATGTTCGAGTACTTAATTTATGGGTCGTAACCATCACACAAAACACCACAAAGCATCGAGAAGTGTTTATGATCCGATTATATCTTTTATGGTTGGTAGAGATTAAAGAAAACAACACAAAGCATCTTATCATTCTATTAGAAGTGTTTATTGTTAGAGTACTTCAATTATGGGTGATAACCATTAGAGATGACACCACAATGCAACTTATGCTACTACGAGATGTGTTTCAGATCGAATACTTCATTATGGGCGGTAACGTTTCATGAAAGCCCCACAAACCATCATAGCCTTCACATAAATTACCACTCTAGGTGCTTCTTGTCTGAGTACTTAATTTATGAGTGATTCTGATCGGAGTACTTCATTTACGGGTGGTAACCATTAAAGAAAATACCGCAAAGCATATTATCCTACTACAAAAAGTGTTTCACATCTGATTACTTCATTTATGGGTGTTAACCAATCAAGAAAAAACCACAAAGCATATTATGCTTATATTAGAAGTGTTTCACATCAGAGTACATCATTTATGGGTGCTAACCATTAAAGAAATACACCACAAAGCATCTTATCCTACTATGAGAAGTGTTTCTGATAAGAGTACTTCATTTATGAGTGGAAACCTTTCAAGAAAACTCCACAAAGCATCATATCTAACTACGAGAAGAGTTTCTTCTCCGTGTACTTCATTTAAGTGTTGTAACATTCACTAAAGCACCACGAAGAATCATAGATTACCACTCTATGTGCTTCACGTCCGAGTTCTTCATTTATGGGTCGTAACCATCACAGAAAACTCCACAAAGCATCATATCTTACTACGTGAAGACTTTCTTTTTAGAGTACTTCATTTAAGTGTATGTAACAATTCAATAAAGCACCACAAATAAGCATAGAATACCACTTTATGTGCTTCATGTTCGAGTACTTTATTTATGGGTCGTAACCATCACAGAAAACACCACAATGCATCGAGAAGTGTTTTTGATCCGATTATATCATTTGTGGGTGGTAAAGATTCAAGAAAACACCACAAAGCATCTTATCCTTCTATGAGAAGTGTTTATGGTCAGAGTACTTCAATTATGGGTGATAACCATTAGAGATAACACCACAATGCATCTTATCCTACTACGAGATGTGTTACAGATCCGATTATTCCATTTATGGGTGGGAAAGATTCAAGAAAACACCACAAAACATCATATCCTTCTACGAGAAGTGTTTCTGGTCAGAGTACAACAATTATGGGTGGTAACCATTAGAGAAGACACCACAAAGCATCTTATCCTACTTCAAGAAGTGTTTCAGATCGAATACTTCATTATGGGCGGTAACGTTTCATGAAAACCCCACAAACCATCATATTCATCACAAAAATTACCACTCTAGGTGCTTCTTGTCTGAGTACTTAATTTATGAGTGATTCTGATCAGAGTACTTCATTTACGGGTGGTAGCCATTAAAGAAAACACCGCAAAGCATATTATCCTACTACGAGAAGTGTTTCACATCTGATTACTTCATTTATGGGTGGTAACCAATCAAGAAAATACCACAAAGCATATTATGCTTATATTAGAAGTGTTTCACATCAGAGTACATCATTTAAGGGTGCTAACCATTAAAGAATACACCACAAAGCATCTTATCCTACTATGAGAAGTGTTTCTGATAAGAGTAGTTCATTTATGGGTGGAAACCTTTCAAGAAAACTCCACAAAGCATCATATCTTACTACGAGAAGAGTTTCTTCTCCGTGTACTTCATTTAAGTGTTGTAACATTCACTAAAGCACCACGAAGAAGCATAGAATACCACTTTATGTGCTTCGTGTCCGAGTACTTAATTTATGAGTGATTTTGATCAGAGTACTTAATTTATGGGTCGTAACCATCACACAAAACACCACAAAGCATCGAGAAGTGTTTATGATCCGATTATATCTTTTATGGTTGGTAGAGATTAAAGAAAACAACACAAAGCATCTTATCATTCTATTAGAAGTGTTTATTGTTAGAGTACTTCAATTATGGGTGATAACCATTAGAGAATATACCACAACGCATCCTATCCTACTTCAAGAAGTGTTTCAGATCGAATACTTCATTTATGGGGGGTAACGTTTAATGAAAACCCCACAAAGCATCAGAGCCTTCTCATAAATTACCACTCTCGGTGCTTCTTGTCCGAGTACTTACTTTATGAGTGATTTTGATCAGAGTAATTCATTTATGGGTGGTAACCTTTAAAGAAAACACTACAAAGCATATTATTCTACTACGAGAAGTGTTTCACATCTGATTAATTCATTTATGGGTGGTAACCAATCAAGAAAACACCACAAAGCATCTTATCCTACAATGAGAAATGTTTCTGATTAGAGTACTTCATTTATGAGTGGTAACCTTTCAAGAAAACTCCACAAAGCATCATAACTTACTACGAGAAGGGTTTCTTCTCCGTGTACTTCATTTAAGTGTTGTAACAATTCAATAAAGCACCACGAATAAGCATAGAATACCACTTTATGTGCTTCATGTTCGAGTACTTTATTTATGGGTCGTAACCATCACAGAAAACACCACAATGCATCGAGAAGTGTTTCTGATCCGATTATATCATTTGTGGGTGGTAAAGATTCAAGAAAACACCACAAAGCATCTTATCCTTCTATGAGAAGTGTTTATGGTCAGAGTACTTCAATTATGAGTGATAACCATTAGAGATAACACCACAATGCATCTTATCCTACTACGAGATGTGTTTCAGATCCGATTATTCCATCTATGGGTGGGAAAGGTTCAAGAAAACACCACAAAGCATCATATCCTTCTACTAGAAGTGTTTCTGGTCAGAGTACAACAATTATGGGTGGTAACCATTAGAGAAGACACCACAAAGCATCTTATCCTACTTCAAGAAGTGTTTCAGATCGAATACTTCATTATGGGCGGTAACGTTTCATGAAAGCCCCACAAACCATCATAGCCTTCACATAAATTACCACTCTAGGTGCTTCTTGTCTGAGTACTTAATTTATGAGTGATTCTGATCGGAGTACTTCATTTACGGGTGGTAACCATTAAAGAAAACACCGCAAAGCATATTATCCTACTACAAAAAGTGTTTCACATCTGATTACTTCATTTATGGGTGTTAACCAATCAAGAAAAAACCACAAAGCATATTATGCTTATATTAGAAGTGTTTCACATCAGAGTACATCATTTATGGGTGCTAACCATTAAAGAAATACACCACAAAGCATCTTATCCTACTATGAGAAGTGTTTCTGATAAGAGTACTTCATTTATGAGTGGAAACCTTTCAAGAAAACTCCACAAAGCATCATATCTAACTACGAGAAGAGTTTCTTCTCCGTGTACTTCATTTAAGTGTTGTAACATTCACTAAAGCACCACGAAGAATCATAGATTACCACTCTATGTGCTTCACGTCCGAGTTCTTCATTTATGGGTCGTAACCATCACAGAAAACTCCACAAAGCATCATATCTTACTACGTGAAGACTTTCTTTTTAGAGTACTTCATTTAAGTGTATGTAACAATTCAATAAAGCACCACAAATAAGCATAGAATACCACTTTATGTGCTTCATGTTCGAGTACTTTATTTATGGGTCGTAACCATCACAGAAAACACCACAATGCATCGAGAAGTGTTTCTGATCCGATTATATCATTTGTGGGTGGTAAAGATTCAAGAAAACACCACAAAGCATCTTATCCTTCTATGAGAAGTGTTTATGGTCAGAGTACTTCAATTATGGGTGATAACCATTAGAGATAACACCACAATGCATCTTATCCTACTACGAGATGTGTTACAGATCCGATTATTCCATTTATGGGTGGGAAAGATTCAAGAAAACACCACAAAACATCATATCCTTCTACGAGAAGTGTTTCTGGTCAGAGTACAACAATTATGGGTGGTAACCATTAGAGAAGACACCACAAAGCATCTTATCCTACTTCAAGAAGTGTTTCAGATCGAATACTTCATTATGGGCGGTAACGTTTCATGAAAACCCCACAAACCATCATATTCATCACAAAAATTACCACTCTAGGTGCTTCTTGTCTGAGTACTTAATTTATGAGTGATTCTGATCAGAGTACTTCATTTACGGGTGGTAGCCATTAAAGAAAACACCGCAAAGCATATTATCCTACTACGAGAAGTGTTTCACATCTGATTACTTCATTTATGGGTGGTAACCAATCAAGAAAATACCACAAAGCATATTATGCTTATATTAGAAGTGTTTCACATCAGAGTACATCATTTAAGGGTGCTAACCATTAAAGAATACACCACAAAGCATCTTATCCTACTATGAGAAGTGTTTCTGATAAGAGTAGTTCATTTATGGGTGGAAACCTTTCAAGAAAACTCCACAAAGCATCATATCTTACTACGAGAAGAGTTTCTTCTCCGTGTACTTCATTTAAGTGTTGTAACATTCACTAAAGCACCACGAAGAAGCATAGAATACCACTTTATGTGCTTCGTGTCCGAGTACTTAATTTATGAGTGATTTTGATCAGAGTACTTAATTTATGGGTCGTAACCATCACACAAAACACCACAAAGCATCGAGAAGTGTTTATGATCCGATTATATCTTTTATGGTTGGTAGAGATTAAAGAAAACAACACAAAGCATCTTATCATTCTATTAGAAGTGTTTATTGTTAGAGTACTTCAATTATGGGTGATAACCATTAGAGAATACACCACAACGCATCCTATCCTACTTCAAGAAGTGTTTCAGATCGAATACTTCATTTATGGGGGGTAACGTTTAATGAAAACCCCACAAAGCATCAGAGCCTTCTCATAAATTACCACTCTCGGTGCTTCTTGTCCGAGTACTTACTTTATGAGTGATTTTGATCAGAGTAATTCATTTATGGGTGGTAACCTTTAAAGAAAACACTACAAAGCATATTATTCTACTACGAGAAGTGTTTCACATCTGATTAATTCATTTATGGGTGGTAACCAATCAAGAAAACACCACAAAGCATCTTATCCTACAATGAGAAATGTTTCTGATTAGAGTACTTCATTTATGAGTGGTAACCTTTCAAGAAAACTCCACAAAGCATCATAACTTACTACGAGAAGGGTTTCTTCTCCGTGTACTTCATTTAAGTGTTGTAACAATTCAATAAAGCACCACGAATAAGCATAGAATACCACTTTATGTGCTTCATGTTCGAGTACTTTATTTATGGGTCGTAACCATCACAGAAAACACCACAATGCATCGAGAAGTGTTTCTGATCCGATTATATCATTTGTGGGTGGTAAAGATTCAAGAAAACACCACAAAGCATCTTATCCTTCTATGAGAAGTGTTTATGGTCAGAGTACTTCAATTATGAGTGATAACCATTAGAGATAACACCACAATGCATCTTATCCTACTACGAGATGTGTTTCAGATCCGATTATTCCATCTATGGGTGGGAAAGGTTCAAGAAAACACCACAAAGCATCATATCCTTCTACTAGAAGTGTTTCTGGTCAGAGTACAACAATTATGGGTGGTAACCATGAGAGAAGACACCACAAAGCATCTTATCCTACTTCAAGAAGTGTTTCAGATCGAATACTTCATTATGGGCGGTAACGTTTCATGAAAGCCCCACAAACCATCATAGCCTTCACATAAATTACCACTCTAGGTGCTTCTTGTCTGAGTACTTAATTTATGAGTGATTCTGATCGGAGTACTTCATTTACGGGTGGTAACCATTAAAGAAAACACCGCAAAGCATATTATCCTACTACAAAAAGTGTTTCACATCTGATTACTTCATTTATGGGTGTTAACCAATCAAGAAAAAACCACAAAGCATATTATGCTTATATTAGAAGTGTTTCACATCAGAGTACATCATTTATGGGTGCTAACCATTAAAGAAATACACCACAAAGCATCTTATCCTACTATGAGAAGTGTTTCTGATAAGAGTACTTCATTTATGAGTGGAAACCTTTCAAGAAAACTCCACAAAGCATCATATCTAACTACGAGAAGAGTTTCTTCTCCGTGTACTTCATTTAAGTGTTGTAACATTCACTAAAGCACCACGAAGAATCATAGATTACCACTCTATGTGCTTCACGTCCGAGTTCTTCATTTATGGGTCGTAACCATCACAGAAAACTCCACAAAGCATCATATCTTACTACGTGAAGACTTTCTTTTTAGAGTACTTCATTTAAGTGCATGTAACAATTCAATAAAGCACCACAAATAAGCATAGAATACCACTTTATGTGCTTCATGTTCGATTACTTTATTTATGGGTCGTAACCATCACAGAAAACACCACAATGCATCGAGAAGTGTTTCTGATCCGATTATATCATTTGTGGGTGGTAAAGATTCAAGAAAACACCACAAAGCATCTTATCCTTCTATGAGAAGTGTTTATGGTCAGAGTACTTCAATTATGGGTGATAACCATTAGAGATAACACCACAATGCATCTTATCCTACTACGAGATGTGTTACAGATCCGATTATTCCATTTATGGGTGGGAAAGATTCAAGAAAACACCACAAAACATCATATCCTTCTACGAGAAGTGTTTCTGGTCAGAGTACAACAATTATGGGTGGTAACCATTAGAGAAGACACCACAAAGCATCTTATCCTACTTCAAGAA
The DNA here is from genome assembly GCA_964058865.1 of Eleocharis quinqueflora. Classification (NCBI taxonomy): domain Eukaryota; kingdom Viridiplantae; phylum Streptophyta; class Magnoliopsida; order Poales; family Cyperaceae; genus Eleocharis; species Eleocharis quinqueflora. The sequence goes on from CAXKVX010001141.1 coordinate 66,384, forward strand.
GTGTTTCAGATCGAATACTTCATTATGGGCGGTAACGTTTCATGAAAACCCTACAAACCATCATATTCATCACAAAAATTACCACTCTAGGTGCTTCTTGTCTGAGTACTTAATTTATGAGTGATTCTGATCAGAGTACTTCATTTACGGGTGGTAGCCATTAAAGAAAACACCGCAAAGCATATTATCCTACTACGAGAAGTGTTTCACATCTGATTACTTCATTTATGGGTGGTAACCAATCAAGAAAATACCACAAAGCATATTATGCTTATATTAGAAGTGTTTCACATCAGAGTACATCATTTAAGGGTGCTAACCATTAAAGAATACACCACAAAGCATCTTATCCTACTATGAGAAGTGTTTCTGATAAGAGTAGTTCATTTATGGGTGGAAACCTTTCAAGAAAACTCCACAAAGCATCATATCTTACTACGAGAAGAGTTTCTTCTCCGTGTACTTCATTTAAGTGTTGTAACATTCACTAAAGCACCACGAAGAAGCATAGAATACCACTTTATGTGCTTCGTGTCCGAGTACTTAATTTATGAGTGATTTTGATCAGAGTACTTAATTTATGGGTCGTAACCATCACACAAAACACCACAAAGCATCGAGAAGTGTTTATGATCCGATTATATCTTTTATGGTTGGTAGAGATTAAAGAAAACAACACAAAGCATCTTATCATTCTATTAGAAGTGTTTATTGTTAGAGTACTTCAATTATGGGTGATAACCATTAGAGAATACACCACAACGCATCCTATCCTACTTCAAGAAGTGTTTCAGATCGAATACTTCATTTATGGGGGGTAACGTTTAATGAAAACCCCACAAAGCATCAGAGCCTTCTCATAAATTACCACTCTCGGTGCTTCTTGTCCGAGTACTTACTTTATGAGTGATTTTGATCAGAGTAATTCATTTATGGGTGGTAACCTTTAAAGAAAACACTACAAAGCATATTATTCTACTACGAGAAGTGTTTCACATCTGATTAATTCATTTATGGGTGGTAACCAATCAAGAAAACACCACAAAGCATCTTATCCTACAATGAGAAATGTTTCTGATTAGAGTACTTCATTTATGAGTGGTAACCTTTCAAGAAAACTCCACAAAGCATCATAACTTACTACGAGAAGGGTTTCTTCTCCGTGTACTTCATTTAAGTGTTGTAACAATTCAATAAAGCACCACGAATAAGCATAGAATACCACTTTATGTGCTTCATGTTCGAGTACTTTATTTATGGGTCGTAACCATCACAGAAAACACCACAATGCATCGAGAAGTGTTTCTGATCCGATTATATCATTTGTGGGTGGTAAAGATTCAAGAAAACACCACAAAGCATCTTATCCTTCTATGAGAAGTGTTTATGGTCAGAGTACTTCAATTATGAGTGATAACCATTAGAGATAACACCACAATGCATCTTATCCTACTACGAGATGTGTTTCAGATCCGATTATTCCATCTATGGGTGGGAAAGGTTCAAGAAAACACCACAAAGCATCATATCCTTCTACTAGAAGTGTTTCTGGTCAGAGTACAACAATTATGGGTGGTAACCATTAGAGAAGACACCACAAAGCATCTTATCCTACTTCAAGAAGTGTTTCAGATCGAATACTTCATTATGGGCGGTAACGTTTCATGAAAGCCCCACAAACCATCATAGCCTTCACATAAATTACCACTCTAGGTGCTTCTTGTCTGAGTACTTAATTTATGAGTGATTCTGATCGGAGTACTTCATTTACGGGTGGTAACCATTAAAGAAAACACCGCAAAGCATATTATCCTACTACAAAAAGTGTTTCACATCTGATTACTTCATTTATGGGTGTTAACCAATCAAGAAAAAACCACAAAGCATATTATGCTTATATTAGAAGTGTTTCACATCAGAGTACATCATTTATGGGTGCTAACCATTAAAGAATACACCACAAAGCATCTTATCCTACTATGAGAAGTGTTTCTGATAAGAGTACTTCATTTATGAGTGGAAACCTTTCAAGAAAACTCCACAAAGCATCATATCTAACTACGAGAAGAGTTTCTTCTCCGTGTACTTCATTTAAGTGTTGTAACATTCACTAAAGCACCACGAAGAATCATAGATTACCACTCTATGTGCTTCACGTCCGAGTTCTTCATTTATGGGTCGTAACCATCACAGAAAACTCCACAAAGCATCATATCTTACTACGTGAAGACTTTCTTTTTAGAGTACTTCATTTAAGTGCATGTAACAATTCAATAAAGCACCACAAATAAGCATAGAATACCACTTTATGTGCTTCATGTTCGATTACTTTATTTATGGGTCGTAACCATCACAGAAAACACCACAATGCATCGAGAAGTGTTTCTGATCCGATTATATCATTTGTGGGTGGTAAAGATTCAAGAAAACACCACAAAGCATCTTATCCTTCTATGAGAAGTGTTTATGGTCAGAGTACTTCAATTATGGGTGATAACCATTAGAGATAACACCACAATGCATCTTATCCTACTACGAGATGTGTTACAGATCCGATTATTCCATTTATGGGTGGGAAAGATTCAAGAAAACACCACAAAACATCATATCCTTCTACGAGAAGTGTTTCTGGTCAGAGTACAACAATTATGGGTGGTAACCATTAGAGAAGACACCACAAAGCATCTTATCCTACTTCAAGAAGTGTTTCAGATCGAATACTTCATTATGGGCGGTAACGTTTCATGAAAACCCCACAAACCATCATATTCATCACAAAAATTACCACTCTAGGTGCTTCTTGTCTGAGTACTTAATTTATGAGTGATTCTGATCAGAGTACTTCATTTACGGGTGGTAGCCATTAAAGAAAACACCGCAAAGCATATTATCCTACTACGAGAAGTGTTTCACATCTGATTACTTCATTTATGGGTGGTAACCAATCAAGAAAATACCACAAAGCATATTATGCTTATATTAGAAGTGTTTCACATCAGAGTACATCATTTAAGGGTGCTAACCATTAAAGAATACACCACAAAGCATCTTATCCTACTATGAGAAGTGTTTCTGATAAGAGTAGTTCATTTATGGGTGGAAACCTTTCAAGAAAACTCCACAAAGCATCATATCTTACTACGAGAAGAGTTTCTTCTCCGTGTACTTCATTTAAGTGTTGTAACATTCACTAAAGCACCACGAAGAAGCATAGAATACCACTTTATGTGCTTCGTGTCCGAGTACTTAATTTATGAGTGATTTTGATCAGAGTACTTAATTTATGGGTCGTAACCATCACACAAAACACCACAAAGCATCGAGAAGTGTTTATGATCCGATTATATCTTTTATGGTTGGTAGAGATTAAAGAAAACAACACAAAGCATCTTATCATTCTATTAGAAGTGTTTATTGTTAGAGTACTTCAATTATGGGTGATAACCATTAGAGAATACACCACAACGCATCCTATCCTACTTCAAGAAGTGTTTCAGATCGAATACTTCATTTATGGGGGGTAACGTTTAATGAAAACCCCACAAAGCATCAGAGCCTTCTCATAAATTACCACTCTCGGTGCTTCTTGTCCGAGTACTTACTTTATGAGTGATTTTGATCAGAGTAATTCATTTATGGGTGGTAACCTTTAAAGAAAACACTACAAAGCATATTATTCTACTACGAGAAGTGTTTCACATCTGATTAATTCATTTATGGGTGGTAACCAATCAAGAAAACACCACAAAGCATCTTATCCTACAATGAGAAATGTTTCTGATTAGAGTACTTCATTTATGAGTGGTAACCTTTCAAGAAAACTCCACAAAGCATCATAACTTACTACGAGAAGGGTTTCTTCTCCGTGTACTTCATTTAAGTGTTGTAACAATTCAATAAAGCACCACGAATAAGCATAGAATACCACTTTATGTGCTTCATGTTCGAGTACTTTATTTATGGGTCGTAACCATCACAGAAAACACCACAATGCATCGAGAAGTGTTTCTGATCCGATTATATCATTTGTGGGTGGTAAAGATTCAAGAAAACACCACAAAGCATCTTATCCTTCTATGAGAAGTGTTTATGGTCAGAGTACTTCAATTATGAGTGATAACCATTAGAGATAACACCACAATGCATCTTATCCTACTACGAGATGTGTTTCAGATCCGATTATTCCATCTATGGGTGGGAAAGGTTCAAGAAAACACCACAAAGCATCATATCCTTCTACTAGAAGTGTTTCTGGTCAGAGTACAACAATTATGGGTGGTAACCATGAGAGAAGACACCACAAAGCATCTTATCCTACTTCAAGAAGTGTTTCAGATCGAATACTTCATTATGGGCGGTAACGTTTCATGAAAGCCCCACAAACCATCATAGCCTTCACATAAATTACCACTCTAGGTGCTTCTTGTCTGAGTACTTAATTTATGAGTGATTCTGATCGGAGTACTTCATTTACGGGTGGTAACCATTAAAGAAAACACCGCAAAGCATATTATCCTACTACAAAAAGTGTTTCACATCTGATTACTTCATTTATGGGTGTTAACCAATCAAGAAAAAACCACAAAGCATATTATGCTTATATTAGAAGTGTTTCACATCAGAGTACATCATTTATGGGTGCTAACCATTAAAGAATACACCACAAAGCATCTTATCCTACTATGAGAAGTGTTTCTGATAAGAGTACTTCATTTATGAGTGGAAACCTTTCAAGAAAACTCCACAAAGCATCATATCTAACTACGAGAAGAGTTTCTTCTCCGTGTACTTCATTTAAGTGTTGTAACATTCACTAAAGCACCACGAAGAATCATAGATTACCACTCTATGTGCTTCACGTCCGAGTTCTTCATTTATGGGTCGTAACCATCACAGAAAACTCCACAAAGCATCATATCTTACTACGTGAAGACTTTCTTTTTAGAGTACTTCATTTAAGTGCATGTAACAATTCAATAAAGCACCACAAATAAGCATAGAATACCACTTTATGTGCTTCATGTTCGATTACTTTATTTATGGGTCGTAACCATCACAGAAAACACCACAATGCATCGAGAAGTGTTTCTGATCCGATTATATCATTTGTGGGTGGTAAAGATTCAAGAAAACACCACAAAGCATCTTATCCTTCTATGAGAAGTGTTTATGGTCAGAGTACTTCAATTATGGGTGATAACCATTAGAGATAACACCACAATGCATCTTATCCTACTACGAGATGTGTTACAGATCCGATTATTCCATTTATGGGTGGGAAAGATTCAAGAAAACACCACAAAACATCATATCCTTCTACGAGAAGTGTTTCTGGTCAGAGTACAACAATTATGGGTGGTAACCATTAGAGAAGACACCACAAAGCATCTTATCCTACTTCAAGAAGTGTTTCAGATCGAATACTTCATTATGGGCGGTAACGTTTCATGAAAACCCCACAAACCATCATATTCATCACAAAAATTACCACTCTAGGTGCTTCTTGTCTGAGTACTTAATTTATGAGTGATTCTGATCAGAGTACTTCATTTACGGGTGGTAGCCATTAAAGAAAACACCGCAAAGCATATTATCCTACTACGAGAAGTGTTTCACATCTGATTACTTCATTTATGGGTGGTAACCAATCAAGAAAATACCACAAAGCATATTATGCTTATATTAGAAGTGTTTCACATCAGAGTACATCATTTAAGGGTGCTAACCATTAAAGAATACACCACAAAGCATCTTATCCTACTATGAGAAGTGTTTCTGATAAGAGTAGTTCATTTATGGGTGGAAACCTTTCAAGAAAACTCCACAAAGCATCATATCTTACTACGAGAAGAGTTTCTTCTCCGTGTACTTCATTTAAGTGTTGTAACATTCACTAAAGCACCACGAAGAAGCATAGAATACCACTTTATGTGCTTCGTGTCCGAGTACTTAATTTATGAGTGATTTTGATCAGAGTACTTAATTTATGGGTCGTAACCATCACACAAAACACCACAAAGCATCGAGAAGTGTTTATGATCCGATTATATCTTTTATGGTTGGTAGAGATTAAAGAAAACAACACAAAGCATCTTATCATTCTATTAGAAGTGTTTATTGTTAGAGTACTTCAATTATGGGTGATAACCATTAGAGAATACACCACAACGCATCCTATCCTACTTCAAGAAGTGTTTCAGATCGAATACTTCATTTATGGGGGGTAACGTTTAATGAAAACCCCACAAAGCATCAGAGCCTTCTCATAAATTACCACTCTCGGTGCTTCTTGTCCGAGTACTTACTTTATGAGTGATTTTGATCAGAGTAATTCATTTATGGGTGGTAACCTTTAAAGAAAACACTACAAAGCATATTATTCTACTACGAGAAGTGTTTCACATCTGATTAATTCATTTATGGGTGGTAACCAATCAAGAAAACACCACAAAGCATCTTATCCTACAATGAGAAATGTTTCTGATTAGAGTACTTCATTTATGAGTGGTAACCTTTCAAGAAAACTCCACAAAGCATCATAACTTACTACGAGAAGGGTTTCTTCTCCGTGTACTTCATTTAAGTGTTGTAACAATTCAATAAAGCACCACGAATAAGCATAGAATACCACTTTATGTGCTTCATGTTCGAGTACTTTATTTATGGGTCGTAACCATCACAGAAAACACCACAATGCATCGAGAAGTGTTTCTGATCCGATTATATCATTTGTGGGTGGTAAAGATTCAAGAAAACACCACAAAGCATCTTATCCTTCTATGAGAAGTGTTTATGGTCAGAGTACTTCAATTATGAGTGATAACCATTAGAGATAACACCACAATGCATCTTATCCTACTACGAGATGTGTTTCAGATCCGATTATTCCATCTATGGGTGGGAAAGGTTCAAGAAAACACCACAAAGCATCATATCCTTCTACTAGAAGTGTTTCTGGTCAGAGTACAACAATTATGGGTGGTAACCATTAGAGAAGACACCACAAAGCATCTTATCCTACTTCAAGAAGTGTTTCAGATCGAATACTTCATTATGGGCGGTAACGTTTCATGAAAGCCCCACAAACCATCATAGCCTTCACATAAATTACCACTCTAGGTGCTTCTTGTCTGAGTACTTAATTTATGAGTGATTCTGATCGGAGTACTTCATTTACGGGTGGTAACCATTAAAGAAAACACCGCAAAGCATATTATCCTACTACAAAAAGTGTTTCACATCTGATTACTTCATTTATGGGTGTTAACCAATCAAGAAAAAACCACAAAGCATATTATGCTTATATTAGAAGTGTTTCACATCAGAGTACATCATTTATGGGTGCTAACCATTAAAGAAATACACCACAAAGCATCTTATCCTACTATGAGAAGTGTTTCTGATAAGAGTACTTCATTTATGAGTGGAAACCTTTCAAGAAAACTCCACAAAGCATCATATCTAACTACGAGAAGAGTTTCTTCTCCGTGTACTTCATTTAAGTGTTGTAACATTCACTAAAGCACCACGAAGAATCATAGATTACCACTCTATGTGCTTCACGTCCGAGTTCTTCATTTATGGGTCGTAACCATCACAGAAAACTCCACAAAGCATCATATCTTACTACGTGAAGACTTTCTTTTTAGAGTACTTCATTTAAGTGCATGTAACAATTCAATAAAGCACCACAAATAAGCATAGAATACCACTTTATGTGCTTCATGTTCGATTACTTTATTTATGGGTCGTAACCATCACAGAAAACACCACAATGCATCGAGAAGTGTTTCTGATCCGATTATATCATTTGTGGGTGGTAAAGATTCAAGAAAACACCACAAAGCATCTTATCCTTCTATGAGAAGTGTTTATGGTCAGAGTACTTCAATTATGGGTGATAACCATTAGAGATAACACCACAATGCATCTTATCCTACTACGAGATGTGTTACAGATCCGATTATTCCATTTATGGGTGGGAAAGATTCAAGAAAACACCACAAAACATCATATCCTTCTACGAGAAGTGTTTCTGGTCAGAGTACAACAATTATGGGTGGTAACCATTAGAGAAGACACCACAAAGCATCTTATCCTACTTCAAGAAGTGTTTCAGATCGAATACTTCATTATGGGCGGTAACGTTTCATGAAAGCCCCACAAACCATCATAGCCTTCACATAAATTACCACTCTAGGTGCTTCTTGTCTGAGTACTTAATTTATGAGTGATTCTGATCAGAGTACTTCATTTACGGGTGGTAGCCATTAAAGAAAACACCGCAAAGCATATTATCCTACTACGAGAAGTGTTTCACATCTGATTACTTCATTTATGGGTGGTAACCAATCAAGAAAATACCACAAAGCATATTATGCTTATATTAGAAGTGTTTCACATCAGAGTACATCATTTAAGGGTGCTAACCATTAAAGAATACACCACAAAGCATCTTATCCTACTATGAGAAGTGTTTCTGATAAGAGTAGTTCATTTATGGGTGGAAACCTTTCAAGAAAACTCCACAAAGCATCATATCTTACTACGAGAAGAGTTTCTTCTCCGTGTACTTCATTTAAGTGTTGTAACATTCACTAAAGCACCACGAAGAAGCATAGAATACCACTTTATGTGCTTCGTGTCCGAGTACTTAATTTATGAGTGATTTTGATCAGAGTACTTAATTTATGGGTCGTAACCATCACACAAAACACCACAAAGCATCGAGAAGTGTTTATGATCCGATTATATCTTTTATGGTTGGTAGAGATTAAAGAAAACAACACAAAGCATCTTATCATTCTATTAGAAGTGTTTATTGTTAGAGTACTTCAATTATGGGTGATAACCATTAGAGAATACACCACAACGCATCCTATCCTACTTCAAGAAGTGTTTCAGATCGAATACTTCATTTATGGGGGGTAACGTTTAATGAAAACCCCACAAAGCATCAGAGCCTTCTCATAAATTACCACTCTCGGTGCTTCTTGTCCGAGTACTTACTTTATGAGTGATTTTGATCAGAGTAATTCATTTATGGGTGGTAACCTTTAAAGAAAACACTACAAAGCATATTATTCTACTACGAGAAGTGTTTCACATCTGATTAATTCATTTATGGGTGGTAACCAATCAAGAAAACACCACAAAGCATCTTATCCTACAATGAGAAATGTTTCTGATTAGAGTACTTCATTTATGAGTGGTAACCTTTCAAGAAAACTCCACAAAGCATCATAACTTACTACGAGAAGGGTTTCTTCTCCGTGTACTTCATTTAAGTGTTGTAACAATTCAATAAAGCACCACGAATAAGCATAGAATACCACTTTATGTGCTTCATGTTCGAGTACTTTATTTATGGGTCGTAACCATCACAGAAAACACCACAATGCATCGAGAAGTGTTTCTGATCCGATTATATCATTTGTGGGTGGTAAAGATTCAAGAAAACACCACAAAGCATCTTATCCTTCTATGAGAAGTGTTTATGGTCAGAGTACTTCAATTATGAGTGATAACCATTAGAGATAACACCACAATGCATCTTATCCTACTACGAGATGTGTTTCAGATCCGATTATTCCATCTATGGGTGGGAAAGGTTCAAGAAAACACCACAAAGCATCATATCCTTCTACTAGAAGTGTTTCTGGTCAGAGTACAACAATTATGGGTGGTAACCATTAGAGAAGACACCACAAAGCATCTTATCCTACTTCAAGAAGTGTTTCAGATCGAATACTTCATTATGGGCGGTAACGTTTCATGAAAGCCCCACAAACCATCATAGCCTTCACATAAATTACCACTCTAGGTGCTTCTTGTCTGAGTACTTAATTTATGAGTGATTCTGATCGGAGTACTTCATTTACGGGTGGTAACCATTAAAGAAAACACCGCAAAGCATATTATCCTACTACAAAAAGTGTTTCACATCTGATTACTTCATTTATGGGTGTTAACCAATCAAGAAAAAACCACAAAGCATATTATGCTTATATTAGAAGTGTTTCACATCAGAGTACATCATTTATGGGTGCTAACCATTAAAGAAATACACCACAAAGCATCTTATCCTACTATGAGAAGTGTTTCTGATAAGAGTACTTCATTTATGAGTGGAAACCTTTCAAGAAAACTCCACAAAGCATCATATCTAACTACGAGAAGAGTTTCTTCTCCGTGTACTTCATTTAAGTGTTGTAACATTCACTAAAGCACCACGAAGAATCATAGATTACCACTCGATGTGCTTCACGTCCGAGTTCTTCATTTATGGGTCGTAACCATCACAGAAAACTCCACAAAGCATCATATCTTACTACGTGAAGACTTTCTTTTTAGAGTACTTCATTTAAGTGCATGTAACAATTCAATAAAGCACCACAAATAAGCATAGAATACCACTTTATGTGCTTCATGTTCGATTACTTTATTTATGGGTCGTAACCATCACAGAAAACACCACAATGCATCGAGAAGTGTTTCTGATCCGATTATATCATTTGTGGGTGGTAAAGATTCAAGAAAACACCACAAAGCATCTTATCCTTCTATGAGAAGTGTTTATGGTCAGAGTACTTCAATTATGGGTGATAACCATTAGAGATAACACCACAATGCATCTTATCCTACTACGAGATGTGTTACAGATCCGATTATTCCATTTATGGGTGGGAAAGATTCAAGAAAACACCACAAAACATCATATCCTTCTACGAGAAGTGTTTCTGGTCAGAGTACAACAATTATGGGTGGTAACCATTAGAGAAGACACCACAAAGCATCTTATCCTACTTCAAGAAGTGTTTCAGATCGAATACTTCATTATGGGCGGTAACGTTTCATGAAAACCCTACAAACCATCATATTCATCACAAAAATTACCACTCTAGGTGCTTCTTGTCTGAGTACTTAATTTATGAGTGATTCTGATCAGAGTACTTCATTTACGGGTGGTAGCCATTAAAGAAAACACCGCAAAGCATATTATCCTACTACGAGAAGTGTTTCACATCTGATTACTTCATTTATGGGTGGTAACCAATCAAGAAAATACCACAAAGCATATTATGCTTATATTAGAAGTGTTTCACATCAGAGTACATCATTTAAGGGTGCTAACCATTAAAGAATACACCACAAAGCATCTTATCCTACTATGAGAAGTGTTTCTGATAAGAGTAGTTCATTTATGGGTGGAAACCTTTCAAGAAAACTCCACAAAGCATCATATCTTACTACGAGAAGAGTTTCTTCTCCGTGTACTTCATTTAAGTGTTGTAACATTCACTAAAGCACCACGAAGAAGCATAGAATACCACTTTATGTGCTTCGTGTCCGAGTACTTAATTTATGAGTGATTTTGATCAGAGTACTTAATTTATGGGTCGTAACCATCACACAAAACACCACAAAGCATCGAGAAGTGTTTATGATCCGATTATATCTTTTATGGTTGGTAGAGATTAAAGAAAACAACACAAAGCATCTTATCATTCTATTAGAAGTGTTTATTGTTAGAGTACTTCAATTATGGGTGATAACCATTAGAGAATACACCACAACGCATCCTATCCTACTTCAAGAAGTGTTTCAGATCGAATACTTCATTTATGGGGGGTAACGTTTAATGAAAACCCCACAAAGCATCAGAGCCTTCTCATAAATTACCACTCTCGGTGCTTCTTGTCCGAGTACTTACTTTATGAGTGATTTTGATCAGAGTAATTCATTTATGGGTGGTAACCTTTAAAGAAAACACTACAAAGCATATTATTCTACTACGAGAAGTGTTTCACATCTGATTAATTCATTTATGGGTGGTAACCAATCAAGAAAACACCACAAAGCATCTTATCCTACAATGAGAAATGTTTCTGATTAGAGTACTTCATTTATGAGTGGTAACCTTTCAAGAAAACTCCACAAAGCATCATAACTTACTACGAGAAGGGTTTCTTCTCCGTGTACTTCATTTAAGTGTTGTAACAATTCAATAAAGCACCACGAATAAGCATAGAATACCACTTTATGTGCTTCATGTTCGAGTACTTTATTTATGGGTCGTAACCATCACAGAAAACACCACAATGCATCGAGAAGTGTTTCTGATCCGATTATATCATTTGTGGGTGGTAAAGATTCAAGAAAACACCACAAAGCATCTTATCCTTCTATGAGAAGTGTTTATGGTCAGAGTACTTCAATTATGAGTGATAACCATTAGAGATAACACCACAATGCATCTTATCCTACTACGAGATGTGTTTCAGATCCGATTATTCCATCTATGGGTGGGAAAGGTTCAAGAAAACACCACAAAGCATCATATCCTTCTACTAGAAGTGTTTCTGGTCAGAGTACAACAATTATGGGTGGTAACCATGAGAGAAGACACCACAAAGCATCTTATCCTACTTCAAGAAGTGTTTCAGATCGAATACTTCATTATGGGCGGTAACGTTTCATGAAAGCCCCACAAACCATCATAGCCTTCACATAAATTACCACTCTAGGTGCTTCTTGTCTGAGTACTTAATTTATGAGTGATTCTGATCGGAGTACTTCATTTACGGGTGGTAACCATTAAAGAAAACACCGCAAAGCATATTATCCTACTACAAAAAGTGTTTCACATCTGATTACTTCATTTATTGGTGTTAACCAATCAAGAAAAAACCACAAAGCATATTATGCTTATATTAGAAGTGTTTCACATCAGAGTACATCATTTATGGGTGCTAACCATTAAAGAAATACACCACAAAGCATCTTATCCTACTATGAGAAGTGTTTCTGATAAGAGTACTTCATTTATGAGTGGAAACCTTTCAAGAAAACTCCACAAAGCATCATATCTAACTACGAGAAGAGTTTCTTCTCCGTGTACTTCATTTAAGTGTTGTAACATTCACTAAAGCACCACGAAGAATCATAGATTACCACTCTATGTGCTTCACGTCCGAGTTCTTCATTTATGGGTCGTAACCATCACAGAAAACTCCACAAAGCATCATATCTTACTACGTGAAGACTTTCTTTTTAGAGTACTTCATTTAAGTGTATGTAACAATTCAATAAAGCACCACAAATAAGCATAGAATACCACTTTATGTGCTTCATGTTCGAGTACTTTATTTATGGGTCGTAACCATCACAGAAAACACCACAATGCATCGAGAAGTGTTTCTGATCCGATTATATCATTTGTGGGTGGTAAAGATTCAAGAAAACACCACAAAGCATCTTATCCTTCTATGAGAAGTGTTTATGGTCAGAGTACTTCAATTATGGGTGATAACCATTAGAGATAACACCACAATGCATCTTATCCTACTACGAGATGTGTTACAGATCCGATTATTCCATTTATGGGTGGGAAAGATTCAAGAAAACACCACAAAACATCATATCCTTCTACGAGAAGTGTTTCTGGTCAGAGTACAACAATTATGGGTGGTAACCATTAGAGAAGACACCACAAAGCATCTTATCCTACTTCAAGAAGTGTTTCAGATCGAATACTTCATTATGGGCGGTAACGTTTCATGAAAACCCCACAAACCATCATATTCATCACAAAAATTACCACTCTAGGTGCTTCTTGTCTGAGTACTTAATTTATGAGTGATTCTGATCAGAGTACTTCATTTACGGGTGGTAGCCATTAAAGAAAACACCGCAAAGCATATTATCCTACTACGAGAAGTGTTTCACATCTGATTACTTCATTTATGGGTGGTAACCAATCAAGAAAATACCACAAAGCATATTATGCTTATATTAGAAGTGTTTCACATCAGAGTACATCATTTAAGGGTGCTAACCATTAAAGAATACACCACAAAGCATCTTATCCTACTATGAGAAGTGTTTCTGATAAGAGTAGTTCATTTATGGGTGGAAACCTTTCAAGAAAACTCCACAAAGCATCATATCTTACTACGAGAAGAGTTTCTTCTCCGTGTACTTCATTTAAGTGTTGTAACATTCACTAAAGCACCACGAAGAAGCATAGAATACCACTTTATGTGCTTCGTGTCCGAGTACTTAATTTATGAGTGATTTTGATCAGAGTACTTAATTTATGGGTCGTAACCATCACACAAAACACCACAAAGCATCGAGAAGTGTTTATGATCCGATTATATCTTTTATGGTTGGTAGAGATTAAAGAAAACAACACAAAGCATCTTATCATTCTATTAGAAGTGTTTATTGTTAGAGTACTTCAATTATGGGTGATAACCATTAGAGAATACACCACAACGCATCCTATCCTACTTCAAGAAGTGTTTCAGATCGAATACTTCATTTATGGGGGGTAACGTTTAATGAAAACCCCACAAAGCATCAGAGCCTTCTCATAAATTACCACTCTCGGTGCTTCTTGTCCGAGTACTTACTTTATGAGTGATTTTGATCAGAGTAATTCATTTATGGGTGGTAACCTTTAAAGAAAACACTACAAAGCATATTATTCTACTACGAGAAGTGTTTCACATCTGATTAATTCATTTATGGGTGGTAACCAATCAAGAAAACACCACAAAGCATCTTATCCTACAATGAGAAATGTTTCTGATTAGAGTACTTCATTTATGAGTGGTAACCTTTCAAGAAAACTCCACAAAGCATCATAACTTACTACGAGAAGGGTTTCTTCTCCGTGTACTTCATTTAAGTGTTGTAACAATTCAATAAAGCACCACGAATAAGCATAGAATACCACTTTATGTGCTTCATGTTCGAGTACTTTATTTATGGGTCGTAACCATCACAGAAAACACCACAATGCATCGAGAAGTGTTTCTGATCCGATTATATCATTTGTGGGTGGTAAAGATTCAAGAAAACACCACAAAGCATCTTATCCTTCTATGAGAAGTGTTTATGGTCAGAGTACTTCAATTATGAGTGATAACCATTAGAGATAACACCACAATGCATCTTATCCTACTACGAGATGTGTTTCAGATCCGATTATTCCATCTATGGGTGGGAAAGGTTCAAGAAAACACCACAAAGCATCATATCCTTCTACTAGAAGTGTTTCTGGTCAGAGTACAACAATTATGGGTGGTAACCATTAGAGAAGACACCACAAAGCATCTTATCCTACTTCAAGAAGTGTTTCAGATCGAATACTTCATTATGGGCGGTAACGTTTCATGAAAGCCCCACAAACCATCATAGCCTTCACATAAATTACCACTCTAGGTGCTTCTTGTCTGAGTACTTAATTTATGAGTGATTCTGATCGGAGTACTTCATTTACGGGTGGTAACCATTAAAGAAAACACCGCAAAGCATATTATCCTACTACAAAAAGTGTTTCACATCTGATTACTTCATTTATGGGTGTTAACCAATCAAGAAAAAACCACAAAGCATATTATGCTTATATTAGAAGTGTTTCACATCAGAGTACATCATTTATGGGTGCTAACCATTAAAGAAATACACCACAAAGCATCTTATCCTACTATGAGAAGTGTTTCTGATAAGAGTACTTCATTTATGAGTGGAAACCTTTCAAGAAAACTCCACAAAGCATCATATCTAACTACGAGAAGAGTTTCTTCTCCGTGTACTTCATTTAAGTGTTGTAACATTCACTAAAGCACCACGAAGAATCATAGATTACCACTCTATGTGCTTCACGTCCGAGTTCTTCATTTATGGGTCGTAACCATCACAGAAAACTCCACAAAGCATCATATCTTACTACGTGAAGACTTTCTTTTTAGAGTACTTCATTTAAGTGTATGTAACAATTCAATAAAGCACCACAAATAAGCATAGAATACCACTTTATGTGCTTCATGTTCGAGTACTTTATTTATGGGTCGTAACCATCACAGAAAACACCACAATGCATCGAGAAGTGTTTCTGATCCGATTATATCATTTGTGGGTGGTAAAGATTCAAGAAAACACCACAAAGCATCTTATCCTTCTATGAGAAGTGTTTATGGTCAGAGTACTTCAATTATGGGTGATAACCATTAGAGATAACACCACAATGCATCTTATCCTACTACGAGATGTGTTACAGATCCGATTATTCCATTTATGGGTGGGAAAGATTCAAGAAAACACCACAAAACATCATATCCTTCTACGAGAAGTGTTTCTGGTCAGAGTACAACAATTATGGGTGGTAACCATTAGAGAAGACACCACAAAGCATCTTATCCTACTTCAAGAAGTGTTTCAGATCGAATACTTCATTATGGGCGGTAACGTTTCATGAAAACCCCACAAACCATCATATTCATCACAAAAATTACCACTCTAGGTGCTTCTTGTCTGAGTACTTAATTTATGAGTGATTCTGATCAGAGTACTTCATTTACGGGTGGTAGCCATTAAAGAAAACACCGCAAAGCATATTATCCTACTACGAGAAGTGTTTCACATCTGATTACTTCATTTATGGGTGGTAACCAATCAAGAAAATACCACAAAGCATATTATGCTTATATTAGAAGTGTTTCACATCAGAGTACATCATTTAAGGGTGCTAACCATTAAAGAATACACCACAAAGCATCTTATCCTACTATGAGAAGTGTTTCTGATAAGAGTAGTTCATTTATGGGTGGAAACCTTTCAAGAAAACTCCACAAAGCATCATATCTTACTACGAGAAGAGTTTCTTCTCCGTGTACTTCATTTAAGTGTTGTAACATTCACTAAAGCACCACGAAGAAGCATAGAATACCACTTTATGTGCTTCGTGTCCGAGTACTTAATTTATGAGTGATTTTGATCAGAGTACTTAATTTATGGGTCGTAACCATCACACAAAACACCACAAAGCATCGAGAAGTGTTTATGATCCGATTATATCTTTTATGGTTGGTAGAGATTAAAGAAAACAACACAAAGCATCTTATCATTCTATTAGAAGTGTTTATTGTTAGAGTACTTCAATTATGGGTGATAACCATTAGAGAATACACCACAACGCATCCTATCCTACTTCAAGAAGTGTTTCAGATCGAATACTTCATTTATGGGGGGTAACGTTTAATGAAAACCCCACAAAGCATCAGAGCCTTCTCATAAATTACCACTCTCGGTGCTTCTTGTCCGAGTACTTACTTTATGAGTGATTTTGATCAGAGTAATTCATTTATGGGTGGTAACCTTTAAAGAAAACACTACAAAGCATATTATTCTACTACGAGAAGTGTTTCACATCTGATTAATTCATTTATGGGTGGTAACCAATCAAGAAAACACCACAAAGCATCTTATCCTACAATGAGAAATGTTTCTGATTAGAGTACTTCATTTATGAGTGGTAACCTTTCAAGAAAACTCCACAAAGCATCATAACTTACTACGAGAAGGGTTTCTTCTCCGTGTACTTCATTTAAGTGTTGTAACAATTCAATAAAGCACCACGAATAAGCATAGAATACCACTTTATGTGCTTCATGTTCGAGTACTTTATTTATGGGTCGTAACCATCACAGAAAACACCACAATGCATCGAGAAGTGTTTCTGATCCGATTATATCATTTGTGGGTGGTAAAGATTCAAGAAAACACCACAAAGCATCTTATCCTTCTATGAGAAGTGTTTATGGTCAGAGTACTTCAATTATGAGTGATAACCATTAGAGATAACACCACAATGCATCTTATCCTACTACGAGATGTGTTTCAGATCCGATTATTCCATCTATGGGTGGGAAAGGTTCAAGAAAACACCACAAAGCATCATATCCTTCTACTAGAAGTGTTTCTGGTCAGAGTACAACAATTATGGGTGGTAACCATTAGAGAAGACACCACAAAGCATCTTATCCTACTTCAAGAAGTGTTTCAGATCGAATACTTCATTATGGGCGGTAACGTTTCATGAAAGCCCCACAAACCATCATAGCCTTCACATAAATTACCACTCTAGGTGCTTCTTGTCTGAGTACTTAATTTATGAGTGATTCTGATCGGAGTACTTCATTTACGGGTGGTAACCATTAAAGAAAACACCGCAAAGCATATTATCCTACTACAAAAAGTGTTTCACATCTGATTACTTCATTTATGGGTGTTAACCAATCAAGAAAAAACCACAAAGCATATTATGCTTATATTAGAAGTGTTTCACATCAGAGTACATCATTTATGGGTGCTAACCATTAAAGAAATACACCACAAAGCATCTTATCCTACTATGAGAAGTGTTTCTGATAAGAGTACTTCATTTATGAGTGGAAACCTTTCAAGAAAACTCCACAAAGCATCATATCTAACTACGAGAAGAGTTTCTTCTCCGTGTACTTCATTTAAGTGTTGTAACATTCACTAAAGCACCACGAAGAATCATAGATTACCACTCTATGTGCTTCACGTCCGAGTTCTTCATTTATGGGTCGTAACCATCACAGAAAACTCCACAAAGCATCATATCTTACTACGTGAAGACTTTCTTTTTAGAGTACTTCATTTAAGTGTATGTAACAATTCAATAAAGCACCACAAATAAGCATAGAATACCACTTTATGTGCTTCATGTTCGAGTACTTTATTTATGGGTCGTAACCATCACAGAAAACACCACAATGCATCGAGAAGTGTTTCTGATCCGATTATATCATTTGTGGGTGGTAAAGATTCAAGAAAACACCACAAAGCATCTTATCCTTCTATGAGAAGTGTTTATGGTCAGAGTACTTCAATTATGGGTGATAACCATTAGAGATAACACCACAATGCATCTTATCCTACTACGAGATGTGTTACAGATCCGATTATTCCATTTATGGGTGGGAAAGATTCAAGAAAACACCACAAAACATCATATCCTTCTACGAGAAGTGTTTCTGGTCAGAGTACAACAATTATGGGTGGTAACCATTAGAGAAGACACCACAAAGCATCTTATCCTACTTCAAGAAGTGTTTCAGATCGAATACTTCATTATGGGCGGTAACGTTTCATGAAAACCCCACAAACCATCATATTCATCACAAAAATTACCACTCTAGGTGCTTCTTGTCTGAGTACTTAATTTATGAGTGATTCTGATCAGAGTACTTCATTTACGGGTGGTAGCCATTAAAGAAAACACCGCAAAGCATATTATCCTACTACGAGAAGTGTTTCACATCTGATTACTTCATTTATGGGTGGTAACCAATCAAGAAAATACCACAAAGCATATTATGCTTATATTAGAAGTGTTTCACATCAGAGTACATCATTTAAGGGTGCTAACCATTAAAGAATACACCACAAAGCATCTTATCCTACTATGAGAAGTGTTTCTGATAAGAGTAGTTCATTTATGGGTGGAAACCTTTCAAGAAAACTCCACAAAGCATCATATCTTACTACGAGAAGAGTTTCTTCTCCGTGTACTTCATTTAAGTGTTGTAACATTCACTAAAGCACCACGAAGAAGCATAGAATACCACTTTATGTGCTTCGTGTCCGAGTACTTAATTTATGAGTGATTTTGATCAGAGTACTTAATTTATGGGTCGTAACCATCACACAAAACACCACAAAGCATCGAGAAGTGTTTATGATCCGATTATATCTTTTATGGTTGGTAGAGATTAAAGAAAACAACACAAAGCATCTTATCATTCTATTAGAAGTGTTTATTGTTAGAGTACTTCAATTATGGGTGATAACCATTAGAGAATACACCACAACGCATCCTATCCTACTTCAAGAAGTGTTTCAGATCGAATACTTCATTTATGGGGGGTAACGTTTAATGAAAACCCCACAAAGCATCAGAGCCTTCTCATAAATTACCACTCTCGGTGCTTCTTGTCCGAGTACTTACTTTATGAGTGATTTTGATCAGAGTAATTCATTTATGGGTGGTAACCTTTAAAGAAAACACTACAAAGCATATTATTCTACTACGAGAAGTGTTTCACATCTGATTAATTCATTTATGGGTGGTAACCAATCAAGAAAACACCACAAAGCATCTTATCCTACAATGAGAAATGTTTCTGATTAGAGTACTTCATTTATGAGTGGTAACCTTTCAAGAAAACTCCACAAAGCATCATAACTTACTACGAGAAGGGTTTCTTCTCCGTGTACTTCATTTAAGTGTTGTAACAATTCAATAAAGCACCACGAATAAGCATAGAATACCACTTTATGTGCTTCATGTTCGAGTACTTTATTTATGGGTCGTAACCATCACAGAAAACACCACAATGCATCGAGAAGTGTTTCTGATCCGATTATATCATTTGTGGGTGGTAAAGATTCAAGAAAACACCACAAAGCATCTTATCCTTCTATGAGAAGTGTTTATGGTCAGAGTACTTCAATTATGAGTGATAACCATTAGAGATAACACCACAATGCATCTTATCCTACTACGAGATGTGTTTCAGATCCGATTATTCCATCTATGGGTGGGAAAGGTTCAAGAAAACACCACAAAGCATCATATCCTTCTACTAGAAGTGTTTCTGGTCAGAGTACAACAATTATGGGTGGTAACCATGAGAGAAGACACCACAAAGCATCTTATCCTACTTCAAGAAGTGTTTCAGATCGAATACTTCATTATGGGCGGTAACGTTTCATGAAAGCCCCACAAACCATCATAGCCTTCACATAAATTACCACTCTAGGTGCTTCTTGTCTGAGTACTTAATTTATGAGTGATTCTGATCGGAGTACTTCATTTACGGGTGGTAACCATTAAAGAAAACACCGCAAAGCATATTATCCTACTACAAAAAGTGTTTCACATCTGATTACTTCATTTATGGGTGTTAACCAATCAAGAAAAAACCACAAAGCATATTATGCTTATATTAGAAGTGTTTCACATCAGAGTACATCATTTATGGGTGCTAACCATTAAAGAAATACACCACAAAGCATCTTATCCTACTATGAGAAGTGTTTCTGATAAGAGTACTTCATTTATGAGTGGAAACCTTTCAAGAAAACTCCACAAAGCATCATATCTAACTACGAGAAGAGTTTCTTCTCCGTGTACTTCATTTAAGTGTTGTAACATTCACTAAAGCACCACGAAGAATCATAGATTACCACTCTATGTGCTTCACGTCCGAGTTCTTCATTTATGGGTCGTAACCATCACAGAAAACTCCACAAAGCATCATATCTTACTACGTGAAGACTTTCTTTTTAGAGTACTTCATTTAAGTGTATGTAACAATTCAATAAAGCACCACAAATAAGCATAGAATACCACTTTATGTGCTTCATGTTCGAGTACTTTATTTATGGGTCGTAACCATCACAGAAAACACCACAATGCATCGAGAAGTGTTTCTGATCCGATTATATCATTTGTGGGTGGTAAAGATTCAAGAAAACACCACAAAGCATCTTATCCTTCTATGAGAAGTGTTTATGGTCAGAGTACTTCAATTATGGGTGATAACCATTAGAGATAACACCACAATGCATCTTATCCTACTACGAGATGTGTTACAGATCCGATTATTCCATTTATGGGTGGGAAAGATTCAAGAAAACACCACAAAACATCATATCCTTCTACGAGAAGTGTTTCTGGTCAGAGTACAACAATTATGGGTGGTAACCATTAGAGAAGACACCACAAAGCATCTTATCCTACTTCAAGAAGTGTTTCAGATCGAATACTTCATTATGGGCGGTAACGTTTCATGAAAACCCCACAAACCATCATATTCATCACAAAAATTACCACTCTAGGTGCTTCTTGTCTGAGTACTTAATTTATGAGTGATTCTGATCAGAGTACTTCATTTACGGGTGGTAGCCATTAAAGAAAACACCGCAAAGCATATTATCCTACTACGAGAAGTGTTTCACATCTGATTACTTCATTTATGGGTGGTAACCAATCAAGAAAATACCACAAAGCATATTATGCTTATATTAGAAGTGTTTCACATCAGAGTACATCATTTAAGGGTGCTAACCATTAAAGAATACACCACAAAGCATCTTATCCTACTATGAGAAGTGTTTCTGATAAGAGTAGTTCATTTATGGGTGGAAACCTTTCAAGAAAACTCCACAAAGCATCATATCTTACTACGAGAAGAGTTTCTTCTCCGTGTACTTCATTTAAGTGTTGTAACATTCACTAAAGCACCACGAAGAAGCATAGAATACCACTTTATGTGCTTCGTGTCCGAGTACTTAATTTATGAGTGATTTTGATCAGAGTACTTAATTTATGGGTCGTAACCATCACACAAAACACCACAAAGCATCGAGAAGTGTTTATGATCCGATTATATCTTTTATGGTTGGTAGAGATTAAAGAAAACAACACAAAGCATCTTATCATTCTATTAGAAGTGTTTATTGTTAGAGTACTTCAATTATGGGTGATAACCATTAGAGAATACACCACAACGCATCCTATCCTACTTCAAGAAGTGTTTCAGATCGAATACTTCATTTATGGGGGGTAACGTTTAATGAAAACCCCACAAAGCATCAGAGCCTTCTCATAAATTACCACTCTCGGTGCTTCTTGTCCGAGTACTTACTTTATGAGTGATTTTGATCAGAGTAATTCATTTATGGGTGGTAACCTTTAAAGAAAACACTACAAAGCATATTATTCTACTACGAGAAGTGTTTCACATCTGATTAATTCATTTATGGGTGGTAACCAATCAAGAAAACACCACAAAGCATCTTATCCTACAATGAGAAATGTTTCTGATTAGAGTACTTCATTTATGAGTGGTAACCTTTCAAGAAAACTCCACAAAGCATCATAACTTACTACGAGAAGGGTTTCTTCTCCGTGTACTTCATTTAAGTGTTGTAACAATTCAATAAAGCACCACGAATAAGCATAGAATACCACTTTATGTGCTTCATGTTCGAGTACTTTATTTATGGGTCGTAACCATCACAGAAAACACCACAATGCATCGAGAAGTGTTTCTGATCCGATTATATCATTTGTGGGTGGTAAAGATTCAAGAAAACACCACAAAGCATCTTATCCTTCTATGAGAAGTGTTTATGGTCAGAGTACTTCAATTATGAGTGATAACCATTAGAGATAACACCACAATGCATCTTATCCTACTACGAGATGTGTTTCAGATCCGATTATTCCATCTATGGGTGGGAAAGGTTCAAGAAAACACCACAAAGCATCATATCCTTCTACTAGAAGTGTTTCTGGTCAGAGTACAACAATTATGGGTGGTAACCATTAGAGAAGACACCACAAAGCATCTTATCCTACTTCAAGAAGTGTTTCAGATCGAATACTTCATTATGGGCGGTAACGTTTCATGAAAGCCCCACAAACCATCATAGCCTTCACATAAATTACCACTCTAGGTGCTTCTTGTCTGAGTACTTAATTTATGAGTGATTCTGATCGGAGTACTTCATTTACGGGTGGTAACCATTAAAGAAAACACCGCAAAGCATATTATCCTACTACAAAAAGTGTTTCACATCTGATTACTTCATTTATGGGTGTTAACCAATCAAGAAAAAACCACAAAGCATATTATGCTTATATTAGAAGTGTTTCACATCAGAGTACATCATTTATGGGTGCTAACCATTAAAGAAATACACCACAAAGCATCTTATCCTACTATGAGAAGTGTTTCTGATAAGAGTACTTCATTTATGAGTGGAAACCTTTCAAGAAAACTCCACAAAGCATCATATCTAACTACGAGAAGAGTTTCTTCTCCGTGTACTTCATTTAAGTGTTGTAACATTCACTAAAGCACCACGAAGAATCATAGATTACCACTCTATGTGCTTCACGTCCGAGTTCTTCATTTATGGGTCGTAACCATCACAGAAAACTCCACAAAGCATCATATCTTACTACGTGAAGACTTTCTTTTTAGAGTACTTCATTTAAGTGTATGTAACAATTCAATAAAGCACCACAAATAAGCATAGAATACCACTTTATGTGCTTCATGTTCGAGTACTTTATTTATGGGTCGTAACCATCACAGAAAACACCACAATGCATCGAGAAGTGTTTCTGATCCGATTATATCATTTGTGGGTGGTAAAGATTCAAGAAAACACCACAAAGCATCTTATCCTTCTATGAGAAGTGTTTATGGTCAGAGTACTTCAATTATGGGTGATAACCATTAGAGATAACACCACAATGCATCTTATCCTACTACGAGATGTGTTACAGATCCGATTATTCCATTTATGGGTGGGAAAGATTCAAGAAAACACCACAAAACATCATATCCTTCTACGAGAAGTGTTTCTGGTCAGAGTACAACAATTATGGGTGGTAACCATTAGAGAAGACACCACAAAGCATCTTATCCTACTTCAAGAAGTGTTTCAGATCGAATACTTCATTATGGGCGGTAACGTTTCATGAAAACCCCACAAACCATCATATTCATCACAAAAATTACCACTCTAGGTGCTTCTTGTCTGAGTACTTAATTTATGAGTGATTCTGATCAGAGTACTTCATTTACGGGTGGTAGCCATTAAAGAAAACACCGCAAAGCATATTATCCTACTACGAGAAGTGTTTCACATCTGATTACTTCATTTATGGGTGGTAACCAATCAAGAAAATACCACAAAGCATATTATGCTTATATTAGAAGTGTTTCACATCAGAGTACATCATTTAAGGGTGCTAACCATTAAAGAATACACCACAAAGCATCTTATCCTACTATGAGAAGTGTTTCTGATAAGAGTAGTTCATTTATGGGTGGAAACCTTTCAAGAAAACTCCACAAAGCATCATATCTTACTACGAGAAGAGTTTCTTCTCCGTGTACTTCATTTAAGTGTTGTAACATTCACTAAAGCACCACGAAGAAGCATAGAATACCACTTTATGTGCTTCGTGTCCGAGTACTTAATTTATGAGTGATTTTGATCAGAGTACTTAATTTATGGGTCGTAACCATCACACAAAACACCACAAAGCATCGAGAAGTGTTTATGATCCGATTATATCTTTTATGGTTGGTAGAGATTAAAGAAAACAACACAAAGCATCTTATCATTCTATTAGAAGTGTTTATTGTTAGAGTACTTCAATTATGGGTGATAACCATTAGAGAATACACCACAACGCATCCTATCCTACTTCAAGAAGTGTTTCAGATCGAATACTTCATTTATGGGGGGTAACGTTTAATGAAAACCCCACAAAGCATCAGAGCCTTCTCATAAATTACCACTCTCGGTGCTTCTTGTCCGAGTACTTACTTTATGAGTGATTTTGATCAGAGTAATTCATTTATGGGTGGTAACCTTTAAAGAAAACACTACAAAGCATATTATTCTACTACGAGAAGTGTTTCACATCTGATTAATTCATTTATGGGTGGTAACCAATCAAGAAAACACCACAAAGCATCTTATCCTACAATGAGAAATGTTTCTGATTAGAGTACTTCATTTATGAGTGGTAACCTTTCAAGAAAACTCCACAAAGCATCATAACTTACTACGAGAAGGGTTTCTTCTCCGTGTACTTCATTTAAGTGTTGTAACAATTCAATAAAGCACCACGAATAAGCATAGAATACCACTTTATGTGCTTCATGTTCGAGTACTTTATTTATGGGTCGTAACCATCACAGAAAACACCACAATGCATCGAGAAGTGTTTCTGATCCGATTATATCATTTGTGGGTGGTAAAGATTCAAGAAAACACCACAAAGCATCTTATCCTTCTATGAGAAGTGTTTATGGTCAGAGTACTTCAATTATGAGTGATAACCATTAGAGATAACACCACAATGCATCTTATCCTACTACGAGATGTGTTTCAGATCCGATTATTCCATCTATGGGTGGGAAAGGTTCAAGAAAACACCACAAAGCATCATATCCTTCTACTAGAAGTGTTTCTGGTCAGAGTACAACAATTATGGGTGGTAACCATGAGAGAAGACACCACAAAGCATCTTATCCTACTTCAAGAAGTGTTTCAGATCGAATACTTCATTATGGGCGGTAACGTTTCATGAAAGCCCCACAAACCATCATAGCCTTCACATAAATTACCACTCTAGGTGCTTCTTGTCTGAGTACTTAATTTATGAGTGATTCTGATCGGAGTACTTCATTTACGGGTGGTAACCATTAAAGAAAACACCGCAAAGCATATTATCCTACTACAAAAAGTGTTTCACATCTGATTACTTCATTTATGGGTGTTAACCAATCAAGAAAAAACCACAAAGCATATTATGCTTATATTAGAAGTGTTTCACATCAGAGTACATCATTTATGGGTGCTAACCATTAAAGAAATACACCACAAAGCATCTTATCCTACTATGAGAAGTGTTTCTGATAAGAGTACTTCATTTATGAGTGGAAACCTTTCAAGAAAACTCCACAAAGCATCATATCTAACTACGAGAAGAGTTTCTTCTCCGTGTACTTCATTTAAGTGTTGTAACATTCACTAAAGCACCACGAAGAATCATAGATTACCACTCTATGTGCTTCACGTCCGAGTTCTTCATTTATGGGTCGTAACCATCACAGAAAACTCCACAAAGCATCATATCTTACTACGTGAAGACTTTCTTTTTAGAGTACTTCATTTAAGTGTATGTAACAATTCAATAAAGCACCACAAATAAGCATAGAATACCACTTTATGTGCTTCATGTTCGAGTACTTTATTTATGGGTCGTAACCATCACAGAAAACACCACAATGCATCGAGAAGTGTTTCTGATCCGATTATATCATTTGTGGGTGGTAAAGATTCAAGAAAACACCACAAAGCATCTTATCCTTCTATGAGAAGTGTTTATGGTCAGAGTACTTCAATTATGGGTGATAACCATTAGAGATAACACCACAATGCATCTTATCCTACTACGAGATGTGTTACAGATCCGATTATTCCATTTATGGGTGGGAAAGATTCAAGAAAACACCACAAAACATCATATCCTTCTACGAGAAGTGTTTCTGGTCAGAGTACAACAATTATGGGTGGTAACCATTAGAGAAGACACCACAAAGCATCTTATCCTACTTCAAGAAGTGTTTCAGATCGAATACTTCATTATGGGCGGTAACGTTTCATGAAAACCCCACAAACCATCATATTCATCACAAAAATTACCACTCTAGGTGCTTCTTGTCTGAGTACTTAATTTATGAGTGATTCTGATCAGAGTACTTCATTTACGGGTGGTAGCCATTAAAGAAAACACCGCAAAGCATATTATCCTACTACGAGAAGTGTTTCACATCTGATTACTTCATTTATGGGTGGTAACCAATCAAGAAAATACCACAAAGCATATTATGCTTATATTAGAAGTGTTTCACATCAGAGTACATCATTTAAGGGTGCTAACCATTAAAGAATACACCACAAAGCATCTTATCCTACTATGAGAAGTGTTTCTGATAAGAGTAGTTCATTTATGGGTGGAAACCTTTCAAGAAAACTCCACAAAGCATCATATCTTACTACGAGAAGAGTTTCTTCTCCGTGTACTTCATTTAAGTGTTGTAACATTCACTAAAGCACCACGAAGAAGCATAGAATACCACTTTATGTGCTTCGTGTCCGAGTACTTAATTTATGAGTGATTTTGATCAGAGTACTTAATTTATGGGTCGTAACCATCACACAAAACACCACAAAGCATCGAGAAGTGTTTATGATCCGATTATATCTTTTATGGTTGGTAGAGATTAAAGAAAACAACACAAAGCATCTTATCATTCTATTAGAAGTGTTTATTGTTAGAGTACTTCAATTATGGGTGATAACCATTAGAGAATACACCACAACGCATCCTATCCTACTTCAAGAAGTGTTTCAGATCGAATACTTCATTTATGGGGGGTAACGTTTAATGAAAACCCCACAAAGCATCAGAGCCTTCTCATAAATTACCACTCTCGGTGCTTCTTGTCCGAGTACTTACTTTATGAGTGATTTTGATCAGAGTAATTCATTTATGGGTGGTAACCTTTAAAGAAAACACTACAAAGCATATTATTCTACTACGAGAAGTGTTTCACATCTGATTAATTCATTTATGGGTGGTAACCAATCAAGAAAACACCACAAAGCATCTTATCCTACAATGAGAAATGTTTCTGATTAGAGTACTTCATTTATGAGTGGTAACCTTTCAAGAAAACTCCACAAAGCATCATAACTTACTACGAGAAGGGTTTCTTCTCCGTGTACTTCATTTAAGTGTTGTAACAATTCAATAAAGCACCACGAATAAGCATAGAATACCACTTTATGTGCTTCATGTTCGAGTACTTTATTTATGGGTCGTAACCATCACAGAAAACACCACAATGCATCGAGAAGTGTTTCTGATCCGATTATATCATTTGTGGGTGGTAAAGATTCAAGAAAACACCACAAAGCATCTTATCCTTCTATGAGAAGTGTTTATGGTCAGAGTACTTCAATTATGAGTGATAACCATTAGAGATAACACCACAATGCATCTTATCCTACTACGAGATGTGTTTCAGATCCGATTATTCCATCTATGGGTGGGAAAGGTTCAAGAAAACACCACAAAGCATCATATCCTTCTACTAGAAGTGTTTCTGGTCAGAGTACAACAATTATGGGTGGTAACCATTAGAGAAGACACCACAAAGCATCTTATCCTACTTCAAGAAGTGTTTCAGATCGAATACTTCATTATGGGCGGTAACGTTTCATGAAAGCCCCACAAACCATCATAGCCTTCACATAAATTACCACTCTAGGTGCTTCTTGTCTGAGTACTTAATTTATGAGTGATTCTGATCGGAGTACTTCATTTACGGGTGGTAACCATTAAAGAAAACACCGCAAAGCATATTATCCTACTACAAAAAGTGTTTCACATCTGATTACTTCATTTATGGGTGTTAACCAATCAAGAAAAAACCACAAAGCATATTATGCTTATATTAGAAGTGTTTCACATCAGAGTACATCATTTATGGGTGCTAACCATTAAAGAAATACACCACAAAGCATCTTATCCTACTATGAGAAGTGTTTCTGATAAGAGTACTTCATTTATGAGTGGAAACCTTTCAAGAAAACTCCACAAAGCATCATATCTAACTACGAGAAGAGTTTCTTCTCCGTGTACTTCATTTAAGTGTTGTAACATTCACTAAAGCACCACGAAGAATCATAGATTACCACTCTATGTGCTTCACGTCCGAGTTCTTCATTTATGGGTCGTAACCATCACAGAAAACTCCACAAAGCATCATATCTTACTACGTGAAGACTTTCTTTTTAGAGTACTTCATTTAAGTGTATGTAACAATTCAATAAAGCACCACAAATAAGCATAGAATACCACTTTATGTGCTTCATGTTCGAGTACTTTATTTATGGGTCGTAACCATCACAGAAAACACCACAATGCATCGAGAAGTGTTTCTGATCCGATTATATCATTTGTGGGTGGTAAAGATTCAAGAAAACACCACAAAGCATCTTATCCTTCTATGAGAAGTGTTTATGGTCAGAGTACTTCAATTATGGGTGATAACCATTAGAGATAACACCACAATGCATCTTATCCTACTACGAGATGTGTTACAGATCCGATTATTCCATTTATGGGTGGGAAAGATTCAAGAAAACACCACAAAACATCATATCCTTCTACGAGAAGTGTTTCTGGTCAGAGTACAACAATTATGGGTGGTAACCATTAGAGAAGACACCACAAAGCATCTTATCCTACTTCAAGAAGTGTTTCAGATCGAATACTTCATTATGGGCGGTAACGTTTCATGAAAACCCCACAAACCATCATATTCATCACAAAAATTACCACTCTAGGTGCTTCTTGTCTGAGTACTTAATTTATGAGTGATTCTGATCAGAGTACTTCATTTACGGGTGGTAGCCATTAAAGAAAACACCGCAAAGCATATTATCCTACTACGAGAAGTGTTTCACATCTGATTACTTCATTTATGGGTGGTAACCAATCAAGAAAATACCACAAAGCATATTATGCTTATATTAGAAGTGTTTCACATCAGAGTACATCATTTAAGGGTGCTAACCATTAAAGAATACACCACAAAGCATCTTATCCTACTATGAGAAGTGTTTCTGATAAGAGTAGTTCATTTATGGGTGGAAACCTTTCAAGAAAACTCCACAAAGCATCATATCTTACTACGAGAAGAGTTTCTTCTCCGTGTACTTCATTTAAGTGTTGTAACATTCACTAAAGCACCACGAAGAAGCATAGAATACCACTTTATGTGCTTCGTGTCCGAGTACTTAATTTATGAGTGATTTTGATCAGAGTACTTAATTTATGGGTCGTAACCATCACACAAAACACCACAAAGCATCGAGAAGTGTTTATGATCCGATTATATCTTTTATGGTTGGTAGAGATTAAAGAAAACAACACAAAGCATCTTATCATTCTATTAGAAGTGTTTATTGTTAGAGTACTTCAATTATGGGTGATAACCATTAGAGAATACACCACAACGCATCCTATCCTACTTCAAGAAGTGTTTCAGATCGAATACTTCATTTATGGGGGGTAACGTTTAATGAAAACCCCACAAAGCATCAGAGCCTTCTCATAAATTACCACTCTCGGTGCTTCTTGTCCGAGTACTTACTTTATGAGTGATTTTGATCAGAGTAATTCATTTATGGGTGGTAACCTTTAAAGAAAACACTACAAAGCATATTATTCTACTACGAGAAGTGTTTCACATCTGATTAATTCATTTATGGGTGGTAACCAATCAAGAAAACACCACAAAGCATCTTATCCTACAATAAGAAATGTTTCTGATTAGAGTACTTCATTTATGAGTGGTAACCTTTCAAGAAAACTCCACAAAGCATCATAACTTACTACGAGAAGGGTTTCTTCTCCGTGTACTTCATTTAAGTGTTGTAACAATTCAATAAAGCACCACGAATAAGCATAGAATACCACTTTATGTGCTTCATGTTCGAGTACTTTATTTATGGGTCGTAACCATCACAGAAAACACCACAATGCATCGAGAAGTGTTTCTGATCCGATTATATCATTTGTGGGTGGTAAAGATTCAAGAAAACACCACAAAGCATCTTATCCTTCTATGAGAAGTGTTTATGGTCAGAGTACTTCAATTATGAGTGATAACCATTAGAGATAACACCACAATGCATCTTATCCTACTACGAGATGTGTTTCAGATCCGATTATTCCATCTATGGGTGGGAAAGGTTCAAGAAAACACCACAAAGCATCATATCCTTCTACTAGAAGTGTTTCTGGTCAGAGTACAACAATTATGGGTGGTAACCATGAGAGAAGACACCACAAAGCATCTTATCCTACTTCAAGAAGTGTTTCAGATCGAATACTTCATTATGGGCGGTAACGTTTCATGAAAGCCCCACAAACCATCATAGCCTTCACATAAATTACCACTCTAGGTGCTTCTTGTCTGAGTACTTAATTTATGAGTGATTCTGATCGGAGTACTTCATTTACGGGTGGTAACCATTAAAGAAAACACCGCAAAGCATATTATCCTACTACAAAAAGTGTTTCACATCTGATTACTTCATTTATGGGTGTTAACCAATCAAGAAAAAACCACAAAGCATATTATGCTTATATTAGAAGTGTTTCACATCAGAGTACATCATTTATGGGTGCTAACCATTAAAGAAATACACCACAAAGCATCTTATCCTACTATGAGAAGTGTTTCTGATAAGAGTACTTCATTTATGAGTGGAAACCTTTCAAGAAAACTCCACAAAGCATCATATCTAACTACGAGAAGAGTTTCTTCTCCGTGTACTTCATTTAAGTGTTGTAACATTCACTAAAGCACCACGAAGAATCATAGATTACCACTCTATGTGCTTCACGTCCGAGTTCTTCATTTATGGGTCGTAACCATCACAGAAAACTCCACAAAGCATCATATCTTACTACGTGAAGACTTTCTTTTTAGAGTACTTCATTTAAGTGTATGTAACAATTCAATAAAGCACCACAAATAAGCATAGAATACCACTTTATGTGCTTCATGTTCGAGTACTTTATTTATGGGTCGTAACCATCACAGAAAACACCACAATGCATCGAGAAGTGTTTCTGATCCGATTATATCATTTGTGGGTGGTAAAGATTCAAGAAAACACCACAAAGCATCTTATCCTTCTATGAGAAGTGTTTATGGTCAGAGTACTTCAATTATGGGTGATAACCATTAGAGATAACACCACAATGCATCTTATCCTACTACGAGATGTGTTACAGATCCGATTATTCCATTTATGGGTGGGAAAGATTCAAGAAAACACCACAAAACATCATATCCTTCTACGAGAAGTGTTTCTGGTCAGAGTACAACAATTATGGGTGGTAACCATTAGAGAAGACACCACAAAGCATCTTATCCTACTTCAAGAAGTGTTTCAGATCGAATACTTCATTATGGGCGGTAACGTTTCATGAAAACCCCACAAACCATCATATTCATCACAAAAATTACCACTCTAGGTGCTTCTTGTCTGAGTACTTAATTTATGAGTGATTCTGATCAGAGTACTTCATTTACGGGTGGTAGCCATTAAAGAAAACACCGCAAAGCATATTATCCTACTACGAGAAGTGTTTCACATCTGATTACTTCATTTATGGGTGGTAACCAATCAAGAAAATACCACAAAGCATATTATGCTTATATTAGAAGTGTTTCACATCAGAGTACATCATTTAAGGGTGCTAACCATTAAAGAATACACCACAAAGCATCTTATCCTACTATGAGAAGTGTTTCTGATAAGAGTAGTTCATTTATGGGTGGAAACCTTTCAAGAAAACTCCACAAAGCATCATATCTTACTACGAGAAGAGTTTCTTCTCCGTGTACTTCATTTAAGTGTTGTAACATTCACTAAAGCACCACGAAGAAGCATAGAATACCACTTTATGTGCTTCGTGTCCGAGTACTTAATTTATGAGTGATTTTGATCAGAGTACTTAATTTATGGGTCGTAACCATCACACAAAACACCACAAAGCATCGAGAAGTGTTTATGATCCGATTATATCTTTTATGGTTGGTAGAGATTAAAGAAAACAACACAAAGCATCTTATCATTCTATTAGAAGTGTTTATTGTTAGAGTACTTCAATTATGGGTGATAACCATTAGAGAATACACCACAACGCATCCTATCCTACTTCAAGAAGTGTTTCAGATCGAATACTTCATTTATGGGGGGTAACGTTTAATGAAAACCCCACAAAGCATCAGAGCCTTCTCATAAATTACCACTCTCGGTGCTTCTTGTCCGAGTACTTACTTTATGAGTGATTTTGATCAGAGTAATTCATTTATGGGTGGTAACCTTTAAAGAAAACACTACAAAGCATATTATTCTACTACGAGAAGTGTTTCACATCTGATTAATTCATTTATGGGTGGTAACCAATCAAGAAAACACCACAAAGCATCTTATCCTACAATGAGAAATGTTTCTGATTAGAGTACTTCATTTATGAGTGGTAACCTTTCAAGAAAACTCCACAAAGCATCATAACTTACTACGAGAAGGGTTTCTTCTCCGTGTACTTCATTTAAGTGTTGTAACAATTCAATAAAGCACCACGAATAAGCATAGAATACCACTTTATGTGCTTCATGTTCGAGTACTTTATTTATGGGTCGTAACCATCACAGAAAACACCACAATGCATCGAGAAGTGTTTCTGATCCGATTATATCATTTGTGGGTGGTAAAGATTCAAGAAAACACCACAAAGCATCTTATCCTTCTATGAGAAGTGTTTATGGTCAGAGTACTTCAATTATGAGTGATAACCATTAGAGATAACACCACAATGCATCTTATCCTACTACGAGATGTGTTTCAGATCCGATTATTCCATCTATGGGTGGGAAAGGTTCAAGAAAACACCACAAAGCATCATATCCTTCTACTAGAAGTGTTTCTGGTCAGAGTACAACAATTATGGGTGGTAACCATGAGAGAAGACACCACAAAGCATCTTATCCTACTTCAAGAAGTGTTTCAGATCGAATACTTCATTATGGGCGGTAACGTTTCATGAAAGCCCCACAAACCATCATAGCCTTCACATAAATTACCACTCTAGGTGCTTCTTGTCTGAGTACTTAATTTATGAGTGATTCTGATCGGAGTACTTCATTTACGGGTGGTAACCATTAAAGAAAACACCGCAAAGCATATTATCCTACTACAAAAAGTGTTTCACATCTGATTACTTCATTTATGGGTGTTAACCAATCAAGAAAAAACCACAAAGCATATTATGCTTATATTAGAAGTGTTTCACATCAGAGTACATCATTTATGGGTGCTAACCATTAAAGAAATACACCACAAAGCATCTTATCCTACTATGAGAAGTGTTTCTGATAAGAGTACTTCATTTATGAGTGGAAACCTTTCAAGAAAACTCCACAAAGCATCATATCTAACTACGAGAAGAGTTTCTTCTCCGTGTACTTCATTTAAGTGTTGTAACATTCACTAAAGCACCACGAAGAATCATAGATTACCACTCTATGTGCTTCACGTCCGAGTTCTTCATTTATGGGTCGTAACCATCACAGAAAACTCCACAAAGCATCATATCTTACTACGTGAAGACTTTCTTTTTAGAGTACTTCATTTAAGTGTATGTAACAATTCAATAAAGCACCACAAATAAGCATAGAATACCACTTTATGTGCTTCATGTTCGAGTACTTTATTTATGGGTCGTAACCATCACAGAAAACACCACAATGCATCGAGAAGTGTTTCTGATCCGATTATATCATTTGTGGGTGGTAAAGATTCAAGAAAACACCACAAAGCATCTTATCCTTCTATGAGAAGTGTTTATGGTCAGAGTACTTCAATTATGGGTGATAACCATTAGAGATAACACCACAATGCATCTTATCCTACTACGAGATGTGTTACAGATCCGATTATTCCATTTATGGGTGGGAAAGATTCAAGAAAACACCACAAAACATCATATCCTTCTACGAGAAGTGTTTCTGGTCAGAGTACAACAATTATGGGTGGTAACCATTAGAGAAGACACCACAAAGCATCTTATCCTACTTCAAGAAGTGTTTCAGATCGAATACTTCATTATGGGCGGTAACGTTTCATGAAAACCCCACAAACCATCATATTCATCACAAAAATTACCACTCTAGGTGCTTCTTGTCTGAGTACTTAATTTATGAGTGATTCTGATCAGAGTACTTCATTTACGGGTGGTAGCCATTAAAGAAAACACCGCAAAGCATATTATCCTACTACGAGAAGTGTTTCACATCTGATTACTTCATTTATGGGTGGTAACCAATCAAGAAAATACCACAAAGCATATTATGCTTATATTAGAAGTGTTTCACATCAGAGTACATCATTTAAGGGTGCTAACCATTAAAGAATACACCACAAAGCATCTTATCCTACTATGAGAAGTGTTTCTGATAAGAGTAGTTCATTTATGGGTGGAAACCTTTCAAGAAAACTCCACAAAGCATCATATCTTACTACGAGAAGAGTTTCTTCTCCGTGTACTTCATTTAAGTGTTGTAACATTCACTAAAGCACCACGAAGAAGCATAGAATACCACTTTATGTGCTTCGTGTCCGAGTACTTAATTTATGAGTGATTTTGATCAGAGTACTTAATTTATGGGTCGTAACCATCACACAAAACACCACAAAGCATCGAGAAGTGTTTATGATCCGATTATATCTTTTATGGTTGGTAGAGATTAAAGAAAACAACACAAAGCATCTTATCATTCTATTAGAAGTGTTTATTGTTAGAGTACTTCAATTATGGGTGATAACCATTAGAGAATACACCACAACGCATCCTATCCTACTTCAAGAAGTGTTTCAGATCGAATACTTCATTTATGGGGGGTAACGTTTAATGAAAACCCCACAAAGCATCAGAGCCTTCTCATAAATTACCACTCTCGGTGCTTCTTGTCCGAGTACTTACTTTATGAGTGATTTTGATCAGAGTAATTCATTTATGGGTGGTAACCTTTAAAGAAAACACTACAAAGCATATTATTCTACTACGAGAAGTGTTTCACATCTGATTAATTCATTTATGGGTGGTAACCAATCAAGAAAACACCACAAAGCATCTTATCCTACAATGAGAAATGTTTCTGATTAGAGTACTTCATTTATGAGTGGTAACCTTTCAAGAAAACTCCACAAAGCATCATAACTTACTACGAGAAGGGTTTCTTCTCCGTGTACTTCATTTAAGTGTTGTAACAATTCAATAAAGCACCACGAATAAGCATAGAATACCACTTTATGTGCTTCATGTTCGAGTACTTTATTTATGGGTCGTAACCATCACAGAAAACACCACAATGCATCGAGAAGTGTTTCTGATCCGATTATATCATTTGTGGGTGGTAAAGATTCAAGAAAACACCACAAAGCATCTTATCCTTCTATGAGAAGTGTTTATGGTCAGAGTACTTCAATTATGAGTGATAACCATTAGAGATAACACCACAATGCATCTTATCCTACTACGAGATGTGTTTCAGATCCGATTATTCCATCTATGGGTGGGAAAGGTTCAAGAAAACACCACAAAGCATCATATCCTTCTACTAGAAGTGTTTCTGGTCAGAGTACAACAATTATGGGTGGTAACCATGAGAAAAGACACCACAAAGCATCTTATCCTACTTCAAGAAGTGTTTCAGATCGAATACTTCATTATGGGCGGTAACGTTTCATGAAAGCCCCACAAACCATCATAGCCTTCACATAAATTACCACTCTAGGTGCTTCTTGTCTGAGTACTTAATTTATGAGTGATTCTGATCGGAGTACTTCATTTACGGGTGGTAACCATTAAAGAAAACACCGCAAAGCATATTATCCTACTACAAAAAGTGTTTCACATCTGATTACTTCATTTATGGGTGTTAACCAATCAAGAAAAAACCACAAAGCATATTATGCTTATATTAGAAGTGTTTCACATCAGAGTACATCATTTATGGGTGCTAACCATTAAAGAAATACACCACAAAGCATCTTATCCTACTATGAGAAGTGTTTCTGATAAGAGTACTTCATTTATGAGTGGAAACCTTTCAAGAAAACTCCACAAAGCATCATATCTAACTACGAGAAGAGTTTCTTCTCCGTGTACTTCATTTAAGTGTTGTAACATTCACTAAAGCACCACGAAGAATCATAGATTACCACTCTATGTGCTTCACGTCCGAGTTCTTCATTTATGGGTCGTAACCATCACAGAAAACTCCACAAAGCATCATATCTTACTACGTGAAGACTTTCTTTTTAGAGTACTTCATTTAAGTGTATGTAACAATTCAATAAAGCACCACAAATAAGCATAGAATACCACTTTATGTGCTTCATGTTCGAGTACTTTATTTATGGGTCGTAACCATCACAGAAAACACCACAATGCATCGAGAAGTGTTTCTGATCCGATTATATCATTTGTGGGTGGTAAAGATTCAAGAAAACACCACAAAGCATCTTATCCTTCTATGAGAAGTGTTTATGGTCAGAGTACTTCAATTATGGGTGATAACCATTAGAGATAACACCACAATGCATCTTATCCTACTACGAGATGTGTTACAGATCCGATTATTCCATTTATGGGTGGGAAAGATTCAAGAAAACACCACAAAACATCATATCCTTCTACGAGAAGTGTTTCTGGTCAGAGTACAACAATTATGGGTGGTAACCATTAGAGAAGACACCACAAAGCATCTTATCCTACTTCAAGAAGTGTTTCAGATCGAATACTTCATTATGGGCGGTAACGTTTCATGAAAACCCCACAAACCATCATATTCATCACAAAAATTACCACTCTAGGTGCTTCTTGTCTGAGTACTTAATTTATGAGTGATTCTGATCAGAGTACTTCATTTACGGGTGGTAGCCATTAAAGAAAACACCGCAAAGCATATTATCCTACTACGAGAAGTGTTTCACATCTGATTACTTCATTTATGGGTGGTAACCAATCAAGAAAATACCACAAAGCATATTATGCTTATATTAGAAGTGTTTCACATCAGAGTACATCATTTAAGGGTGCTAACCATTAAAGAATACACCACAAAGCATCTTATCCTACTATGAGAAGTGTTTCTGATAAGAGTAGTTCATTTATGGGTGGAAACCTTTCAAGAAAACTCCACAAAGCATCATATCTTACTACGAGAAGAGTTTCTTCTCCGTGTACTTCATTTAAGTGTTGTAACATTCACTAAAGCACCACGAAGAAGCATAGAATACCACTTTATGTGCTTCGTGTCCGAGTACTTAATTTATGAGTGATTTTGATCAGAGTACTTAATTTATGGGTCGTAACCATCACACAAAACACCACAAAGCATCGAGAAGTGTTTATGATCCGATTATATCTTTTATGGTTGGTAGAGATTAAAGAAAACAACACAAAGCATCTTATCATTCTATTAGAAGTGTTTATTGTTAGAGTACTTCAATTATGGGTGATAACCATTAGAGAATACACCACAACGCATCCTATCCTACTTCAAGAAGTGTTTCAGATCGAATACTTCATTTATGGGGGGTAACGTTTAATGAAAACCCCACAAAGCATCAGAGCCTTCTCATAAATTACCACTCTCGGTGCTTCTTGTCCGAGTACTTACTTTATGAGTGATTTTGATCAGAGTAATTCATTTATGGGTGGTAACCTTTAAAGAAAACACTACAAAGCATATTATTCTACTACGAGAAGTGTTTCACATCTGATTAATTCATTTATGGGTGGTAACCAATCAAGAAAACACCACAAAGCATCTTATCCTACAATGAGAAATGTTTCTGATTAGAGTACTTCATTTATGAGTGGTAACCTTTCAAGAAAACTCCACAAAGCATCATAACTTACTACGAGAAGGGTTTCTTCTCCGTGTACTTCATTTAAGTGTTGTAACAATTCAATAAAGCACCACGAATAAGCATAGAATACCACTTTATGTGCTTCATGTTCGAGTACTTTATTTATGGGTCGTAACCATCACAGAAAACACCACAATGCATCGAGAAGTGTTTCTGATCCGATTATATCATTTGTGGGTGGTAAAGATTCAAGAAAACACCACAAAGCATCTTATCCTTCTATGAGAAGTGTTTATGGTCAGAGTACTTCAATTATGAGTGATAACCATTAGAGATAACACCACAATGCATCTTATCCTACTACGAGATGTGTTTCAGATCCGATTATTCCATCTATGGGTGGGAAAGGTTCAAGAAAACACCACAAAGCATCATATCCTTCTACTAGAAGTGTTTCTGGTCAGAGTACAACAATTATGGGTGGTAACCATGAGAGAAGACACCACAAAGCATCTTATCCTACTTCAAGAAGTGTTTCAGATCGAATACTTCATTATGGGCGGTAACGTTTCATGAAAGCCCCACAAACCATCATAGCCTTCACATAAATTACCACTCTAGGTGCTTCTTGTCTGAGTACTTAATTTATGAGTGATTCTGATCGGAGTACTTCATTTACGGGTGGTAACCATTAAAGAAAACACCGCAAAGCATATTATCCTACTACAAAAAGTGTTTCACATCTGATTACTTCATTTATGGGTGTTAACCAATCAAGAAAAAACCACAAAGCATATTATGCTTATATTAGAAGTGTTTCACATCAGAGTACATCATTTATGGGTGCTAACCATTAAAGAAATACACCACAAAGCATCTTATCCTACTATGAGAAGTGTTTCTGATAAGAGTACTTCATTTATGAGTGGAAACCTTTCAAGAAAACTCCACAAAGAATCATATCTAACTACGAGAAGAGTTTCTTCTCCGTGTACTTCATTTAAGTGTTGTAACATTCACTAAAGCACCACGAAGAATCATAGATTACCACTCTATGTGCTTCACGTCCGAGTTCTTCATTTATGGGTCGTAACCATCACAGAAAACTCCACAAAGCATCATATCTTACTACGTGAAGACTTTCTTTTTAGAGTACTTCATTTAAGTGTATGTAACAATTCAATAAAGCACCACAAATAAGCATAGAATACCACTTTATGTGCTTCATGTTCGAGTACTTTATTTATGGGTCGTAACCATCACAGAAAACACCACAATGCATCGAGAAGTGTTTCTGATCCGATTATATCATTTGTGGGTGGTAAAGATTCAAGAAAACACCACAAAGCATCTTATCCTTCTATGAGAAGTGTTTATGGTCAGAGTACTTCAATTATGGGTGATAACCATTAGAGATAACACCACAATGCATCTTATCCTACTACGAGATGTGTTACAGATCCGATTATTCCATTTATGGGTGGGAAAGATTCAAGAAAACACCACAAAACATCATATCCTTCTACGAGAAGTGTTTCTGGTCAGAGTACAACAACTATGGGTGGTAACCATTAGAGAAGACACCACAAAGCATCTTATCCTACTTCAAGAAGTGTTTCAGATCGAATACTTCATTATGGGCGGTAACGTTTCATGAAAGCCCCACAAACCATCATAGCCTTCACATAAATTACCACTCTAGGTGCTTCTTGTCTGAGTACTTAATTTATGAGTGATTCTGATCAGAGTACTTCATTTACGGGTGGTAGCCATTAAAGAAAACACCGCAAAGCATATTATCCTACTACGAGAAGTGTTTCACATCTGATTACTTCATTTATGGGTGGTAACCAATCAAGAAAATACCACAAAGCATATTATGCTTATATTAGAAGTGTTTCACATCAGAGTACATCATTTAAGGGTGCTAACCATTAAAGAATACACCACAAAGCATCTTATCCTACTATGAGAAGTGTTTCTGATAAGAGTAGTTCATTTATGGGTGGAAACCTTTCAAGAAAACTCCACAAAGCATCATATCTTACTACGAGAAGAGTTTCTTCTCCGTGTACTTCATTTAAGTGTTGTAACATTCACTAAAGCACCACGAAGAAGCATAGAATACCACTTTATGTGCTTCGTGTCCGAGTACTTAATTTATGAGTGATTTTGATCAGAGTACTTAATTTATGGGTCGTAACCATCACACAAAACACCACAAAGCATCGAGAAGTGTTTATGATCCGATTATATCTTTTATGGTTGGTAGAGATTAAAGAAAACAACACAAAGCATCTTATCATTCTATTAGAAGTGTTTATTGTTAGAGTACTTCAATTATGGGTGATAACCATTAGAGAATACACCACAACGCATCCTATCCTACTTCAAGAAGTGTTTCAGATCGAATACTTCATTTATGGGTGGGAAAGATTCAAGAAAACACCACAAAACATCATATCCTTCTACGAGAAGTGTTTCTGGTCAGAGTACAACAACTATGGGTGGTAACCATTAGAGAAGACACCACAAAGCATCTTATCCTACTTCAAGAAGTGTTTCAGATCGAATACTTCATTATGGGCGGTAACGTTTCATGAAAGCCCCACAAACCATCATAGCCTTCACATAAATTACCACTCTAGGTGCTTCTTGTCTGAGTACTTAATTTATGAGTGATTCTGATCAGAGTACTTCATTTACGGGTGGTAGCCATTAAAGAAAACACCGCAAAGCATATTATCCTACTACGAGAAGTGTTTCACATCTGATTACTTCATTTATGGGTGGTAACCAATCAAGAAAATACCACAAAGCATATTATGCTTATATTAGAAGTGTTTCACATCAGAGTACATCATTTAAGGGTGCTAACCATTAAAGAATACACCACAAAGCATCTTATCCTACTATGAGAAGTGTTTCTGATAAGAGTAGTTCATTTATGGGTGGAAACCTTTCAAGAAAACTCCACAAAGCATCATATCTTACTACGAGAAGAGTTTCTTCTCCGTGTACTTCATTTAAGTGTTGTAACATTCACTAAAGCACCACGAAGAAGCATAGAATACCACTTTATGTGCTTCGTGTCCGAGTACTTAATTTATGAGTGATTTTGATCAGAGTACTTAATTTATGGGTCGTAACCATCACACAAAACACCACAAAGCATCGAGAAGTGTTTATGATCCGATTATATCTTTTATGGTTGGTAGAGATTAAAGAAAACAACACAAAGCATCTTATCATTCTATTAGAAGTGTTTATTGTTAGAGTACTTCAATTATGGGTGATAACCATTAGAGAATACACCACAACGCATCCTATCCTACTTCAAGAAGTGTTTCAGATCGAATACTTCATTTATGGGGGGTAACGTTTAATGAAAACCCCACAAAGCATCAGAGCCTTCTCATAAATTACCACTCTCGGTGCTTCTTGTCCGAGTACTTACTTTATGAGTGATTTTGATCAGAGTAATTCATTTATGGGTGGTAACCTTTAAAGAAAACACTACAAAGCATATTATTCTACTACGAGAAGTGTTTCACATCTGATTAATTCATTTATGGGTGGTAACCAATCAAGAAAACACCACAAAGCATCTTATCCTACAATGAGAAATGTTTCTGATTAGAGTACTTCATTTATGAGTGGTAACCTTTCAAGAAAACTCCACAAAGCATCATAACTTACTACGAGAAGGGTTTCTTCTCCGTGTACTTCATTTAAGTGTTGTAACAATTCAATAAAGCACCACGAATAAGCATAGAATACCACTTTATGTGCTTCATGTTCGAGTACTTTATTTATGGGTCGTAACCATCACAGAAAACACCACAATGCATCGAGAAGTGTTTCTGATCCGATTATATCATTTGTGGGTGGTAAAGATTCAAGAAAACACCACAAAGCATCTTATCCTTCTATGAGAAGTGTTTATGGTCAGAGTACTTCAATTATGAGTGATAACCATTAGAGATAACACCACAATGCATCTTATCCTACTACGAGATGTGTTTCAGATCCGATTATTCCATCTATGGGTGGGAAAGGTTCAAGAAAACACCACAAAGCATCATATCCTTCTACTAGAAGTGTTTCTGGTCAGAGTACAACAATTATGGGTGGTAACCATGAGAGAAGACACCACAAAGCATCTTATCCTACTTCAAGAAGTGTTTCAGATCGAATACTTCATTATGGGCGGTAACGTTTCATGAAAGCCCCACAAACCATCATAGCCTTCACATAAATTACCACTCTAGGTGCTTCTTGTCTGAGTACTTAATTTATGAGTGATTCTGATCGGAGTACTTCATTTACGGGTGGTAACCATTAAAGAAAACACCGCAAAGCATATTATCCTACTACAAAAAGTGTTTCACATCTGATTACTTCATTTATGGGTGTTAACCAATCAAGAAAAAACCACAAAGCATATTATGCTTATATTAGAAGTGTTTCACATCAGAGTACATCATTTATGGGTGCTAACCATTAAAGAAATACACCACAAAGCATCTTATCCTACTATGAGAAGTGTTTCTGATAAGAGTACTTCATTTATGAGTGGAAACCTTTCAAGAAAACTCCACAAAGCATCATATCTAACTACGAGAAGAGTTTCTTCTCCGTGTACTTCATTTAAGTGTTGTAACATTCACTAAAGCACCACGAAGAATCATAGATTACCACTCTATGTGCTTCACGTCCGAGTTCTTCATTTATGGGTCGTAACCATCACAGAAAACTCCACAAAGCATCATATCTTACTACGTGAAGACTTTCTTTTTAGAGTACTTCATTTAAGTGTATGTAACAATTCAATAAAGCACCACAAATAAGCATAGAATACCACTTTATGTGCTTCATGTTCGAGTACTTTATTTATGGGTCGTAACCATCACAGAAAACACCACAATGCATCGAGAAGTGTTTCTGATCCGATTATATCATTTGTGGGTGGTAAAGATTCAAGAAAACACCACAAAGCATCTTATCCTTCTATGAGAAGTGTTTATGGTCAGAGTACTTCAATTATGGGTGATAACCATTAGAGATAACACCACAATGCATCTTATCCTACTACGAGATGTGTTACAGATCCGATTATTCCATTTATGGGTGGGAAAGATTCAAGAAAACACCACAAAACATCATATCCTTCTACGAGAAGTGTTTCTGGTCAGAGTACAACAATTATGGGTGGTAACCATTAGAGAAGACACCACAAAGCATCTTATCCTACTTCAAGAAGTGTTTCAGATCGAATACTTCATTATGGGCGGTAACGTTTCATGAAAACCCCACAAACCATCATATTCATCACAAAAATTACCACTCTAGGTGCTTCTTGTCTGAGTACTTAATTTATGAGTGATTCTGATCAGAGTACTTCATTT
This sequence comes from Eleocharis quinqueflora, assembly GCA_964058865.1. NCBI lineage: Eukaryota > Viridiplantae > Streptophyta > Magnoliopsida > Poales > Cyperaceae > Eleocharis > Eleocharis quinqueflora. The sequence continues at coordinate 110,738 of CAXKVX010001141.1, forward strand.
ACGGGTGGTAGCCATTAAAGAAAACACCGCAAAGCATATTATCCTACTACGAGAAGTGTTTCACATCTGATTACTTCATTTATGGGTGGTAACCAATCAAGAAAATACCACAAAGCATATTATGCTTATATTAGAAGTGTTTCACATCAGAGTACATCATTTAAGGGTGCTAACCATTAAAGAATACACCACAAAGCATCTTATCCTACTATGAGAAGTGTTTCTGATAAGAGTAGTTCATTTATGGGTGGAAACCTTTCAAGAAAACTCCACAAAGCATCATATCTTACTACGAGAAGAGTTTCTTCTCCGTGTACTTCATTTAAGTGTTGTAACATTCACTAAAGCACCACGAAGAAGCATAGAATACCACTTTATGTGCTTCGTGTCCGAGTACTTAATTTATGAGTGATTTTGATCAGAGTACTTAATTTATGGGTCGTAACCATCACACAAAACACCACAAAGCATCGAGAAGTGTTTATGATCCGATTATATCTTTTATGGTTGGTAGAGATTAAAGAAAACAACACAAAGCATCTTATCATTCTATTAGAAGTGTTTATTGTTAGAGTACTTCAATTATGGGTGATAACCATTAGAGAATACACCACAACGCATCCTATCCTACTTCAAGAAGTGTTTCAGATCGAATACTTCATTTATGGGGGGTAACGTTTAATGAAAACCCCACAAAGCATCAGAGCCTTCTCATAAATTACCACTCTCGGTGCTTCTTGTCCGAGTACTTACTTTATGAGTGATTTTGATCAGAGTAATTCATTTATGGGTGGTAACCTTTAAAGAAAACACTACAAAGCATATTATTCTACTACGAGAAGTGTTTCACATCTGATTAATTCATTTATGGGTGGTAACCAATCAAGAAAACACCACAAAGCATCTTATCCTACAATGAGAAATGTTTCTGATTAGAGTACTTCATTTATGAGTGGTAACCTTTCAAGAAAACTCCACAAAGCATCATAACTTACTACGAGAAGGGTTTCTTCTCCGTGTACTTCATTTAAGTGTTGTAACAATTCAATAAAGCACCACGAATAAGCATAGAATACCACTTTATGTGCTTCATGTTCGAGTACTTTATTTATGGGTCGTAACCATCACAGAAAACACCACAATGCATCGAGAAGTGTTTCTGATCCGATTATATCATTTGTGGGTGGTAAAGATTCAAGAAAACACCACAAAGCATCTTATCCTTCTATGAGAAGTGTTTATGGTCAGAGTACTTCAATTATGAGTGATAACCATTAGAGATAACACCACAATGCATCTTATCCTACTACGAGATGTGTTTCAGATCCGATTATTCCATCTATGGGTGGGAAAGGTTCAAGAAAACACCACAAAGCATCATATCCTTCTACTAGAAGTGTTTCTGGTCAGAGTACAACAATTATGGGTGGTAACCATGAGAGAAGACACCACAAAGCATCTTATCCTACTTCAAGAAGTGTTTCAGATCGAATACTTCATTATGGGCGGTAACGTTTCATGAAAGCCCCACAAACCATCATAGCCTTCACATAAATTACCACTCTAGGTGCTTCTTGTCTGAGTACTTAATTTATGAGTGATTCTGATCGGAGTACTTCATTTACGGGTGGTAACCATTAAAGAAAACACCGCAAAGCATATTATCCTACTACAAAAAGTGTTTCACATCTGATTACTTCATTTATGGGTGTTAACCAATCAAGAAAAAACCACAAAGCATATTATGCTTATATTAGAAGTGTTTCACATCAGAGTACATCATTTATGGGTGCTAACCATTAAAGAAATACACCACAAAGCATCTTATCCTACTATGAGAAGTGTTTCTGATAAGAGTACTTCATTTATGAGTGGAAACCTTTCAAGAAAACTCCACAAAGCATCATATCTAACTACGAGAAGAGTTTCTTCTCCGTGTACTTCATTTAAGTGTTGTAACATTCACTAAAGCACCACGAAGAATCATAGATTACCACTCTATGTGCTTCACGTCCGAGTTCTTCATTTATGGGTCGTAACCATCACAGAAAACTCCACAAAGCATCATATCTTACTACGTGAAGACTTTCTTTTTAGAGTACTTCATTTAAGTGTATGTAACAATTCAATAAAGCACCACAAATAAGCATAGAATACCACTTTATGTGCTTCATGTTCGAGTACTTTATTTATGGGTCGTAACCATCACAGAAAACACCACAATGCATCGAGAAGTGTTTCTGATCCGATTATATCATTTGTGGGTGGTAAAGATTCAAGAAAACACCACAAAGCATCTTATCCTTCTATGAGAAGTGTTTATGGTCAGAGTACTTCAATTATGGGTGATAACCATTAGAGATAACACCACAATGCATCTTATCCTACTACGAGATGTGTTACAGATCCGATTATTCCATTTATGGGTGGGAAAGATTCAAGAAAACACCACAAAACATCATATCCTTCTACGAGAAGTGTTTCTGGTCAGAGTACAACAATTATGGGTGGTAACCATTAGAGAAGACACCACAAAGCATCTTATCCTACTTCAAGAAGTGTTTCAGATCGAATACTTCATTATGGGCGGTAACGTTTCATGAAAACCCCACAAACCATCATATTCATCACAAAAATTACCACTCTAGGTGCTTCTTGTCTGAGTACTTAATTTATGAGTGATTCTGATCAGAGTACTTCATTTACGGGTGGTAGCCATTAAAGAAAACACCGCAAAGCATATTATCCTACTACGAGAAGTGTTTCACATCTGATTACTTCATTTATGGGTGGTAACCAATCAAGAAAATACCACAAAGCATATTATGCTTATATTAGAAGTGTTTCACATCAGAGTACATCATTTAAGGGTGCTAACCATTAAAGAATACACCACAAAGCATCTTATCCTACTATGAGAAGTGTTTCTGATAAGAGTAGTTCATTTATGGGTGGAAACCTTTCAAGAAAACTCCACAAAGCATCATATCTTACTACGAGAAGAGTTTCTTCTCCGTGTACTTCATTTAAGTGTTGTAACATTCACTAAAGCACCACGAAGAAGCATAGAATACCACTTTATGTGCTTCGTGTCCGAGTACTTAATTTATGAGTGATTTTGATCAGAGTACTTAATTTATGGGTCGTAACCATCACACAAAACACCACAAAGCATCGAGAAGTGTTTATGATCCGATTATATCTTTTATGGTTGGTAGAGATTAAAGAAAACAACACAAAGCATCTTATCATTCTATTAGAAGTGTTTATTGTTAGAGTACTTCAATTATGGGTGATAACCATTAGAGAATACACCACAACGCATCCTATCCTACTTCAAGAAGTGTTTCAGATCGAATACTTCATTTATGGGGGGTAACGTTTAATGAAAACCCCACAAAGCATCAGAGCCTTCTCATAAATTACCACTCTCGGTGCTTCTTGTCCGAGTACTTACTTTATGAGTGATTTTGATCAGAGTAATTCATTTATGGGTGGTAACCTTTAAAGAAAACACTACAAAGCATATTATTCTACTACGAGAAGTGTTTCACATCTGATTAATTCATTTATGGGTGGTAACCAATCAAGAAAACACCACAAAGCATCTTATCCTACAATGAGAAATGTTTCTGATTAGAGTACTTCATTTATGAGTGGTAACCTTTCAAGAAAACTCCACAAAGCATCATAACTTACTACGAGAAGGGTTTCTTCTCCGTGTACTTCATTTAAGTGTTGTAACAATTCAATAAAGCACCACGAATAAGCATAGAATACCACTTTATGTGCTTCATGTTCGAGTACTTTATTTATGGGTCGTAACCATCACAGAAAACACCACAATGCATCGAGAAGTGTTTCTGATCCGATTATATCATTTGTGGGTGGTAAAGATTCAAGAAAACACCACAAAGCATCTTATCCTTCTATGAGAAGTGTTTATGGTCAGAGTACTTCAATTATGAGTGATAACCATTAGAGATAACACCACAATGCATCTTATCCTACTACGAGATGTGTTTCAGATCCGATTATTCCATCTATGGGTGGGAAAGGTTCAAGAAAACACCACAAAGCATCATATCCTTCTACTAGAAGTGTTTCTGGTCAGAGTACAACAATTATGGGTGGTAACCATGAGAGAAGACACCACAAAGCATCTTATCCTACTTCAAGAAGTGTTTCAGATCGAATACTTCATTATGGGCGGTAACGTTTCATGAAAGCCCCACAAACCATCATAGCCTTCACATAAATTACCACTCTAGGTGCTTCTTGTCTGAGTACTTAATTTATGAGTGATTCTGATCGGAGTACTTCATTTACGGGTGGTAACCATTAAAGAAAACACCGCAAAGCATATTATCCTACTACAAAAAGTGTTTCACATCTGATTACTTCATTTATGGGTGTTAACCAATCAAGAAAAAACCACAAAGCATATTATGCTTATATTAGAAGTGTTTCACATCAGAGTACATCATTTATGGGTGCTAACCATTAAAGAAATACACCACAAAGCATCTTATCCTACTATGAGAAGTGTTTCTGATAAGAGTACTTCATTTATGAGTGGAAACCTTTCAAGAAAACTCCACAAAGAATCATATCTAACTACGAGAAGAGTTTCTTCTCCGTGTACTTCATTTAAGTGTTGTAACATTCACTAAAGCACCACGAAGAATCATAGATTACCACTCTATGTGCTTCACGTCCGAGTTCTTCATTTATGGGTCGTAACCATCACAGAAAACTCCACAAAGCATCATATCTTACTACGTGAAGACTTTCTTTTTAGAGTACTTCATTTAAGTGTATGTAACAATTCAATAAAGCACCACAAATAAGCATAGAATACCACTTTATGTGCTTCATGTTCGAGTACTTTATTTATGGGTCGTAACCATCACAGAAAACACCACAATGCATCGAGAAGTGTTTCTGATCCGATTATATCATTTGTGGGTGGTAAAGATTCAAGAAAACACCACAAAGCATCTTATCCTTCTATGAGAAGTGTTTATGGTCAGAGTACTTCAATTATGGGTGATAACCATTAGAGATAACACCACAATGCATCTTATCCTACTACGAGATGTGTTACAGATCCGATTATTCCATTTATGGGTGGGAAAGATTCAAGAAAACACCACAAAACATCATATCCTTCTACGAGAAGTGTTTCTGGTCAGAGTACAACAATTATGGGTGGTAACCATTAGAGAAGACACCACAAAGCATCTTATCCTACTTCAAGAAGTGTTTCAGATCGAATACTTCATTATGGGCGGTAACGTTTCATGAAAACCCCACAAACCATCATATTCATCACAAAAATTACCACTCTAGGTGCTTCTTGTCTGAGTACTTAATTTATGAGTGATTCTGATCAGAGTACTTCATTTACGGGTGGTAGCCATTAAAGAAAACACCGCAAAGCATATTATCCTACTACGAGAAGTGTTTCACATCTGATTACTTCATTTATGGGTGGTAACCAATCAAGAAAATACCACAAAGCATATTATGCTTATATTAGAAGTGTTTCACATCAGAGTACATCATTTAAGGGTGCTAACCATTAAAGAATACACCACAAAGCATCTTATCCTACTATGAGAAGTGTTTCTGATAAGAGTAGTTCATTTATGGGTGGAAACCTTTCAAGAAAACTCCACAAAGCATCATATCTTACTACGAGAAGAGTTTCTTCTCCGTGTACTTCATTTAAGTGTTGTAACATTCACTAAAGCACCACGAAGAAGCATAGAATACCACTTTATGTGCTTCGTGTCCGAGTACTTAATTTATGAGTGATTTTGATCAGAGTACTTAATTTATGGGTCGTAACCATCACACAAAACACCACAAAGCATCGAGAAGTGTTTATGATCCGATTATATCTTTTATGGTTGGTAGAGATTAAAGAAAACAACACAAAGCATCTTATCATTCTATTAGAAGTGTTTATTGTTAGAGTACTTCAATTATGGGTGATAACCATTAGAGAATACACCACAACGCATCCTATCCTACTTCAAGAAGTGTTTCAGATCGAATACTTCATTTATGGGGGGTAACGTTTAATGAAAACCCCACAAAGCATCAGAGCCTTCTCATAAATTACCACTCTCGGTGCTTCTTGTCCGAGTACTTACTTTATGAGTGATTTTGATCAGAGTAATTCATTTATGGGTGGTAACCTTTAAAGAAAACACTACAAAGCATATTATTCTACTACGAGAAGTGTTTCACATCTGATTAATTCATTTATGGGTGGTAACCAATCAAGAAAACACCACAAAGCATCTTATCCTACAATGAGAAATGTTTCTGATTAGAGTACTTCATTTATGAGTGGTAACCTTTCAAGAAAACTCCACAAAGCATCATAACTTACTACGAGAAGGGTTTCTTCTCCGTGTACTTCATTTAAGTGTTGTAACAATTCAATAAAGCACCACGAATAAGCATAGAATACCACTTTATGTGCTTCATGTTCGAGTACTTTATTTATGGGTCGTAACCATCACAGAAAACACCACAATGCATCGAGAAGTGTTTCTGATCCGATTATATCATTTGTGGGTGGTAAAGATTCAAGAAAACACCACAAAGCATCTTATCCTTCTATGAGAAGTGTTTATGGTCAGAGTACTTCAATTATGGGTGATAACCATTAGAGATAACACCACAATGCATCTTATCCTACTACGAGATGTGTTTCAGATCCGATTATTCCATTTATGGGTGGGAAAGATTCAAGAAAACACCACAAAACATCATATCCTTCTACGAGAAGTGTTTCTGGTCAGAGTACAACAACTATGGGTGGTAACCATTAGAGAAGACACCACAAAGCATCTTATCCTACTTCAAGAAGTGTTTCAGATCGAATACTTCATTATGGGCGGTAACGTTTCATGAAAGCCCCACAAACCATCATAGCCTTCACATAAATTACCACTCTAGGTGCTTCTTGTCTGAGTACTTAATTTATGAGTGATTCTGATCAGAGTACTTCATTTACGGGTGGTAGCCATTAAAGAAAACACCGCAAAGCATATTATCCTACTACGAGAAGTGTTTCACATCTGATTACTTCATTTATGGGTGGTAACCAATCAAGAAAATACCACAAAGCATATTATGCTTATATTAGAAGTGTTTCACATCAGAGTACATCATTTAAGGGTGCTAACCATTAAAGAATACACCACAAAGCATCTTATCCTACTATGAGAAGTGTTTCTGATAAGAGTAGTTCATTTATGGGTGGAAACCTTTCAAGAAAACTCCACAAAGCATCATATCTTACTACGAGAAGAGTTTCTTCTCCGTGTACTTCATTTAAGTGTTGTAACATTCACTAAAGCACCACGAAGAAGCATAGAATACCACTTTATGTGCTTCGTGTCCGAGTACTTAATTTATGAGTGATTTTGATCAGAGTACTTAATTTATGGGTCGTAACCATCACACAAAACACCACAAAGCATCGAGAAGTGTTTATGATCCGATTATATCTTTTATGGTTGGTAGAGATTAAAGAAAACAACACAAAGCATCTTATCATTCTATTAGAAGTGTTTATTGTTAGAGTACTTCAATTATGGGTGATAACCATTAGAGAATACACCACAACGCATCCTATCCTACTTCAAGAAGTGTTTCAGATCGAATACTTCATTTATGGGGGGTAACGTTTAATGAAAACCCCACAAAGCATCAGAGCCTTCTCATAAATTACCACTCTCGGTGCTTCTTGTCCGAGTACTTACTTTATGAGTGATTTTGATCAGAGTAATTCATTTATGGGTGGTAACCTTTAAAGAAAACACTACAAAGCATATTATTCTACTACGAGAAGTGTTTCACATCTGATTAATTCATTTATGGGTGGTAACCAATCAAGAAAACACCACAAAGCATCTTATCCTACAATGAGAAATGTTTCTGATTAGAGTACTTCATTTATGAGTGGTAACCTTTCAAGAAAACTCCACAAAGCATCATAACTTACTACGAGAAGGGTTTCTTCTCCGTGTACTTCATTTAAGTGTTGTAACAATTCAATAAAGCACCACGAATAAGCATAGAATACCACTTTATGTGCTTCATGTTCGAGTACTTTATTTATGGGTCGTAACCATCACAGAAAACACCACAATGCATCGAGAAGTGTTTCTGATCCGATTATATCATTTGTGGGTGGTAAAGATTCAAGAAAACACCACAAAGCATCTTATCCTTCTATGAGAAGTGTTTATGGTCAGAGTACTTCAATTATGGGTGATAACCATTAGAGATAACACCACAATGCATCTTATCCTACTACGAGATGTGTTTCAGATCCGATTATTCCATTTATGGGTGGGAAAGATTCAAGAAAACACCACAAAACATCATATCCTTCTACGAGAAGTGTTTCTGGTCAGAGTACAACAACTATGGGTGGTAACCATTAGAGAAGACACCACAAAGCATCTTATCCTACTTCAAGAAGTGTTTCAGATCGAATACTTCATTATGGGCGGTAACGTTTCATGAAAGCCCCACAAACCATCATAGCCTTCACATAAATTACCACTCTAGGTGCTTCTTGTCTGAGTACTTAATTTATGAGTGATTCTGATCAGAGTACTTCATTTACGGGTGGTAGCCATTAAAGAAAACACCGCAAAGCATATTATCCTACTACGAGAAGTGTTTCACATCTGATTACTTCATTTATGGGTGGTAACCAATCAAGAAAATACCACAAAGCATATTATGCTTATATTAGAAGTGTTTCACATCAGAGTACATCATTTAAGGGTGCTAACCATTAAAGAATACACCACAAAGCATCTTATCCTACTATGAGAAGTGTTTCTGATAAGAGTAGTTCATTTATGGGTGGAAACCTTTCAAGAAAACTCCACAAAGCATCATATCTTACTACGAGAAGAGTTTCTTCTCCGTGTACTTCATTTAAGTGTTGTAACATTCACTAAAGCACCACGAAGAAGCATAGAATACCACTTTATGTGCTTCGTGTCCGAGTACTTAATTTATGAGTGATTTTGATCAGAGTACTTAATTTATGGGTCGTAACCATCACACAAAACACCACAAAGCATCGAGAAGTGTTTATGATCCGATTATATCTTTTATGGTTGGTAGAGATTAAAGAAAACAACACAAAGCATCTTATCATTCTATTAGAAGTGTTTATTGTTAGAGTACTTCAATTATGGGTGATAACCATTAGAGAATACACCACAACGCATCCTATCCTACTTCAAGAAGTGTTTCAGATCGAATAATTCATTATGGGCGGTAACGTTTCATGAAAGCCCCACAAACCATCATAGCCTTCACATAAATTACCACTCTAGGTGCTTCTTGTCTGAGTACTTAATTTATGAGTGATTCTGATCGGAGTACTTCATTTACGGGTGGTAACCATTAAAGAAAACACCGCAAATCATATTATCCTACTACAAGAAGTGTTTCACATCTGATTACTTCATTTATGAGTGGTAACTAATCAAGAAAAAACCACAAAGCATATTATGCTTATATTAGAAGTGTTTCACATCAGAGTACATCATTTATGGGTGCTAACCATTAAAGAATACACCACAAAGCATCTTATCCTACTATGAGAAGTGTTTCTGATAAGAGTAATTCATTTATGGGTGGAAACCTTTCAAGAAAACTCCACAAAGCATCATATCTAACTACGAGAAGAGTTTCTTCTCCGTGTATTTCATTTAAGTGTTGTAACATTCACTAAAGCACCACGAAGAAGCATAGAATACCACTTTATGTGCTTCTTCTCCGAGTACTTAATTTTTGAGTGATTCTGATCAGAGTACTTCATTTATGGGTCGTAACCATCACAAAAAACACCATAAAGCATCTTATTCTTTTATGAGAAGTGTTCCACATCAGAGTACATCATTTATGGGTGCTAACCATTAAAGAAAACAACACAAAGCATCTTATCCTACTATGAGAAGTGTTTCTGGTCAGAGTACTTCTTTTATGAGTGGTAACCTTTCAAGAAAACTCCGCAAAGCATCATATCTTACTACGAGAAGAGTTTCTTCTCCGTGTACTTCATTTAAGTGTTGTAACATTCACTAAAGCACCACGAAGAAGCATAGAATACCACTTTATGTGCTTCTTGTCCGAGTACTTAATTTATGAGTGATTCTGATCAGAGTACTTAATTTATGGGTGCTAATCATTAAAGAAAATACCATAAAGCATCTTATCGCACTATGAGAAGTGTTTCTGATCAAAGTACTTCATCTATGAGTCAATGAGTGGTAACCTTTCAAAAAAACTCCACAAAACATCTTATCTTGCTACGATAAGAGTTTCTTCTGGAGTACTTCATTTAAGTGCTGTAACCATTCACTAAAACACCACGAAGAAGCATGTAACACTACTATACGCGCTTCATGTCCGAGTACTTAAATTATGAGTGATTCTGATCAGAGAGTGCTTCATCGTCGTTCTTTATTGTTTAGCGTTCACTAATTTAACTTCATCTGATAAGAGTGTTTAATATTATAATTTTAGTTAAATTATAATTATAATCACTTTACTAACTTATATTTAAAGTATTATATTATTATTGTTATATTTGTGGTTGTTAGTATTATTGATATCAGAAATAAAAAAAATTGATTTATATATAATTTAAAGTTGTTGTCATAATATGTTCGTAATATTTCACATTTGGTTTTAGTTAGAGTTGTGCTACTTGCTTATTTCTATAAACATATTCTATTAATATTCTTTTATTTTGGTTATTGTTGCTATTGCAATTCTTACGATTATTTGTAGTCCAGTATTATTTAATTACTTCAAGGCTATTTAAATAAGCACATTGATTTATTAGAGTATGTTTAATCATACTGGCATTTCTTTAATCAATTTGTAAGTTACATGTTTAAAATTAGTATTTATTAATATGTTATGAATATATGAAATTATCAAGTTGTTTAGGAAAAATAAAATAAAAATTACGATGAAGATTCTCTTTAAGCTCTAAGTATTATATTTTCATTATTCATGACCTGGTATAAAATAATACTAATTTATTAAGAAATACATAATATTAGTAATTTTAAGTTCTTCCATTGTTTAAATTGGTGTTTTATTGTTTTAGTGTTTAAGTGTCAACTTCTAGTTGCTTAACGTGTTGATAGTTGTTTCAATTAATATTAGAATGAGATTAACCCATATTACTCGAATAGATTAGAGAATAAGAATTCATAAAGTTACATGGTCATATTTATAAATAGAGAAATTGATTTACATATATAGATCTTGAGTGTATTATTTTTATTCAAAACTTCAAATGGAAATGAATAACTGATTTGTCTAAATATTATATTTAATAAATAGAATGATTGAATTATATACTTTTAAATCTTATTATGTACTTTATTTTAACTAGTACTATTAATTATACGTTATGTTATTTATAATAAATTTTATGTGTCTGGATATTTTAAATAGTATTTAAACTGTTATACGATATATTATTAGAGATTGTAATACTATATGGTAGTGAAGTTTCTAACTCTGTCATAATTGATCTTATTTAATTATAACTAATATTTAGTTTTTGTTATCAAAATTTTAGTACTGCATTGCATCACATTCGTTATTTGTGAATTGATTTATGTTTGATTATATGTCATCATTATATAGAGGAATTTGTTAATGTATGAGACGGTCCTATTAAATTTTAATTAGATAAATTGATCAATATATGGATGAATTTATTTTATTTTAGTTCAATAGAAAAAAAAATTAACTAATTAATTTAGGAATATATATATATATATATATATACACGTGTGTGTGTGTCTATTTAAATAATAAGGGTGTTTAATATTCACATTTATTCTTATAACACTTAATTAATAGTCACACATCTACTTTTATCGTTACCAATTTTGTCCCATAAATTTCTGCAATTTAATACGATCGTTTTCATGAAATTTCCATTTAAAAAGGTTCTTTTTTCCAACCTTTGCAATGGTGTCGCGAAACAGCCAGGGACTGTTTCCTAAGTAGTTTTAACTTTTATTTATAGTTTAGTCTCTTACAATGACTAGGGCTGCAAGAAAAATTCGTAGTTCGTAATTCGTTCGAGTTCGATTTGAAAAAAGTTCAAAATTAGTTCGTTCGATTTCAGTTCGAAATTAGTTTCGAATCGAATCAAACTAGTTCGAAATTATTTTGAATCAAACTCAAACTAGGGTCGGTTCGTTCGAAACTGTTCGTGAACTAAAACAGTTCGAATCTTGAGAGATCTCTGAACTGTCAGATGATATCGAGACTATTGATATTTATGTAGTCCGTGCTATGAGTTCGTTCGAATTAGTATCAAATCAAACTCAAACTTACATAGTTCGTTCGAATGTTATTCGCAGACTATATAATTCGAATGTTGTTGATATTTTTCTTCCCCTTTCTCAACTACATTGTCTACTTCATCTTCATTTTCATTAGAGATAGTTAGTTCATGTATCTTTAATGCTAGCATCTTCATCTTCATTCAGATACTCTCTAGTTAGTTCACATGCGTTCTCTCCATTGCCAACATCCTACTATTTATCCTCTTCAATTAGATAATATTTCTCATCTTCGTCATCTGCTTTTACTACTTTTCGGTTGAGCAACAAAAAATCCGTAGTTCGTAATTAGTTCGAGTTCGATTCGAAACAGTATCAAATCAAACTCAAACTTCACACAGTTCGTTTGAAATTTGTTCTATTTCAAATCAAACTAGTTCGAAATTGATTTCAAATCAAACTCAAACACAAGTCAGTTCGTTCGAATTCGATTCGTTTGCAGCCCTAACAATGACTCAGTTTTAAGAAAACTTAGTTTTATTTTGTAGAAACGCTCCTAAAGGATCCAGTTTTCATAAATATTCACAGAAACACCCTCATAAACTTTATAGAAACCAATTTCTTTGTAAAAATACTCCTGAAAGCTGGCAAAACTCAAAAACTTGATGTTTAGTCCCTGATTTTGCTGAAATTACCTCTGGACCTGTACCATAATCGTAGCAGATCCATAACAAAGCCGAATTTTGACGGTAACATTGGTACGACTGATTTTTATATCGCAAAAGGGAAGGAAAACACGTACCGGAAGCGTGAGAGCTCGAATTGTAAGCGAGTCGAACTAACTTGAGTTGCATGCAAGTTGTCATCACCCAACGTTGCTTGGTGGCTTGGAGTCAGGGTAGCGAGCTCTCGGGAACGAGGGGTCAAGAATGCAACTAGAAACTCGAGGCAAACCGAAGCAAGGCTATTGCATGCAAGAAAAATCGGGAACTTGAGAACCGAAAACGAGTGAAGGGAGGTCTAGTCGAATCAGATAGGCCTTGCATGCACCAAGGAGGCGACTAGGGGGCCAGCGACTGTCTCGATTTCAATTCCGATCACGACAAGGTGGATGAGACGGTTAGAGGTGAAGGAGAATAGGGGAAGCGGGGAAAGGAAGGAGATGAAGAGAGTTGGCAGGCGAGTGGTAGCGCGGAGGTGGTGCGTTGGCCGGCGCCGATGAAGAGGTGACTGGGCGGAGTTAACAAAGTGCATGGGTGCATCTCCATTTTTTTTTCTTTGGGTTAGCTCATTAATTCTTTGAGTTAATATATCATCCCCCACTTCTTGTCCCCCTCTCGCATCCCCTGCTACGCGACAAAACAGTTACGTGATACAGTATAAAGACTTGTAACATTTAATATAAAGACTTCCATGTTAAAATGGAGACCGCCAAATAAAATATTATGTATACATTCTCTGAGAAATGAAGACTGCCAAAAGTATAAAGACTTCGAATGTGAATTATAAAGACTTTCATAATACAGTATTCATTGCAGTATATAATTAACAAGGAAATTACAAATAAATACTACATGTCTTGAGAAATGAAAACTTGACACTCAATATTTATTATAATGAATTCAGTTCAATAGTATAAATACTACTACATTTGAGTATAAAGACTTACATTCAGTATATAAAGACTACTATATTTGTACTATATGGGGGCCGTGTAAGGGGGCTTGTAAGGGGGGACAGTTAGTCGCTTCCTAATTCTTTTACTTGATAAATGTAATTTATTGAGATTTCCAATTTAATCTTCTTTATAATTGTCTTGCACAAGTCTCTCCATTCAACTTTTGTTGGAATTTATATTTAAAAGAGTAATTGATTTTTTTAATTTGGTTAATAATTATTCAAGTGACATAATGTTACATACGGGGATTCATTAACTCTATTTATGATTTTATTTTTTATAGTGTTTTTTTTTGTATTTTTTTATTTTATTGCCTTTGTATTTTTAATTTTCCTATAATAAATTATCAAATTAGAATTTGGTCAAAAAAGATTCGAGCCTAGTTTTATGAAACTTAATTATTCTATTAAAAAGTTTTAATTCACATGAAATTTTATAAGTTGCTAAATAGCATGTTTTTTATTTATTTCAAAATTTTACGTATTTTCCTATGCTAAATTTGAGCTAAGATTTTATTTAACGATTAATTTTGTAATTAACATGACAATTATTTATTAAAATAATTAGGTTTTACAAATAGTTTGCATATTTACAATCTTATTGTAATATTATAATGAATCTGAATATCTTATGAACACATGCAAACTCAAAAAGTCCAAACGAAATCAAACTTGATGTACCACAATCAAATGAAAACAGACGAAACTTGTGCAGCTTTTGTTTTTTTTATTTGGACAATTCTTATCCACACATTGCCATAGAAAAACGATGTTAAATTAACTCAATATCGATTAGAAACTAAAAAGGAATGACGAACACCTTTATAGTCTTCACATTGCCTACTATCTTTTCACGCACATATTGCTGTACAAACAATATACTTTTTTATACAAATACAACCATAGTGACTTATTTTCTTGGGTTGCTTCCACCTTTAGAAAAGGAATCACGGAGGGTAACAGTTCTGTTGAACACGAAATTTTTGTCAGTTGAGTCAACGTCGACTGCAAAGTATCCTGAAACCAAATGAAGAGAGGATTTAGACCAACAGACTTGGCTTTGAATAGGAAAGCTCCTTCAATACCACCAAAAAAAAAAAAAACACCAAGAACAAGAACAAGAGCACAAAGGTGGGAATCCCGGAGGCATTTAGCAACAGCTGCTGGGGATTTTTTTTGGGAACCCCTTATATCCAAAGAAAAAGTATCAAAATAAAATAGTAAGAAATTTTACCAAGCCTTTCAAACTGAAACTTATCGCCTAAAGTCGCAGTGGCAAGCGATGGCACAGCATAGGCATCAGGTATTACCACCTTTGAGTGGGGATTTAAGTCGGAAAGCCAATCATCCAGTTCAGATGGATTCTGCTCCATGCCATAATGAAGTAATGTATGCATAAAAGACCCATTTATATATATAGACAAAATTTTCCATAATGAAGTAATGTATGCATAAAAGACCCATTTATATATATAGACAAAATGAAAATGACAAAAATGCATTCTAGGTTTTTGATATTTCTGTCTTTTTCTTGAACTAAATATATATATTATTTCTTAATTGTCAGACCCCTTTATCAAGCTAATTGAAATTGCACCTTAGAAAGAAGAACACAAGTTTTTCAAGTGCAGTTATTTTTCTTAAAAAAACTTAAAATAGTCATATTGCCATGAGTGCTAGTTAAATTAAATAACTGATTTCAAATCATCTGTCCAGGTATTTATTTTTAATTAGAAACTATTTCTGTTTAAAGCAGATTCAATCAAAACTAAAGAGAGGCATTGATACAATTCATATGTCAACAAGAAAATTAAACTTGTCTCCAAAATTCAGTCCGAAGAACAAAACAATAACTTTAGTGCAAAATAATATAACATAAACAAAGAAATACAGACCTCAGAGAGGAATAGTTTTTCAAATACTCTAACTTCCACCTTGAAAGGCTCAACTCCAGGAGAGGGCTCAGCAACCCAATGAAGAACCCCCTATATTATTAGGTTTCAATTAAAAAGTGGTTTCCGTTTGTTGCTTCATATGTAGTGAAATTTCATAGAAATATTGGAGTGATATAGAAATCATATACCTTGGGTTTCGTTTCCTTCAAAGGATCATACTCTGCATGTATTTCAACAATGGTGTCTGAATTTTCACCATAGATTACTTCTATGCATTTTATTGGAAAGGCATACCTGATTTCCAAATTACAAGAAGAAATAATAAATTTTGGGTATTCAAACATTATGAGATTGGGTCCGTTAAACATGGATTTTAGAGTGACTATACCTGAGCATTACTGATTTACCAGGTGCCAGCCCGTAGTAATCTTTTGAGTCTTTTAGTCGGAAATCAGAACGTTCAATATAGACAACCCTTGTGAAAGGAACCTACAAAGAAATATTTTGTCAACAACAAAATTTGGCTCCAAAGAAATATAAATACAAAACTAATATCAGAAAGAATACCTTGTAGTATGAGGAAGCATCATCTGGAGAAGCATCTGGCCACATTCTTGCATCCAGGTCCATTATTGACTCTTTGTCCATATTAGTAATGATAACCTGAGTTCTTTAGTGTTAAGTGAATTCCTCTAAGAGTAAATTTAACAAGTTCTTAGTAGATAGTTTCAATTCTTGGCAGACCTTTAAAGGATGCAGTACAACCATTGTACGAGGTGCAGTCCTGTTTAGCTCTTCCCTAATGTGGTACTCAAGTCGGTCTATGTGTATCATACTATTGTCACTGCAATTGAGTTTCACATGCGCTACGAGTAACCAACTAATAAAAACTTGCCTACTTTGTTAAACTTTAAAACCAAATTAAAAAATAGCAAAACCTAAGAAAAAAGAGACACAAAACAAACTTTCAACTATTAAGTCTCAGTTTATACAAACTAAGCCAAATAAAAGGAAACAAAATATTAAATTATAACTAGAAGTTTTTTTTGGGATATATGGGCTTCCCGAAACTCCCAACATATATTACTAAATGCTACTTAACGAGATTTCCACCTTTGTGCTCATGGAAGCTTGAACCCATGACCTATTTGAAGTCTAGTTAGCTACCACTTGAGCTACTGGGCCATTTGCAATTATAACTAAAAGTAACTTCATAACGTTTAGTATCATTCGAGATATATATGAGCACAGAAGTTATATTTGAAGGTGTACATAATAGTCTATCTAAAGAAATGATATTAACCCATGGTTAAATTTTGGTAAATCCTAATAAATATTATATTAACCCCATAAATGGAATAATATTAAATTTTGGCATAATAACCTTCTAGTAATTCCAATTCCTCGAATAAAAGCATTAATTGAAGTAGAAGAAACACCCTTTCGGCGCAATCCAGCCAGTGTCATCAGACGAGGGTCGTCCCAGCCATCAACCCACTTCTCGGTTACTAAACGGTTCAACTACAAAACAAAACAAAAGGGAGAGGAAAAGGGGAACTAGGTTGAGATGAAAGATAAACACGTGTGCACATTATACATCTAATATCATTGCAGCAAATCCGATTATAGTTATATCCATTCTGGGAATAAAAGGTATAGGAAAAACAAAGTTGCAACTACCATCAAGCATATCTGTGTTGCAGAACTGTTTAAATACCATGCAAACTGCTAAAAAGGACAGATATCATGTATAACCCCTCTAAGAGACAGCAAACAACAACTGTACCTTTATCTCTGGTTTCCCAAAGAACGCATTCCCAAACTACCCTGCTATTCTACCAACCCGATAAAAATCCAAGAAAACTGTTGATTTCGGCATCTTCTACAGTTTAGGGGATATGCACAAAATTGCACTCATCGAAGATTTTTCTAAACCCTTTTGGATAATTTGCTTCGTCATGCAATGTTTCACAAAACATTGATACTTCTACAAGAATACAAAGTGTGTGTGTGTGTGTGCGTTTCGTTCTCACCTAAAGCTGTACAACAACATATATACCTTGCGTTTGGACATAACAGTATTAGATACATTTAGGCGTGAATATTCCCAAACATGGGGCTGGTATAGCCCCAATGCAAGAAGCAACCAATAGTAGGAAGGGCGTCTTATCTCGAATTCAAGTGAACAAAGCTGCAATTTACCAACAACAATAATGTAAAAACAAAATATACAGATTAATTACAAAATTATATACAAGAGATTAATTCAAAATGAATGCCGGAAATTATCCAATGTCATAACAACGGATCCTGTCAACTTTGACTTAATTTTGTATCCCATCACTATCTTTTTGTTTTCCATCTCAAATTTTGTATATCCCTTGGGGCTTATGAGGCCATTTTTTTACAAGTCTTTGTATCCCTTCATTTTTAAGTTATCTATTCTATGCTACGAGATTTATGTAGGGAAGAAAAGCATCAACCGAATGTGTGATATTCTCAAGGGAATCCACTATGCAGTGTGAATAGTCATAGCTCGGGTATATGCACCATTTATCACCAGCTTTAGGGTGGGTACTGAACTGAAAAATAAGAGTATAATAATGAAGTTAAAGAGAAATGTTAGAATTTCTCTGCACGACCGATGAAATTGTAGAAGAGAAAGGAACTCATTCTAAATAATCACATACTTTTATACGGTATGCTATCAAGTCACACATGTTTTTATTATCACTCTGCATGTCCTGCTTCAGCCTGAGAGTGGCTTTCCCTTCTTCAATCATACCTTTCTTCATTTCATAAAAAATATTTAATGACTCTTCTGTGGGTCTATCTCTCCATGGGCTATTCATCATTTTTTCTCTGCAATACTTTATCTCTTCTGGAGTCTGATTAAGAAAAACATTCAAGAAAAGAGTTTCTTGAATCTCATTGCAAAGAAAAAGGTTCTCTTCTGGAGGCTGATCCAGTTCTGTTTACTACAACTGTATGTTCCTACTTCTATCATAATTTGATTCTTTTTGACAACATTTTTGTCTGTTATTAATTTTTTTCATAGCTGCTTAATGGACTAATTGATGAACTTGAAGAAACTGCCTATTTCTACAGTGCAATTTTAAGAGGTGCCCGATTACATTATTGCAGTTGTTGTTTGTAAAATAGAGATCACTTGAGAAAAGGGCTAAACTGCTGACTGGAAAGTAACACTGTTGCAAGTGCATTTCGTACTGATCAGGCACATTTTGAGCTCAGCTGCAAATTCCGGTATCTTACAAATATGGTGCTGCCACATTTGCTAATAACTATCTGTAGCAGACTAGCAGTATATACTAAATTGATTAACTTTAGAATTGCAAACCTGGTGATCAACATAAGCTAGACCATTTTTTATCAGCTCAATTGCTAGCTCATACAAATGGTCAAAATAGTCGCTAGTATATGTAACCTGTAAAAAAAGTAAAATAATGGTTACTATAATCCAACAGGTTCAGCAAGAATTGGGAGCTACGGGAGGTGGTGCTTCATGCTTGATTGTACCTTGAAAGGTTTCCAACCCATCCACTCTATAATTTCCTTGATGTGCACTATGTATTCTCTCTTCTCAGCTTCAGGGTTGGTATCATCAAACCTGAAAGAAAATGTATTAATATCGGTAGATCACTGATAATCAGCGAAAGAAAATTATAACTTGTTTTTGTAATGAATACCTAAGATAACAGAAGCCGTCTCTTTCCTTCGCTAGACCAAAATCTACAAACATGGCCTGCCAATATAGGGACAAAGGAATAACTAAATGTGATTATAAGAACACTGTAAAACAAACCTTACAATTATAAATCGGATAATGACCTTAGCATGACCGATATGAAGATAACCATTAGGCTCAGGTGGGAACCTAGTGAAAACTTTTCCTCCAGTTGCTTTGAGATGCTTGTCTAGTATCTCTTTGGTGTTGTGAGCTCTCCATATGTTTCCATTACTGAAAAATATTTCTGTGTGAACCTGATGGAAACAAAGAGAAGCATGAAATAAAGACATCAGATATGATCAGTCAGATCAATTCTACAGATGAGTTCAGTCTTTTCTAGTCACATAAAAAAGTCAGGAACCTGAATTACAATATTAATTTATGTACATATAAGAATTTGAGTGCCTGATAGAGTTTCCTTTGTGAAATATCACTACCACATAGGTCAAAATCAGCATTCCCAATGAACCTGATGGTACTTGGTATCATTTGATACAGATAGGTTCTTTGTCTACAAGCATTACATTTTGGATTTTTTTTGTTTCAAAAAATTCTTTACTGTGGTAACTTGATTGAATCTTAATTTTAAATCAGGTACCTTAATGTTTTCGTTGGGATCAGGGAATATGGAAAATGGATTTGCTTCCTCCTCAGACAGCACAGGAGAGGCAACGATGGCTTCAGTTTTACCCTAATTTAATGCAGAAATTCCATTTATCTTGGTTTTGAATTTAATTTTCTTGATAAACATACTAGTTGTGCCAGCATATATATAAGCTACCTCAACTTTTACAGGTTTTCCTTTAATCTTTTTCACAGGTTTTTTGTCTGCTTCAGTCTTTTCACCTAGGATCTCAGACAACTTATTCTCAATGAGTTCCTAAAAGAAGATAAAATCCAGTAAGCATATTTATAATGTTTGGTGTCATATTACATTAATTGCGAGTTGCGACATTAGAAGCTTGATACCTTTACAATTTTAGCATCAGCCCAAGGGTGACACTTTCTGACCTGTCCACACAAATTACCAACTGAAAATGCAAGAGAAAGTTATTATTTCTATTTGCATGGATTTTCAAGAATAGATATGCAGTGAATACATGCAATGAGGATTGATTATCAAAACAATATAAAACGCTTTGAAAAAGAACCATTTATGCGATAACGAAGCTCTGAGATAGATTTGGTGTTCTCTTCAAGTACAACATCAATTGTTGATTTTATTTCTTCAATTGAAACTTCCACTCCTTCATAAAGAAAAGTTCACATTATCAGTATCACTATCTACAATATCATACTATAACTGTCTAATAACTGTTAGTAATACTTTATTAAAAATAAGATTGTTTCTCCTACAAACCTATTCCACAGGCCTCCTCAAAATTTTCTAAGTCAAAAGGTTCAGGACCAACTGAAGAAAGAAATGACAGTGCGGCATCTAACTGTGCAGAATTCTTAATCTGAAAAGAAAATCAAGAAATAATAACAAACTACAACATTAAACAAAGCTTGACTGAACAAGATGAAACAAACAAATTCTCATAATCCAGAAAGAGTTATACCTTTGATGAGAAAATATATTTGATTAAAACAGGTCGATGCAAGAGGGCATTTGTTGGGTACTTTGTTGCAACCTGGTTCATACATGGAGTGAAAGAAAGAAATTAATTCTGCACTGACTAATTGTAAGATTAAGAACCACATCACCCTAAATTACACATTGAAGCACTAAACCAAGTACCAAAACCAGTATTGGAGGCAAAATGGTGGCTACATATGGGGTTGCGCTGAAAGCTAGTGTTAATATTTAATGTCATATTCCTTATGTTAGAATTTCATATGGAGGGAAAAATAGTTACCATATAAAGAAGGTTGCCGATAGCCTTACTGGATTCGTTTATACCGGCCTGATAAAAAACACGAATTGTAAGTTGAAATAGTTCAACAGACATAGAATTAGACAATTAAAAGCCACTCTGGACAGATTCATCATTCTCCACTTCCCATTCCATTGGGAGAAAAAAAGAAAAGAGCAGCAATCAGTCTCTTCTGTGCATAAGCTTTGAGTTGGATATTTACCAAGGAGTACATTCAGTTCAATTAAAGAAGAATTTCAATACTAAAGGAGAATGTATTCGAAGCTTCCAATACTAGAGAGAAACTGGTAAGAACTTAGAGAAACACAATCAATTTTGTTGTGATATTTAGCTGGAATAAAAATTGAATTCCCCTATTACTAAAACTTTGTTGCAATATTACTTATTACCAAATTCAGCAGAATTCAATCAGAATCAGAACATGTTTTGGAGCAATAATAAAAAAGCTAGGAACGAGAAAATTCTACCGTCACTGTACTTTCGAGTACCAAATACAAGCACAATAATAATACTGAACTGTTCAATTGTTAATGCTGAGTACATCATACATGAGTCGAGATCAACTCATAGAGACAAAATAAGGGAAATACGAACTGTTTAACCTTGTGTTAAAGCCAGGTACAAAGAGAAAGCACAATGATACACAATTAGTTGTGTGTGATTACAATTGAAACGTAATTTTACTCGAATTGATTTGGGCATTCAACTTCATTTTCCAATATAAAACTCAAGTTTTGACAAATTTTCTAAAAACCACTGATTAACATGAGAAAAAATGGTAAAGATGATTAGCATATACCTCTTTGATAACAGCGACAAGGTTATTAGTAACTTTCTGGTTTACTAGTGCGTTCTCTGCTGTTCTCTTATCCAGACCAATTGACAGGAACAGCTCCAGCTTCGCCTCTCCGCCTTCCACCACCGCCATTTGAGATACCTCAGTCGATCGCTCGAAAATAGAGTATGTTAATTGGTATCTGGATTTGGCAAATATTAGAATGTGCAGTTCTTGTGATTTGGGTGGTTTTTTTTTAAATTGGTTTTGGAAAGAAAGTATTTCCTTTTGTTTTGGAGGAAAAATTGATTCGACGAGATTTATAAATTGGAATTTGGAGGGACGAGCGTACGTCAGGTGGACCCCATGACAAGGAGAGTAAGAGTGGGCCGCAAGTTCTCGTCTCACGTAAAGATCTGGTTGAACCTGGTCTATATTTTTCACGAACCGGGTAACTGTTCTAAAAACCTGTGTGAAAGAACGTTAGTTGTAGGCTAGTTGCCTGAATACTCTAAAATTCTGTCACATCGTGTATTGAATACGTATTCGACGCGAATACACGTGCAATACATGTATGAAACGCATCGAATACTTCACGTGACGTATCGATATGGCATGATACGGCAGGATACACTCGGGATATGACACAAAATACGACATATACGGTTGGGATATTTTTCAGTGCACAACGTTTAGTATTTTGGTCATAAGTCCTTCATCTGAACTCTGATTAAGCTGATTCTAAGTGTGTTGAAAAGTTAAGAAATAACTTTATAATTTTGAGTTATCATCTAGGACATTTTATCTCTTGATTTCTGTAGTAAAATATATTAAATTAAAGCAATACCTTGAATTCTTACAAAACAAACTTAATTTAATCTTAATTACTTTTAAAACCTACATAACAAAATATATCACTATTTTAAAAGAAAATACTGGATAATATGTATCTATAGTGGTAGTTAATGTAAAAAAATCAAATATTTTAATATATAATGTAATTTTTTTATTATTTTATATATACTTTTGTATTTAGTTTTTTGAAAAATGATGTATCTATACACTCGCACCGTATCAAATACGATATCTGTATCCGCACCCACGCTCGTAAAACACATGTTGTAGGCCATGTCCAACCATCTTTGAAATGTTTTGATAAGAAAATTCGAAATATTTTAACTGTGTGCTCAAAGTCCAGCGAAAATGTGGACGCTGTTCTTGCCTTATTTATTTATTTGCATCTTTTCCTTCTCATTTCTCACCCTTTTAGCATCATATAACGATATCGTGTAATCAATCTCATTTAGGGTCTCTTCAGATCCTTCTCATTTAGGGTCTCTTCAGATCCTTTTATATTTTTTAGAATCAGAAAAAAAATCAAATAAATATCGATCTTAGAAAGTTTGACCAGGACCGAGTAAGGGACTTGGGTGCCAAGCAGCCAGATATGATTTGATAATAAGAATAAGATTCTTTTTTATTGTGAATCTTTGTGATGGCGACATGGCGCCAGCTTGAGGGTGACATTATATGAAAAAAAAAACTGACAGTATAAAAAAAAAGGTAATTTTGTCAAGGTCTCATATTATATTTATGTATTGGGTTTTACTAATGGGCTAATTCCAGATGCAGTCTAAATGTCTAATACTTGGACCAAACTAAGGTTGCCTCTCAAAAGAAATCCATAGATGTTGTATCTGTATGGATTGTGGTTATTGGTTAATGAAATGGTTGCTTCTCTGCTTGAACATCCTCTAGTAAGTCTGTGAATATTCAGTACTATGATTGGGTTTAACAGCTAGTGTGAATCAGGAGTGGCAAGTCTTAAAAAAATTAAACAAATGATCAGAAGTTCGATCAGAGAATATTAAACTCGGGGGAATAGACAATATTTGTATGAAATGAAAGGATTTCATTTGCCTTCTCGCTTCCCTTGTGTACATGGTACAGTGAAGACACACTGGCCCATTTGATCAATTGGGCTTACAAAGCTAGCCACACAATTATACTTGGGCTGATACTTTTCTTGGGCCGAACTAGCCATTGATAGCGATGGAGTGAAACGATATCCTCTGCATCCAGAAAAAATGGGTGCTCTCTGCATCCATTAATATGGATCGTCCGATTAGATTTGAACGGATGTGATTTTATAATAGAAAAGCCTCCTGAATCATATAATTGACGGTCAAGCGTTCAGATCTAATCGGACGATTCAAATTAGTAGGTGCAGAGATCACCCATAAAAAAATAGTGCAGAGGATACGGTCCGCGATGGAGTACATAGTGCATCGTGCACCATTGCAGCACCAAATGGAAAGGACACGAAACTATACTAGCGTACCACTCATGCTCTGCGCGAAAAAGTTAAATTTTAAACTTTTGTATTGCAATAATAAAATTATAATAAATTGCTTAAAAAATATATATAAAAACAAACAGGAAATTTTAAAAAAAAAATATAATCTACAGTGATTTGAAATTGACTCAAATTTGATACAAATTTTTATTTTTTATTTGAAAAATATTTTTCGATAATATAAACTCTTAGAGTGAAACGTATTATTTATCCTTTCAGGTCCCCAATACCAAGGACAAAATATATATGCCCGTCAACAACACGTTCCTAAAATATATTTTCTTGTTTCTTGATAAGATTTGGATGTAGCCATTTTATCTTAAATATGCAATAAAGGCAAAGTTTATTTCCGGTTCAGTGCATGCGTAAATTATTTTATGCAAGTCAAATTGACCCAAATATTCATTTTTTGACCTTCAACTATTAATTTGGGGATTAAAAATTTCTCTATGAATCCAATTTCCACCGAAATTGCACCTCATTGGCCATACTATCTATTTGAAAATTACAGTTTAGCAATCAACAAATAGTGAACGTTGAATTATAACTCTTAAAGCATGTATCTCATTGTATCTCATAACATAGTAAATGATTTAAAAAGTTATTCTTAATTTGTTACGAATCTCCTTGATTTGATTGCTCTTAAAGCACCTCATAAGAAACTTGTTAATAGCTGATGCGTATCTTGCTGCATGACATTACGAAATTCTAGTAGTAAAAATAAGTTTACCTTTTTATAAAAGTTATGTATAGTAAATTAATTCCTGGTCATGCAACCACAAAGTGGCTTTGAACCAAATTTCTTTTTTGGTACATTTTTTCTAATTATAAGGAATTTTTAATTATAAGGAAGCTGTAAAACTATATGTACACGGATAAATAAGAACCAAGCAAAATGTGAATTAACCGCATGGATGTCTTCCAAGATCAATAATCATTAGATCAATGCATCATCCACTTATCACATAAAATAGTAAAAAAAAAAAAAAAGACTAATTTTTTTTATCCCTGAGATCAATAATCATTAGATCAATGCATCATCCACTTATCACATAAAATAGTAAAAAAAGAAGAAAAGAACTAATTTTTTTTATCCCTAACTAGATTTTAGTATGAATAATATTTTCAACAGTTCGGATCGACCGTTTGCACTTTCTAATTCTAGATATTTGACCGAAAGAACGGTAGAGCCCATGCTTGCGCAACCACCAGAATTTTACTCATATAAGATATGTATATAAGATAAAATTCTAATATTATCCTGAAATAAAATATTAAACAATGCAATTAATTCGACGTCCGAGTAACCAGGAGTGGCACTCTGCCAGCCCTTTTCCAGAAAATTTCCCAAAATATTCCTCTACATATGTCTATATTTTTCTCTTCAAAAGTATAAAAATATACTTGAGATTCATAGTAATAGTGATATCTTGCAATATTCTAAAACTTTGTCCCAAGCCTATAACACCTAGTTTAGGAATTAAGAACAAGGCAGCTAGCGCACCTCATGTCTTCATATTATTCGTTAGTATTTTTCATATGTTACCAACTTTGTATGGGTGCTCCATAATTTCACAAACCACATTTCAATTGAGATCTTTATATTATGAACGTTGATACAGTGTTTCGTGTTTTGCCCCTCCAGTTTCCTGCTGTTACTGACGCGCGGGACCCACGCTTTGACTTTAGGCTCTTCTTTCTGAGGCATCTCAAGAGTAAAACTTAGGGCAGCTTAGCTTTTTCCTTATATTATAGGTCAATATATATGAAATTTTCCATGTAATTTCCATTAAGTTGGCTCATGTATGCCTGGCGGCCTGTTGGTCTTGCAATAAAAATTCTATGTCCAATCTTTATTTGCCATTTAGCAAAACCCATTTTGAGACCTAGCCTCATTAGTGGACGCAAAGAATTATCACTTTACACCATTTCATCTTCTCAAAATAATTTTAATAAACCGAGCATACAAGTATATATATAATAATAATAATAAAAGATGGAGTCATCTTTACTGCCTTAAGTGCATGTGCTCAAATTGAGGAATACTTCTTCTGAAGGCAGCATAGTTCATACTAACATATATTGTCCAATCTAATAATTGTTAATATGGATGAAAGCAAATTTAATATGAAGTACATATTGTTGGAAGTTGTAATCTCTGTGTCTCGAACCCGACTCCAAATTCGAAGGAGAGTTGCAGAAACCCGAAACACTGTTCGGGTAGTGAATTTTGTTCGAAAAGCGCGCTTTGCTGCGCTTTGCAAAGCGCGATCCAATGGTCCAAAATTGCAAAGTGCGTGTTTTACCGCACTTTGCATAGCATAGTAGCACAATTCTATATATATATAGAGTGAGAGAGAGACCTCAAATCTATCAGATCTAAGTTTCAAAAAAAATCTATCAGAACTAATTAATGAAGAAAAAAATGATTATGTATATATGCCTCCTTTGCAGCACAATACCATGTTGAATTCTGGACAGTATTATGGGAACTTTCTTTTGTAAAGTTTCTTCCTGCACAATTTTTCTTGAGCATGAAAAATAGAAATTTCATGTATCAAAATAATAGTTGAAGTCACATGATATTAATTTAATTCCAGCCATAAGAAAGTGGTAAGTAACACTGCAAGTGATAGGAAATAGATCTCCTATGTAATGATACTAGCACTAAGACGTGCATAGAAAGACACAATACCTAGTATACATACGCCAATTGATTATACTGAATTAAACCAAACGCATAACATAACACTACATATAGCACTCATTATTTCATAACTGTAGCATGAGAAATATATATACTATTATGTTTCAAGTACTCTCCAGTGAAACTTCCTTAATTGCTCGAAGTTTGTTTGCAACATCTTTCATTTCCATACGTTCTCTTGGTGAATCTTTGCAACATGAGAGACCAATTTCGACAAGCGGAGCAATGCATGCTATGCTAGTATTGCCAAGATACTTTAATATAGTCTTGGTATTATTGGCTTCATTGTATTCTTCGAGTAACACCGGGTCCAATACTTCAGTGATTTTGTCAGGATATGCTGTATGTACAAACTTGCAGATAGTTAGCCCATCTTTGAAGATATGATCAGTTGGTTTTTTTCCTGTTAACATCTCGAGTACAAGTACTCCAAAGCTATAGACATCTCCTTGTGTGGAAACCGCATTACCGACTCCATATTCTGCAATTGCTTTCCAACATACAAATAACAGATTAATGTTCCCTCATCATCATTAGCAAAACTCTCTTCGTTCAAAAATATGCAAATAAAGTGAATACGTTGAACATCTAAATAAATAACTTGGCTTTTCAACATGGACGTTTTTAATGTGAGAGGAATTTTCTAAATATAAACGTTAATCTGATAAAGATATACAAAATACACACCACTACCTATATATATGGTGCTATATATAAATTCATGGCGCTGCATTTGAAATAATATCATATAGAATAGTGATATGTAATATGTATTATAGTTTATACGTGTAAAACAGACAATAAGCATGTGAATTAGAATCTTATAAAATCTGCTCATTTCTCCTACGTACTTTTTTGTAAAAATGTTAAAACAAAAATATTTTGACTAAATTTGAGAAATAGAACTTGATTTGAAAGTTGAAACTGTATCTGTAGGATATTTATTCAGAAAATTACCTGGAGGAGTATATCCAATGGTCCCCTTTAACTCACCCAAGCTAACTGTTGAGGTAGACTCGTGGAGGAACCGGGACAAGCCAAAATCACTCAAATGGGCCGTCATGTCACTGTCTAGAAGAACATTGCTCGGCTTGATATCACAATGAACAACAGGAGAGTTACCTTGTTCATGATGCAAATAATTCAGAGCAAATGCCACATCCGCTGCTATGTGTATCCTTTGTTTCAAGTTCAGGCTTCTAGACCCAAGTGATGCATTGATGTTTCCATGCAGCCAATCTTCTAGGTTTCCGTTGTTCATGTACTCAAACACTAGAGCTTTGAACCCATGTCCTTTGGAGTCCAAACTGGAGCACAAAGTGACTATTTCGAGGAGGTTCCGGTGTCGAAGTTTTCTCAGGGCTTTACATTCGGCATCAAAGCTTTTTAGCGATCGAGAACAATGTTGAACTTTGAATACCTTTATGGCAACCAAATTCTCTGGAAAGCCTAGATTACCTTTATAGACTAAACTGGAACTTCCTGAACCAATCAAATTTTCAGGAGAGAATTCATTTGTGGCTTCAGCAATATCACGGTATGTTATTTTTTTAAATTTATCAATTGAGTGATTTGGGGCTAAAGACTTTGTTTTTGTTGTTAAGTGATTTTGGTTTATTTTTCTCTTACTTTTGAGCCACTGAATTATGACCGAGGATGATACCAAACAAATGAAGGCAACTGCACTGAAGAGTATGATTAGTAGGAACTTGGACATGTGCATTTGGAATGGTTTTTTAGTTGATTTACAAGGTGGCAATCCTAACTCTTTCAACCCTCCACAAAGTTTCATATTCCCAAATATATGAAACCTAGTTCTGTTGGCAAAAAGGCCCCCCTCTGGCATCATTCCTTCGAAATCATTGTATGCAAGATTGAGAAACTCCAAGTAATTATCATCTTCGAAGAAGTCTGGAATTTGCCCCCTCAGTTGGTTTCGAGAGAGATCCAGCATTTTCAAGTTAACTAAGCTCCTGAAACTCGAAGGAATGTTCCCTTCAAACGAATTACCACTCATGTAGAGATATTGGAGAACTACACACTGGCCAAGTGTTGGTGGTATCTCACTTGAAAAGTTGTTCTCTGATATATCTAGGAGGGAAAGGCTGATCAATTTTCCAACTTCAACTGGTAATGGTCCTTTAAGCAGATTATTTGACAGATCTAGTGCTTTTGAGAGAGAGAACAAAGTAAAGAGCTCTTCAGGGACTGCTGCAAAGAAGTTGTGCGAAAGGTTTAAGAAGGTTAATTTAGTGCAGTTTTCAAAACTGGAAGGAATTCTACAAGTGAGTTCATTACTTTCCATATTAACCTCGGACAATTTTGTGAGATTGCCAATAGAGAAAGGAATTGGGCCTGACAACTTATTTCCACTCAAATCCAAATACTCCAAATGTTGAAGCTTTCCAAGGATAGAAGGAATATATCCAGTAAACAGGCAATCATCCATGTTTAACTGGATTAAGTTGACCAGATTTCCAACTTCAGATGGGATAGGTCCATATATGTTATTCATTCCAACTAACAAATATTTCAGATTGGAAAAGTTTCCTATGATATTTGGTAATGTGCCTTTGATTTTGTTGTCTTCAAAAATAAACTTCTCTAAGAGGGTGCAATTGGTTAGTGAAGACAGAAACTTCCAATCCGGAGCTTCTAGCTCATTCCAGCCAACTGAAACCTCGCTAAGATTCTTCAGAAAGCCCAAATTTGAAGGGATCTTTCCGCTGAGAGAATTACCTAACAAATCAATGATTTTAAGGCTAGTCATATTTGTCAGAGAATTTGGAATCCTTCCTTCGAATTTATTGGTTTGTAAGATTAGTTGCTGGATGTTTGGAAGAGTTGTACCAATATTTTCTGGAATTGTTCCAACCAACTTGTTACTGCCTACACCAAAGTATGTTAGAAATGTTAGGTTGTAGATAGAGGAGGGAATTTCTCCAGTGAAAGAATTTTCTGACAAATCCAGATCTAATAGATGTGAAAGTCTACCTATACTGTCTGGAATGATTCCAGAGAAACTGTTTTCGGAGAAGTACAGACGGAGGAAATTTGAGTTGTTGCCAAGTGAAGATGGAAGGCCACCTGACAACTGGTTTTGATAAAGAGAAAAATTCTCAAGGAGGGAATTAGCAGAAAATGATGGCAAAGCCCCTGTGAGGAGGTTGTTGTGTAAATAGAGAACTTGTGTGGAGCAATTACTAAAAGAGGATGGTATGCTGCCTGATAGTTCATTATCTGCGAGAATAAGTTGTTCTAAAGATGTACTCATTGTACACAAAGAATCAGGGATGTTTCCGACCAACTTATTTTTTCCTACACTAAGATATTTAAGCGATGAACTAGCACCTGGTGAGACTTGTAGAAAACCTCCAATTTTGTTGTCTGATAGATCTAGATATTTCAGTTGAGAATTGTTAAAGAGGGATGGAGGGATTTCTCCAGTGATGCTATTATGAGCTATATCAATATTGCGTATAGAAACAGAGGTGTTTCCTAACAAAGTAAATATGGAACCTTCAAGCTGGTTTTCTCTCAAAATTAAAATGTGCAGCCTGGGAAGGGAGCCTAAGCCATTTGGTATACTACCTGATAGAGAATTATTTTTCAAGCTTAGGTATCTGAGATGAGAAACAAGGCTGAGCTCCTCTGGAATTGAACCATAGAAGAAGTTGTTTGCCAGATTTATTGTGTTGAGGAAGGTAAGGTTGGATATGTGAGGTGAAATGAACCCACTGACACCAAAGGAATCAAGGTTTAAGACACTCACTCTGGTTGAATACTTCTTATGGCAAATTATACCAGTCCAGTTACAATAGGAAACCGACTCAGTGCCCCAGGAGGCCAAGGATCCAGAAGGGTCCTGTAGTACTGACTTGATTGACAGAAGAGTAGATAGATCGTTAGTGCTATTTTGTGACAAAGAATTGGCATGGTTCAGTGTGAATATGCAAAAGAACAGAAAGATAGTGTATATAGAAGGCAATTTTATACAAGAGTTGCTTAAAAGAGCCATGTGAGGAGAGTGTTAATCAAGTGTTCTGCTGGTTTTTGTTGCTTAGTTTAACCAACACATACATTCCTTTTATAGACATCTCAAAGCTCAAAGTGTCTCACGCAAGGGGAATAAAACCTATCAGTCTTGTGGACCACATTCGAAAAGAACATGGGCCGTCTAATCAAATATATATATATATATATATATATATATATATATATATATATATATTCTAAGACAGTTGATTCTATCTAGATATTCCACTAGAAGACATAATGTTCCTTTTCTTTCTAAAGAAAAACTTTGACAACAATTTTAGTCAACAACACGTTACTAAAATATATTTTCTTGTTTCTTGATAAGATTTGGATGTAGCCATTTTATCTTAAATATGCAATAAAGGCAAATTTATTTGCGGTTCAGTGCATGCGTAAATTATTTTATGCAAGTCAAATTGACCCAAATATTCATTTTTTGACCCAATTGCCACCGAAATTGCACCTCACGGGCCATACTATCTATATAAAAATTACAGTTTAGCAATCAATAAATAGTGAACGTTGAATTATAACTCTTAAAGCATGCATCTCATTACATAGTAAATGATTTAAAAAGACAAAAGTTATTCTCAATTCGTTACGAATCTCCTTGATTTGATTGCTCTTAAAGCACCTCATAAGAAACATGTTATTGCTGATGCGTATCTTGCTGCATGACATTACGAAATTCTAGTAGTAAAAACCAGTTTACCTTTTTAGAAAAGTATGTATAGTAAATTCCTGGTCAGGCAACCACAAAGTGGCTTTGAACCAACTTTCTTTTTTGGTACATTTTTTCTAATATAGATTCAATGTACAAATCCACATTATAGGAATTTTTAATTATAAGGAAGTGTAAAACTACATGTACACGCACTAGAAGAAAAAAGGTCTTTAGCGAGACCTTCAAGTTTTGCAAAATGCTCATATAGATCTAGCTAAATTCTTAGCAACATGAAACTATGTCTTGTTAAATGTAGTCTAGCAAGTTATTTTAGCAACATTAATTTATAATGTGGGTGAAAATAAAATAGATGGTGTTGCAAAATAGCAACATATGTTGTCTTGAGCTATTGCAAAACTAAATTGTTTTGCTATTTAACATTTTTTAAATTGAAAATATTACCCACATTAATTTATTGCAACATGGTCCTCGTTTTAATTTATTTCAGATTACGCATAATACACATTGTAGGCTTGTAGCCTATTAAAAATATACAATAAACAAAAGTTGAAAGCTCAAATTATATTATAATTAATTGATGTTTTACAAAATATCCAAAATTACAATCAACAAAAGATAACGATATATAGTTTATATATCCTTGGTCACTCAAACATCAAACAAAATTTTACATTATCACCCCAACTAAAATATTCATATGAGATGCAATACTGAAGCTAGCTGGCATGCAACATCTTCAATTTTCCTACGATAGAATATCAATGTAGAGGCATAATAAAATTAAAAAATGCAACTAGCACTAAAAAATGCAAAGGGATAATAAAAGAAAGAATGTAATGTTTATATATATACCTGCAGTGGCGGATCCAAGATTATGATCAGGAGTAGGTACTACTTAAAAAGAATATAAATTTCGTCAAAATATTGAATACCATAGTAATTAAAGAGTATGATTTATTAGGGGACATTTATTTTTTTGTCACTACAAAACTTCAAAGTTGTCAAAATGTCACTATCGGTCACTTTTTTGTATAAAGATCGGATGCCAATAGTGGCATTTTAACAATTTTTTTATGAGTGGCATTTTAATAATTTTTAAGTTTTATAATGACATAAAACTAATTTTTCATTAAATATTAGAAAATTAAATATAAATATAATATAATAACACCTACAAAATTAAATCAAATCGATGATGATAAATCGAGCCTACATACCCTAATGTTTTTTGACAAGGTATTGTATACATTCATTCAATTCAGCATATTTCAAACACCGACATAGTAAAACATCGACTGACAATATTCAAAATAAAAATATCAGCTAATAATCAAACAATAAATAAATTAAAGTCATTTCAACTGATTAACCTCAGGTGAATTGAACTAAAATTCTAGGACCCATATGACCATATTGAAAAAAAAAACTCAAAATGATACTTTATATTAGATAGACAAAGTTGTGTAGCAACATTCATTTTACTTATTTATGAAGTTAGCAAGGATCACTTCACATGTAGCTAAATTGGTTGATTTTTATTGTATGGTTATTTTTATTATATTTCAATCAGTAAGTATTTTTACTGATGAAATTTATTTGTTTGTCATTTCTCTTTAACATTAATATTTTATAATATCAACTAAATCATATATCTAAGTATGTATAGTAGTAACGACTGAAGGTTCGAAGCATATATTCGAGTGTTATGATACAGTAACAATGAAACATGATTAGAATGAAAATTTGCATCTCTTTATGAAATTTGCATCTATTTTGGCATTGAAGTATTGGACTTAGCCGCTTAGGATTAGGGTTTGAGGTTTTGAGCTGACGGTGATTCACAACTCAGGTCATAGGGAAAGAAGAGAGGGACTATCCATCCAGAGTCGTTAAGTCTACCGAAAATAACGATTTGCAAAGAGAGCGTAGAGATAATCAACAATCTAAGTTTGAGTCAGAAAAATACAAAACGAGTCTGAAGCAGAGGTAGGCACAATATCAATTCAGAAATAAGCACCATTAAATATCATTGACCGTATAAAAAAATTAGAATCCAGGGGTAGGCACGTGCCTACCCTGATAAGTGTTGCATCTGCCAGTGTATACCTGTCACTAATTCAAAGACATGAATTTCTGACAAAGTCCAAAAAAGATTAGCAATAACATAACAGCTGTCACTAATAAAGTCATACTATATAAACAGTATCAGTGCAATATCAGTGAATCATTTAAAACTTAGCAATAGCACGATACTTGGACTTGACACAGTACAATATCAGTGCTCTTTTATAAATTGCAATAATTAAACCCAACAACAAACAACTAATCACCAATAAGGCATTTATTTGACAACTAAATTAAACCAATCCTTTACTTACGATGCAATATTAGCATTGAAGAAACAACCAAGTAGTGTAGCCTTTTCCATTTATTTTGGCTCCTCTAGTAGTAAGTTGCATTATAAATGCAATGAAGATGAGTTTTTTACTATTTTTTCTTGAATGAAGACAATAGAGTTAATAAGTAGCTAACCGAGCCCATAAGTACTAATCCATATCAATATGTCCATAAGATGTTTAGTATTCTATTCAATTCTGACTTTTCCAGTGAAGATATATCTTCCCTAAAGTCACTTTGAAGTCTATACTTTTCATCTCTTTCTGGTAAGACAATAAAAATAAACAAACTAGCAAGCACTTTGCTGGTTGAAGAAGAATTATTTGCTCATGAGTTAAATTTAATTCTTAATCAAATCCATTTTATCGTCTGAGACAACCCAACGCTAACTATATTAATTTAACATTGTGTTGCACATAAAAAAACACTTGGAAAGTATTGGAGTGGCACCACTGATGTTTCAGTGAAGTATTTTGTTTTTCAGAATTGTGGAGTATGTGTTTTCCATAGGGAAGCACCAAGCAATCTTAGCATGGAAGAAGGAATCATGGACCTCAGAAATACGGATACTGAGAAGTCGAGAAGTGGGATAAACCCTATAGCAAACTTGATTCCTTTAAATGAGTATTACATCAACTCTTCAGCATCAAAGGGCTACTTTCTGTTAAAGGCAAATTAATGGTCAGATGCAACCAGTTGAAACTAATAATGAATAAGATACCAACAAGTATCGGGAGAATGCAACTATCCAATGCAGGAAAGTACATTTCAATCTAACCGTCGTTCGTTTGTAACAATTTGTTCGTTTGTAACAATTGTAATTCTGACAGCTTGATTGTGTCAATTACTTGCCATTTCAATTTAAATGGACCTTAAACCCAACATTATTCCCTAGTTAACATTACAACCAAAGGAGAATCATGAAACACAAAATCAAATCCATGTACCTTGCTTGTAAAGGGATCTAGTGAAGAGGAGAAGTGCGAATCTTTGATAAAAGGGATCTACTTCACTCAATTGCTAAAACGATTCTCAGTTTTTTATCTACAACAAGTAATAAAAATGAATAAAGGATAAGTGCAGAGGATTTTACACTTCAAAATTGAGATTTCAAACTGAATTTGAAGTTTAAAATTTTATAATTCAAAAGCCATACCAGTAGCCAGTAGGTTTCAGACTGAAATCGCTTGACGCCTTGACCAGTGTAGGGGTGAAGCACGTGAGCATAGTCGAGTGAGAGGGAGGAATCGACCGGTCTTCAGCGATGGCACCATAAATTGCAATGACGATGTTCAACAATGGCAATTCGCTAAGAGGAGAGGTCGAGAGGGTTTGAGTCTGCCAGGGAGGTTCGAGGCAGGGGCATGTTCGAGTCTCCAAGCAGTTTGAGGCGGAGAGAGCGATGACGAATGAGAAAGGGACAAGTTGCTTGACTGATATTGGTCGTGCGACTTTGCTAGAGAGGCAAGCTTGCGAGGTGGTCTCGTTGGAGAAAGAGAGCAACAAGAGAGATAAAGATCGAATGGGGTTAAACCTAAAATAGCAGTATACGACGTTTGATATTTTATAAAGTATATTAGCAGTATTATATATATATTCAAAGCAAATAGCATATGTTTTCGTGAGTTAAATAGGTTGAGACCTACTTTAATCATTTATTACGTCACGAAAAAATTGAAAATATAAACTAGATTGTAGTTGTAGCGTGTGCATCTAAACTTAAATGATATAATTTTTTTAATAATGTTGTCAAAACAGGATAAAAATAAAATTGTAGGTTCGTTTCTAATTATTTTGAAAGGGAATAATTGGAGTCAATTCGAATATTGACTGATTATTCATCGTAAAGACATTAAAACTCCATAATTAAATCTGACATTATTTGATTAAGAATGAAGTATTTTCAAATTAATCTAAATTTAATACATATCATTATTTGATTAAGGATGAAGTATTTTCAAATTAATCTAAACTTAATACATACATTAATCTAAACTGCAAATTGAATTCTTCCATTTAAAATATATTTCTCAAAAAATATTAAAAGAGTGAGACTATGATGCTTGCGCAAGCACGAATTTACCGTACTTGCGCCACATATCTCAGATTTCAAAATGCAAACGGTCGATCCGAACCGTTGAAAATGTTATTCGTACTAAATATACTTAGAAACCAAAAAATTTCACTTTTAGATTTTTTTCTATTTTATCGGACAAGTCAAAAGTTCATTAAATTGAAAAGATCAATAATCATTAGATCAATGCATCATCCATTTATCATATAAGATAGTAAAAAAAAAAGAAAAGAATTAAAAAAAATTGATCCCTAACTAGATTTTAGTATGAATACTATTTTCAACAGTTCGGATCGGTCGTTTGCACTTTCTAATTCGAGATATTTGACCGAAATACGGTAAAGCCCATGCTTGCGCAACCACCATAATTTTACTCATATAAGATATGTATATAACATAAAATTCTAATATTATTCTGAAATAAAATATTAAACAATGCAATTCGACGTCCGAGTAACCAGGAGTGGCACTCTGCCCACCCTTTTCCAGAAAATTTCCCAAAATATTCCTCTACATATGTCTACATTTTTCTCTTCAGAAGTATAAAAATATACTTGAGATTCATAGTAATAGTGATATTATGCAATATTCTAAAGAGTAGTGATACAACGCCCCCTGTTTTTTCTCTAATAGTATCGATGAGTCAGCATTCCACTCAGGTTTTTGTCACACTTGATCCTAAACCGTGTTGCTTTTTATTTGGGTGCCTTCTTAATATTACGAACGTAATGGTACTGTTCCCCCTTTTTGGGTACTCTTCCCCCTTTATCGCCTATACCAAGTACACATCTCCCAAATTTTAAGCTTTCTGATTCAGTTGGTTCTTCTGAATTCAAGGCCTTTTACAAGTAACTAATACATAACATTTCCATTACTGCTTACTTAGAAAGAATGAAAGAATTAGAAAGCCATGATTGATACTAACCAGATCACATAAACTCGCTCTGATACCAACGGGAAATAGCACAAAATTTAGATCGACTTAAGCTCTCAGACAAATTATGTACTGGAAACTTAAGACTTAGAGAAAATTTTAAAAGCTGGAAACTTGCTTGTTTTATTGAACTGAAAGAAGTAAGCTTTCAGATGTCTTCTGATCTGCTTGCAACTTCACAAGATGTTACAATATATAAACTTGAGAAGAGAATCTCTATTATTGCATCGGGTGCTCATTGGGCCCCATCGTCATGCTAATAAAGAGGTTTCTACTTACTCTTGTCTTCCACTCAAAGAAAAAGATGCGTCGGCACACTAGACGACATCCATAAAGAAAGAAAAGTAAGACCACTCAGAAAAGTAGATGCTCCAGCACACTAAGGAGGCACCTAGAAAAGCATAAACTTTCTAAAAAGCTAGTGGTTATCCGTAGAACCCCACCAAGCTGGTCCTTAATTTTAATAATGGGTATCTCTAAAATTCTCCAACAATGTGTCATGGCATTGAATAAGTGCCTTAATACTGGCATCCACTCTTCCTAACACGTCGTTTGCCCAGTTATCCTTTGTGGCTATTGATAGGAGTCTTGCTTTCTGTAAATACTTCATAGCAATTAGTATTGCTATTTGCTTTCTGTAAATACTTCATAGCAATTGCTCGGAGAATTAAATTTTCCGATCAAGGATCCAATGAAGATGTACTGTGATAATAATGCAACAAGACATATCGCTTCAAATGCTGTATTTCACGAAAGAACAAAACACATCGAAATTGATTGTCATTTTGTACGAGAGAAAGTACAAGCAAAGGAAATTGAGACTCCATATGTACGAAGTGAAGATCAGTTAGCCGATGTCTTCACAAAAGGGTTAATCCCTAAGATGTTTGATGAAATAATTAGCAAGCTCGGATTATTAGATATCTGTAATACTAGCTTGAGGGGGAGTGTTGAGAATAACAAATCCTTGGAGGATCTAAATGTAAAATAAGAAATATAGAAAAACAAGAAAGCAAGAAGCACTGTATAATAGTATTGTGTAAAAATAGGAAACACTGTATAACGGAAACAAATAGATCCATTATAACTTCTGTATAAAAGGCAATGTAAGTAAGAAGAAATAGTATTGGGAAAAAAACTCAACCAAAAGAAAAAGTCTCAAATAAAAACAACTGTCTTATTTTTCTCAGTTAGCCCATCTTTGAAGATGTAATAAGTTGGTTTTTTTCCTGTTAACATCTCGAGTACAAGTACTCCAAAGCTGTAGACATCTCCTTGTGTGGAAACTGCATTACCGACTCCATATTCTGCAGTTGCTATCCAACATACAAATAACAGATTAATGTTCCCCCATCATCATTAGCAAAACTCTCTTCATTCAAAAATATGCAAATAAAGTGAATACGTTGAACATCTAAATAAATAACTTGGCTTTTCAACATGGACGTTAATGTGAGAGGAATTTTCTAAATATAAACGTTAATCTGATAAAGATATACAAAATCCACACCACTAGGCACTAGCTGTATATATGGTGCTATATATAAATCATGGCTCTGCATTTGAAATAATATCATATAGAATAGTGATATGTATTATAGTTCATGAATCTTATAAAATCTGCTAATTTCTCCTACTTTTTTGTAAAAAAGTTCAAAAATATTTTGATTAAATCCTGAGAAATAGAACTTGATTTGAAAAATGAAACTGTATCTGTAGGATATTTATTCAGAAAATTACCTGGAGGAGTATATCCAATGGTCCCCTTTAACTCACCCAAGCTAACTGTTGAGGTAGACTCGTGGAGGAACCGGGACAAGCCAAAATCACTCAAATGGGCCGTCATGTCACTGTCTAGAAGAACATTGCTCGGCTTGATATCACAATGAACAACAGGAGAGTTACCTTGTTCATGATGCAAATAATTCAGAGCAAATGCCACATATGCTGCTATGTGTATCCTTTGTTTCAAGTTCAGGCTTCTAGATCCTAGTGATGCATTGATGTTTCCATGCAGCAAATCTTCTAGGATTCCGTTGTTCATGTACTCAAACACTAGAGCTTTGAACCCATGTCCTTTGGAGTCCAAACTGGAGCACAAAGTGACTATTTCGAGGAGGTTCCGGTGTCGAAGTTTTCTCAGGGCTTTACATTCGGCATCAAAGCTTTTTAGCGATCGAGAACAATGTTGAACTTTGAATACCTTTATGGCAACCAAATTCTCTGGAAAGCCTAGATTACCTTTATAGACTAAACTGGAACTTCATGCGTCATGCGTAATGTATCGACATGCGTCATGTGGCATGCGGCATGCATCATGCGTAATGTACCATCATGCGTCATGCGTCGTGCGTCGTGCGTCGTGCGTCGTGCGCCATGCGTCCTGCGTCATGCGTGATGCCTCATGCGTCGTGCGTCGTGCGTAAGGCGTCTTGTGTCATGCGTCATTCCTCTCACGTCATGCGACTTGCGTCATGCGACATGCGTCATGCATCATGAGTCATGCGCCACGCGCCACGCGCCATGCGTCATGCGTCATGCGTCATGCATCATGCATCTTCCGTCTTGCGTCATCCGGCTTGCGTCATGCGTCATGCCTCATGCCTCATGCGTCATGCGTCATGCGTCATGTGTCATGCATCATTCCTCTAACGTCATGCGACTTGCAGTGCCATGTGACTTGCAGCGTCATGCATCATGCGTAATGTACCGTCATGCGCCGTGCACCGTCAGGCGTATCGCGTCAAGCATCATGCATTATTCGTCATGCGTCATTCGTTTTGCGTCATACGCCATGTGTCATGCGTCTAATGTCATGTGTCATGCATCAAGCGTCTAACGTCATGCGTCATGCGTCATTCCTATAACGTCAGCTGTCATGCGATGAACAGTGGAAACGACATGGAAGAAATATTTTAAAACAGTGGTTTACTGTAGCGAAAAAATTTCAGGCAAAATGGAAAAAATAAAATGCTACAGTACAATCGAAAAAATTTTAAAAAAGTTGCTGCAGAAAAAAGGGGAAAATAAAAAAATAAAATGCTACAGTAAAATTGAAAAATAAATCGAAAATTTTTTTTTAAAAAAGTTGCTGCAGAAAAAAACGAGGAAAAATAAAATGCTACAGTAAAATTTTAAACAATAGTTGCTGCAAAAAAAATTCGAGAAAAATAAAATACTACAGTAAAAACAATATTTATGACAACTGTAACCTAGAATGTTCAATTTTTATATACGTAAGATTAGAAGGATGGAATAACAGTGCCTTCTTTCTTTTTGCCCGATTTTACTGTAGATTTTGTTGCTATTCGATGGGATAGTTTTTACCTTTTTTTATATTTGTTTATTATTAAAATTTTCAGTTCTTTTTGGCTATTTGTTTTGTTCCACACTTCCACGCTTGTCAGGACTCAAAAGCCATTAATTAAAGTCCTAACTCCCAATGCATATTTTTTTGTCCCACGTCAATAAATGTCAGACATTAAAAAATGTAACAAGATTTATAAAAAATGAATGAGTATGCATTCGGGATCTAAGATTTCGAATGTGGTTCGGGATTTAGATTCCGAGTGTTTTATTTTGGTGATTTAGCAGGGAATTTGTTATGTCTTTTTTGTTTATTATTAGAAGTTTCGGGACTTGGGTGCCCAGCAGCCGAGAAATCGTCTGAAGAACGTGACAAGAAGAAGATTCTCTTTATATTTTCAACCTTTGTGACGGCTATAAGCTGGAGCTAGATCTTCTACTGCGCAGTATCGACATTATGCGTGCTGCGCATCAAATTTAAATTTTTTATTTGCATCGAGATTCGTGCAAACTAAACTTTATAATATCAGACCTCCTCTGAATCAAATCTAAACCGCATGTAACTTACAGCTCAGAAAATCTAAGCCGTTCGGCGATGCTACGCGATAGAAAATCAGCTTCCGCTGTAAGCCTATAACCTTTGTTGGGAACTTGTAGGTGATTTCAATGCCAGCTTGAAGGTGACACAGTCACACAGACGATTCAACTAAAACTGAAATTATTAAAAAATGTTCTTGGACCTTATTCTTTATTTTATTGAACTTGGACCTTACTAGTGGGCTAATTTTTTATAGTCTAATACTTGGACCAAAGGTTGGTTCTCAAAAGGAATCCAGAAATGTTGTATGGAATATGGATTATGGTTACTGAAATGGTTGTTTCTCTACTTGAACAACCAGAGGTGCGAACTGTAAGTCTATAAATAGTTAATGCAACGGAATCAAGTTGGCCCCTTTGATCAATTGGTCTTACAAAGCTAAATATCCTATTATACTTTGGGCTAATAACTTTCTTGCGCCGGACTAGCCATTGATGACGATGGAATACATAGTGCTAAGTGCACCTTCGCGGTACAAAAATGAAAAAGGAGTGTACGGAGACTTTTGCAATTTGGATAATTGCTCGTGTATCCATATAATTTTTTTTTTAAATAGTCAATTTAGCCATGAAAATATCATAATATTCAGTATCCCCATACAAATTTGACATTATTTCCAATATCCCCAATTATCTGTTTTCTTATTATTTTAATAGTTTAAAAATATTGAATTGACAAATATAACCCTCTGGCCCATGTCCCTTCATCTTCCATTATTCATTATACATCAACGATAATAAAAGGAAGAAAATGCAGTGAGCGTACTTAGTACTTAGGGCTGTCAATATTATTTTGTTTCGGACGTTCTGTTTCGTTCCGTCCAAAACGGAACGGAAATGGAAGAGATTTTTGTTTCGTTTAACTCAGTGGAACATAAACGGAAGTGAAATTCGTTCTATTTCAGTGCAATTTTCGCGGAAATCGCTGTTCCTTGCGAAACGGAACGGAAACAGAAGAATTTTTTTGTTCCGTCAACGAAACGGAACAATCTTGTTCCGCTGCCGTTTTGGACGTTTGACAGCCATAAGCGTACTTGGTGCAAATTTCTCTGCTGATTTTGTAGCAGGAAGTTTAGCTGCAAGCCTGCAACTGCCACTTGTCCTCTTGATCTTGCTAAAATCGTAGACAGATTGAGGTTTATTTATTCTAGTTTTTGTTATTTGCTATTAAAAATTTTGTTATTCTAATTTTTGTTTATTTATTTATTCTAGTTTTTGTCCTCTCAACATGTGTGGGATATATTCCTGATTATGGCCTATGGAACATTAGTGACAAGGTCAGATGCAATTAAAACATATCTAACTTGTTAATCTGTTATTCCTTTTAATTTTTTTCACTGCTTTGTACCCAACTGACCTGAATTCTCTACCTCTAGATTCAGCGAAATGCCACATTAATTCTAAGACTTGATGAGATGGTGTTGCTGGGTGCAACATGAGAGTCTTTGGTTGCGATCGATCGAGATATTTTCTATTTGGTGCTTCTGTGATATTGACTTGCAATTAATGTATTGGTAGTCTGTGATATAGAATTTGAGAATTGTTATTATTGTTCTGATAGTTTAGTATTTGTAATGTTTATTATATTTTTTTGGAATGCAAGTTCAACTTTGTTAATTCATAGTTTCTAGTGTATGATATTTATTATCGATCTCTAATTGTTACATTGTGCCATAGTTTGATGTAAAAGTAATGACTGATAAATCTTCAATGCAATTTTGTGTTAATATTGAGTAAATAATGAGTATAGATATATAGAGTTGTGCTGAGAACCCCGTGGGTATACCCGTCCGTGGATCCGACCCGACCCGCTCCGTGGTCCAGATTCGACTCGATCCGTGGTTGGCGGATCCACGGATCTAGCACGGGTCGGGTAGGCCCAAAATCCTCAGACCCGTGCCCCTCCGGATCCGTGCCCGACTCGTGGATTCGTGCTCGACTCGTGGATCCGTGAGAAATTCAAAAAAATGGACAGATTCGAACCCGACCCGTGCCCGACCCGCCTGGACCCGACCCGCCCGAATTTATCACGGGTCAGGTTGGAGGTTTTGAGTTCGGACCCATGGAGACCCGCCCCGTTGGACTCGTGGACTCATTGTATCCGTGAATCCGTGCATCTGAACGGATCGGATCCACAAATACCCGACCCGGCCCGTCTGTAATTCACTATAGATATAGAAAGGAACTTAGTATCTGCTACCGTATCAGCGACCAGAAGTTTGGCCCAGAAACGCGTATGACTTCAACATCAATTATGTGCGACCATATAAATTGGTAGTAGATCAGCCCTTAGGAGCACCTACGACTGGTGTGACATCATCCGCGACCGGAGGGACGTTAGCACGAGTATCTGCGAGGAGCGACCAGACACTGTAGCGAGAGGCATCTGCAACTGTAATATGGTACCATCTGCGACTGTTCAGCCGATCGCATATACTATATTTTGCTGTAGTGGATTAATTTTGTTTTCATTTAGAAATGTTAACAGAGTTTATGTTTACGTCTTGACTATTTCGAATTTCACAACGATTTTGGTTGTTTCATGTTTCTGCATTTTTAATAATTTGGTTATTATTAAAAAATTTGATTCGTTTGCCACCGTCTTTATAAGTTTACAAAAAAATATTTATTAATCAATTGTGTAATGTAGGGCCGTTAACGAAACTCCTTACAATAAAGATACATTTTTTGTTAGCTAAATGAATAAAGATACGGATAAAAACTATTCCGTATCCGTTACCCTATAGGATAAATATACAATACTATATATAAATAAGTATATATGCTCTATTTTAAAATCTGTAAAAATAATTAATCT
Source organism: Eleocharis quinqueflora (assembly GCA_964058865.1). Taxonomy (NCBI): domain Eukaryota; kingdom Viridiplantae; phylum Streptophyta; class Magnoliopsida; order Poales; family Cyperaceae; genus Eleocharis; species Eleocharis quinqueflora. The sequence goes on from CAXKVX010001141.1 coordinate 154,990, forward strand.
ATTAGTAATTTAAGTTTTTTAGGAGACCATCTAATTATTTGTCCTCTTTCCAACAAAACTCCCAATTTTCAACAGAACATTAACGTTTGTCTCTTGAATTCTATCAAAATTAATTTCATCCAACTATTTATTTATTTAATTTTACCATTCTCTCATTTATCCTTTTAAAAAAATGATCGTATAATTATAACTGATCTAGTCTAATATTTCATATTATATATTTTTTTTCTCGTTAATATATATGCTCTAGTTGCTCTCGTGTTATGCTTGTGTTTATGAAAAAATATCAATTTTAGGTGTACTTGTGTAAGATATGATTTATTTACAAAACTAAAAAAAATTATATGAATGTTATCCGTATCGCCCGTTACTCGTTTGTTACCCTATGATTTTAACGAATATGGATAGGATAAAGATAAATCAAATTTTAACGGATAAGAATAGAATATGAGTAAAAGTAATTTCAAACGAGTATAATGTTCATAATTCAATAATGAATCACCTATAGTGGTATTTTGAAATAAAAATGGATTTAGGTGTAAAAAATCAGAAAAAATAAAAATACATAAAAACAATGTGGACATATTTTTAAACTTTAAAATGGATTCATTGATTCATAAATTTCAAGTATTTTACTGTCATTTGATATTTCATCAAAGATCATTGAAATCAGAGTGTTACAGTTTTCAAGTATTTTTTTTATTTTTATGATAAAATATAAAATAGTTATTAAATCAGAAAAATGTTGAAACACATTCATCTATTTAAAATTGTTTTATTCAAAAAATGTTTATTATTGTATTTAGGTGTAAAAAATCTACATACATTATTTCGCATTTCCTAGACTTTTCAAATATATTTGAAGTTTTTTTTTTGTCAAAACACTATTTTCAATCCATCACCTCATATTTAATTCCATCGCCTAGTAAGGGATAAAAAATGCTGGATTTATTATAACATCGGACGTCTTTGACCTGAGATATAGTCTAAATAGTTTATCATGCTCCATAATTTTAAATTTATGCAAAAGTAGCAGATTTGAGATATATATAGTATCAAAAACACATAATAATCTAAAGCTTGCTTAATTATAAAAGGTATTTAATAATCTAAATTGCAGAGCTCTTTTCATTCCCGTTCGCCACTTTCCCATTCTCACATGAAATGCGCTGTTTCCGTGGGTTAAAAAACTTCACTTTTTCAGTGAATTTGAAGTGAATTTTCCATTACCCACGAGAACCACATGCATTTTAATATTTTATGAGAATGGGGGATGAGTGGCGTATCAGGTGAAATGAGATTGCTTCAACGTTAGCCGTGATTAGCTCTGTTACGGAGCGATGCATCAACACGGCCGGATTGGTTAACAGTAACAGCTATGGTCTTTGACGGCTGAATCTCACGGACGGGTAGTGTTGGAGCTGATGTAACATTCAGAGTTGTGTTCTTTCCACCTACAGTTCAACAGATGGACATTATTATTTGCACCCATCAAATGAAAACTCTTCGTTTTACGATATATATATATATATTACAAAAAACAAAAGAAATATTCTAGTGTGCATACACTACTACAGAAACAAGCTAGTCTATTACACCGAATAACTGATAATGCCGTTATAATAGCTCATCAATGTTGTAAAAAGCGATCTGTGCGTCCGAATAAGCCGACGCTTAATAGCATGCGGAAGGAAGCAAGAGTTGAAATCAATAAGCGTTGATATTATGCAGTTGTTATATAATAATCTTAAAATCACTGGTTGACACTACAAAGGAAAGTAGAACGTCAATAAAAAATTGAGGGATCTACATTGTCATCTACCGTGTCGTTCTCCTCTACTCCTTAAATAGTTGGAAAATGGAAATAAAATTTCAATAAAAAATTGTTGGTCAAAGATTCAATGAATACTTGCAATTGTAATTAGTGGCGTTGCTTTTTTGCACTTTTCTTTATCATATTTCTAATATTAATTATTTACAAAACATATTATTAATATTGGAATCGTAATTAGAATTCAAATTGAGCACTCTTTCTTTTTTATTCAATTGAAATATATAACATGCACATATGTTTGTAAATATATGTTAGTGTTGTAAAACACGGTAAAGTTTTTAGTTCTAGATTGAAATTGTTCATGTAAATTTGTTTTAACTCCAAATCTATATTGTATTTTAAGTTTTGATTACTGGTAGCATTCATTTAAATTTTATGTTAATTACATTTTAGCATTTTAATTTTGTACGGTTATACATTTTTCGTTAATACGGTGGAGCATAATCAATTAAAATGAACGTACATATTTGATATTTCATATTTGTATTATTAGTAAGATAACTAAGATTTTTTAATTACACTTTTATTTGTAAGTTTTCATCTTAATATGTATGAAATGTATAATAATATTATATGTTGGACCGCATATATAAAATCGCATATAAATTCGCATATACGACCGCATAATACATATGCGATATGCGATACTTTTCCGCACGCATATTCAAATCCACATTTTACAACATTGAAAGATGCCAAAATATCATTTAAAATAATATTGCAAAAATCAAGATTTGTGTTACCTTTGTAACCATTACTTGTATTGTCCAGTGAAGAATTAATATGGCCATAGATGGTAAAGGAACCACGAGGATGCGGTGGCGGGACCGGAAGATGAGGAGTTGGTGGAGGGCCTGTCTTCAGAATACGGTATCTCCCAGCACCTACATGTTTGTTCCAATAGGAAAATCACTTGTTACAGATGGAAATTCATTGACAATTTTAAGAATGAAAGTTTTACTTTATTACCTAATTCTTAAACTTAGCCTCAGGATTTAGTAGGATAAACCTAGCTAACGATAATTGTACTTAGTGCATATGAATTGACAGAGTTTATATGCTTTGCTACAAAGGCTCTTGCAATGCACCAGAAATTGTCATGATCTCACTAAGGATCAGACAAGATAAAGAGATTGAAATTGGATTTGAATTGAGAATTAAGAATAAATGAGATAAAAATTAGGTTTAATAATTGTTTTATTAAATACTCAAAGATACAATTGCAGCTAAGAAAGAAGAATAGAAATAAGAATCTGATAGTTTTGGTTTTGATAGACTTTCACGATATATCAATCTAAGACCCCCTATTGCCTTTATATAGATAGACAGATTACTATTTTCGTAAATAAAAGTAAAAGTTGGGTAGATTAGTAAAATTCTCTAACTAACTGAAAATGCTCCAACAAACTCAGCATCAGTTCTCTCCAGTTCCTGCACACATAACTCTCTTGTTCTGACAATATGGACCCTTTTCAGAGGCTCGACTGATCTTTCTGCCTTGCTTGTTCACGAGGCCCATTTCCTTTGAATTTTGGTTAAAGCCCAATGTTAGTGTTGAAGGCCCGTTAGCCACTTCTATTCCCTTCAGACCATTGCCAGCTCCAACGATTAAGCTCTGAAATGTCAGGAACTCAAATCCTGACAGAAATTATGGTATTTCTGTATTATTGTATTATGTTTTAAACTGTATTCCCTTCATACCATTGCGAATGTTGAACATTTAATTTTCAAATTGAACTCAGCATCAGTTTAATTATACATGTATAATGTATTCCCTTCATACCATTGCGAATACATGTATTATGATATATTGACACCGAAGAATGAAGAACACTAGTTATTGACACGCGCTCCGCGCGAAAAAGTTAAATTCAATATTTTTATATTACGACAGTAAAATTTATATTGAATCTAAATTATAGCACCAATAAAAAAATGTTACAGTCAATCTTTCGTGTCAAGGTAATAAGAAAATTAATAAAATGGTTTACTGTAGTGATGAACAGTGAAAACAGTGGGTATTGTAGCAGTGAACAGTGATTTCATTTCTATCGCAAACAAAATTAAAAAACACTGACTGTACTGTAGCAGTTAACAGTGAAAATATTTTCATTCGCACTGTGAAAATGAATAGTGTGCGAATGTTGCGATATGAGTGTATTAGATTAGATTAGATTAGATGAAACATCGAAACAAGCAGGAAAAGATGAAAAGCAGATCATTCCCTAAAAAATATATGATGCGCTGAAAAGTTCTTCTCAAAATGACACAATCCATTTCATATTACTATGTATGCATACCTTCATTTTTTTCTTTTCTTTTTTACATTTAAACGCCCGTTTTCATTTAAATGTTCAGTACACAGTGCCGCTCAGGAGCTTTAACCATGCATACATGAAGCTAGAAGTTCAAACTATTCATAAAATAAAATCCAAAAATTGTAAAAAACTCAAAAACTAAGGGTCCATTTGGCACTCGAGAAATATAAAGAATATCAGAATATAGTCTATTCCAATATGAAAGAACATAATAGAGATATAAGAGGTTATTCCGGTATGCTATTTAGTATGACAAAAGTTAGCAATAAAATTTGCAATGTAATTACTAATATTTTAGTATATTATATATTTTATTATTATTGTTAATATTATTATATTATCTTAAAATACGAATATTATTATACTATTGATTATTATTATTTTATTATTTTAAAATAATGAATATTATAATAATTTTTATATTGTATGGTATAATTATCATTATTATGTGATTATGTTGCATTATATTTGTAATTAATAATATTTTAGTATATTATTTACTCTTTATTATTATTATTATTATATTATCTTCATTATTAAACAATATTTTAATAATTAATATTAATTATTATTTTATTTTATTTTATTATTTTAAAAGAATGGATATTATTATATTTTCTTACTATTGTTATTATTATTACTACATTTCATTATTATTTGATTATGTTGTATTATATTTATAATTTAAATATTTTAGTATATTATATATTATTTATAATAATTAATAGTATTATATATTATTATTATTCATACTATTTATTTATTATTATTGTTATTATTTAATTACTTTAAAATAATAATATCATTATAATTATTATATTTTTCTTATATTATCATTATTAACTATATAATGTTATTATTAGTTTTTATCGTCAATATTATTTTTTCTATTTATTTTAGAAAATAAATGCATATTATTATTATCATAGTTATAAATATTTCTACTACTTCAATTAACAACTTGATAAACGACAATTTCATTTTTCGAGTAGTCAAATACCACTCTTCTATCATTCTTTAAAAATTGCATTATTCTAAATTATACTCTTCTATCACTATTTCTTGTTTGCCAAATATACCCTAAGATACAATTAGAATTCGATTCATCAAAACTGGAAAGAAGCAATGTCAAATATTCAGAGAGGAAAACAAATAACAAGACACTGTATTGCAACGATTTAGCTGCGTTCAAATCTGCTGTCGCGCAGCGCGGTAAGCTCCGACAGCGGATGGACGGACGGATGGATGGATGGTATTTGTGATTGAAGGTACGAATCTCAAAGCGCACACACATATAGAAGTGTCACTCGACACTGGATCTGAATGCTCGATTCCTCCGACAATCTCAAAATTTACGTACAATTTCAAATCTTATTTTAATAAATAATATATGAATACCATCTATCCCATTACCTGGTTCATCTTATCTTCTATATTTCTCAATCTTGTTTTAATTATATCTAGTACTAGTATAATTTATTAATATACAAAGCTACTAGCGAAAATTCCATAGATCGAAGAATGAAAAGGGCTAAAGAAGGTTATGGATGCTTTGAGGAATCTCAGAGGTAGTATATATTGAAGAGAGCTGATATAGCGATCGTCCTGTATATTAAAATAGTTATTATGTATTTTATTTTGTATTGAAAAATAGTTAATGCATTTCATTTGAATTATTATGCATTTTATTTTTCAATATATGTAACAATTGAAATTATAAGCATAATAATAATTTTTTAGTACAAAATAACATATATAATAACTCAAATAAAATGCATAATAAATTATTTAACATGCAAAACGATATGTATATCGATGAGCACATCGATTGGCCTATCGCCGAAACATTTTTCTATATTAAATGACTTAAATTTGCATAAAGAGATTGAAAAGAAACATTAGAATATCCATTGATTGAAATATCTATCTCCATTCTCCAACATAAACTCTTAAAAAATGCAACTTTAAAACTAGCATTAGATCCAATAGCAGTAGATCCAATAGCATCTTTAATATATAATAACTTTTCAGGGCATCGTTTGTGCATTGTGGGCGCTTAATAGATTTAGATCCAATAGCATCTTTAAAACAAAACAAAAAAATAAATGCATTTATTATTTTGGGCATTGAACTCTCGATTCACATATTAAAAGCTCTATCTTGTTAACTGATTTAGTAGGATGCCCTCAAAAGAATACGACCAGGCCGGAGCCTTATCGTTCATTCGTTCTCATTGGAAA